>CM040433.1:67328530-67764715 GCA_022702705.1 Papilionanthe hookeriana x Papilionanthe teres
CCCGAGTGAGATTTATAGATGATTATTGCTTATTTGATAGATGGTACTGGAGCTTGGAAGATCTGGAACGGAAAACAGGTAAATTTTTCATCTTCTAAGCTAAATGGTGTTTCTAAGGCATGGCATTACTTTATTTCTGCTCGCCTCCTTCCATCCAACCATTTGAGTGAGGTTACCAAGGACAGAGCTATCCTCAACTACTACATACTGGAGAGGAAGCCGATTGATGTTGGGAGTATCATTTATGATTCTATAGAGGACACTGCTCGTTCTAGCACTTCTGTGGGACTGGGATTTCCATCTTTGATTTATTCTCTGTGCGAGAATGCTAGAGTTGTGCTGGGCTTTCAGAGGAGAATCTTAAGTCTAGAAAGCCCATTAGACGAGAAAGTGTGAGTATCTATGATCTACTCCAAGGTAAGAGTTCTATCGCACCTTCTAGTTCATTACCTACTTCTGGTAGACCTTCTACTTCTGGACCCTCTACTTCTGCTGCTGAGCCACCATCTAGTTTCTTGGAATCTATGCATGATAAGTTTATGGAGCAGCAGAATGAGTTATTTTTAACTCATTGTAGAGTAGATACGATCGATAAGAAGATCGATCATCTTTCTGAGTACACCCAAAGGAAGAGTGATTATGATGCTGAGTTTTCTGAGTCTCTTGTTAGATTACTGAAGGGTGATCATGATGTTCAGTTCCCTACTTGTCCTAGATTCTTACTTTATGTTGATCCGAAGGATGTAGAATTTTCTTTTGGTGATGACGATGACGAGGCTACAACTAGTGATTAGTAGTTTGATTTACCTCCTGAGATGTATTGATTCTATTTTAGTATTTTATTTATAGTATGTTAGTACTGATGAGTATGATTTTATTGTTATTTGTTAGTGTTGATTTGTTTAATTAATTTTGTGTGGACTTTTAATGTTTAGGCTGTTTTAGACCATCTTATGTGTTATGTATTAAAGACTGAAGTATGGATGAATTTTTATTTTCTATGATAAATGTTTGTTTCTGTTTCAACCTACTGTTTAATATTCCTGAATAGTTAGTAATTTTGCATGTTTTAAATAAAAAAAAGAAAGAATAATAATAATATATATATTTGTAGAAATTAACTCCTGCTATGCAAACTTTTCTATATATGCTTAATCATTTCTGTTACATACATATTAAAGCATGTGTAGAAGTAGAAATGAGTTTTTCCTTACTACATCATCATTGTACCTAGATAAATTCTTGTTTTATTCTTTCTCTCATGCTTTAGAAAATTTTATGATTCATTTTTATACTAAAGCTGAAGTTTGGGGGAATGGAAAACATTTTCAAATATTAAATATTACTTATTCTCAATGTACTGATATTTTTTTTAAAAATAATTAACATAACATAAGGCATGAAAAATCTATTTAAGATTACTTAAATTTTTGAATTTATAAATAATTTAGTAAACTTAACTAAAATTCCAATAATTTTGATTGATTTTAAGAATAGACTTATTTAACTTAAAGAATAATAAGATTAAATTTTTTTCTATTTATAGTAAGAGAATTGTATTTTTGAAATACTAAGGAATCAAGTTTATTACTTGAACAAGAATAGATTGAAATAATTTTTGAAAAATACTTATTAAGAATGTCATATTTATTAAGTGAAAATGTACACGTTTTTAAATATAAGTTAAGGATAGTGAAGTTCAAAATCATTAACAGGCTATTCAGATATAGTAATCCTCACAAATAAAAAAAAAATAGAGGATTGAAAAATATCCTTAAGAAAAAAAAAAGAATAGAAAAGAACAAAAAGAAGAAATGTGAGGAGAAGCTTGAGGAAAGCCTAATAAAAAATTGGCTTCACTTGAATTATCTTATAGAAAGAAAACTAATTACATTTTTAACTTAATTTTTTATGTACATGCATCTTTCCTAGAAAAGTTTTCAATAAAATCTTTTTCTTGTAAATTATCTATGTGAACTTAATATGATAAATTACAATTATTCTTGAAATAAATGAAAATTTTAAAATCTTATAATTTGGTAGTTAAGTATTCTTTAAATTCTTAAAATTAACCTTAATTAGTGAAATTTGGTTAATGATTTGCTAAAGTTTTTATAAAACCAAAAATTACAAGGAATCTTAAATATTTAAACTTCATTCCAGATGTTATACATTTTATATAATAAAAAGGGTTACTTGAGGACAAGTAACGTTTAAGTTTGGGGGAATTTGATCCACTTTAAAAATACTTAATTTTATGCCTTATTTATGATTCAATTATTAAGGATATTATGCTTTAATGAAAGGTATTTTTATGTTTTGGATGTAGGTGATAAAAAAAGAGTTCAAGAAGGGAAAATGAGCAAAAATAGAGCTAAAAATAAAGTTGCCTAAATTTTAGGTCTAGCGCTTAGGCGCCAGAATTCGGCGTCTAAGCGCCAGTTTGATACTGAAGAAGTGAAGAATTTTTGACAACTTTGGGCAATTATTTTGATGGTGTTAAGCGGTTATCAGACCTTTTAGAAGACTGGAAGTTACTCCTAATACATAGGTCATGTGATACAATGCATTTGGACACGGGAAAACAGTTTTAATCGCGAAGAGGTGTGATCTAAAGTGAAGAGGTGCGAAGACTTGGTCACGGACTCCGGCGCCTAGGCGCCAGATCCCGGTGCCTAGGCGCCACAGTTACTTTCTAGAAGATACATTGTATTTAGAAAAATGTTGAAGAGGTGCCTTAAGCAACCCCTGGTCATTTTCGAAGCTCTATAAATAAGAGTCAATTCTACAGAGGAAAGAGCCCCCAAGCACTCCAGAATTCTACTCACGCTTGAAAATAATTTTAGGGATCCACCTTCTTAAGTAATTAGTGAGTTTATTTTAGTTATTTTGAGTGTACTACTCAATTCGTTGAGTAGTAAGTGTGAGTTTGTAAGTGTTGTTGTTGTTGAAGTCTTTCATTTTGCATTGGAGTCAGTAGGAGTCAGCAGATCACTTGAATGAACATTCCAGATAAGTATTTGTAACTTGGATAAAAGTTTTATAAATATGTTTTGTTGTGTGAATTCAATGTGTCCTGAGTAGTTAGTTTTCTTTCTCCTTTCAACTATGAAGAGATAATAAGATAATTTAATTTCGTTAGAGAATTTAAACTTAAATTTTATAAAAAACTGTGATGATATTAATACCTAATCTTTATTTACTTTTTAAACTAGTCATTTAAATTGTTAAAACCTGATGAAGAATTCTGAGACCTATCTAGAGATGAGTTCTTAACTAGTAGATATCACATGAATCCTTGGGTAATCGAAGGCCTTGAGTGGGCTATTCAAGGTGAAGTGCAAATAAATAGGGAGATATTGTTTATTGGGCGTAGAATTGATTAGTTTTTAGAGTGACAGACTAAATTGTAATAATTTGGTTTATAGAAAGGGAATGGGTCACTAGTAGGGCCGACCATAGCCACCCTTGGACATCTAGAAATGTGAGCCTAGATTAACCCATTCTACTAATAATACATCTTGAACCAATTTATAGATAAGCCAATGTTCTTTATACTATCAAGAAAAGGTAAAGAATAGGAATGCTTCTATTTGGCGCAATACCATAATTTCAAGTTCTCAATGAATGATAATTATTCTGAAAAAATCTTGGATTAGTTGAAAAAGGAGAAAGTTATCTTATTTATACTTGCATTAACAGTTTACTTTATTGTTGTTTATTTGCATTTAGTAGAAATTTAAAAACTTAAAAACCTAAATTTTAAAAAGAAATAAAAATATTAATTAATTTTAATTTGAAAATCTAATATATTTCTTAATTTAATTTTCACTTAATTTTCTCTGTGGGATCGATAACCAGGATTCCAATAGAGCCCTGTATTACTTGAAATGAGACGTATACTTGCGTTTGAAATTGTGACTTTTACAGAAATTATTATAAATATTTAAATATAAATTCATAAATTCTTACATTCGTAAAGGTCGGTTCAATAATCATTTGCATTTAGGAGTAGTTGTTAGGAAAACCACTTTTATCACCCTTCCAAACAAAGGCTGTTAATAGTAGACTAGAATTTGACTAAGAACCTCTTACCTCGCTTCCTATGTGGGATTGATAAACGGGACTCCATTAGAGCCCTGCATTACTTGATATGATACATATACTTTTGTTGGATTATTGTGACTTTATAAAAATATTATATATCTATTGTTTATAAATCCTTGCATATAAAAAAAGTCGCATAAAGTTTTTAGGCGCCGTTGCCGGGAAGCTTCGGTAAGAATTTTAGGAGAATTTTAGTTGAAGTATTAGGCTTAGAATTGGAAAACTTTAGAGTCGTAAAATTTTGTTTGTGTGAAAAGTGTTTTTTTATGAAAAAGTGTTGTGAAAAAAAAACTGTTTTTTGTGAAAAATAAGGTGTTTGTGAAAATGTTTTGTTGTGTTGAATATATTTTTCATTTTATTTGTTTTATTGTTAATGTATTTTTTGTTGTGTTATGTATGCAAAACAAATGATCTGTAGGACTTGTGCCTTATGATCCCGAGTTAGAAAATGGAAAAAAATTAAAAAAACAAAAATGACTCGAAAAACTAGAAATGAAAATAGAAAACATTCAAAATAATAACTTAAAATGTCATCATAAATTCATTGAGGGATTATGTAAATCCTATGATATATAAAATTCACTCAAGTATACAAAATCTTGTTGTAGAAGCTGACTCGTTTGAACTAAACCCAGTGATTATCCAACTTGTATAAAACAACCAGTTTGGGGGAACTCCTTTAGAGGATCCCTATTTACAATTATCTTGTTTTCTAGAACTTTGTGCTACATTTCGTTATAATGGCATGTCAGATGATGCTGTTAAGCTAAGACTTTTTCCTTTCTCACTAAAGGATAAGGCTAAAATGTGGTTATATTTATTGACAGCTGGCTCTATTAAAAATTGAGAGGAGTTAACTCAGAAATTCCTAGCTATGTATTTTCCACCTTCAAGGACTACTCGGCTTAGAAACGATATTATCTCATTTTGTCAGCATAAAGGGGAATCAATATACGAAGCCTGAGAAAGATTTAAGGAACTCCTAAGAAAGTGTCTACATCATGCTCTGCTAGATTATTTAATCATTCAAACTTTTTATAATGGATTAGTAAGATCCCTTAGGTCCATTATTGATGCTGCTGCTGGTGGTTCATTATTGTCAAAAACATTTGATGAAGCGTATGCATTAAGTGAAGAAATGGCTACAAATGAATTTTAATGGCCTTCTACAAGAGTAAATCATAAAAATGTAGCTAGTGTTCATGATACAGATGCTATTACAATTCTTGTATCTCAGGTTGCTAAAATATCAAGGAAATTGGACCAATTAGGAATGAACCAACCTCAATTTATTCCTGTAAGTGAGGAAAGTTCATTAGGGCATATGATCGATTCCAACTTATTAAATGAGACTTTAAATACCATATGATCCCAGATAGATATAAGTGCAACGATGCCAAAAACTTGGTACCGTAAGATATAAGTGCGCTGATGATTTTAGATATAAAAATTATGATTTTATAATATGGGATACTACGCAAGTATACGTATCGTTTATCAAGTAATATAGGACTTTCTAATTAAGCCCCGAGATATCGAACCCACAGGGAAAATGTGAAATCTTTAAAGGAATCAGAGAAATTATCTTTTTAGTTTCTTTAATTTTTTTCGAAATAGTATGTCTTGATTTTGAAAAGTTTTGAAGGTTGATATGTCTTTTGAAATTTTCTTAATAAAATGCTAAACAAGAAATTAAAATTACCATAACTAATAACACTGGATGTAAAATACTATTAAGTAGAATATCTTTTTCTTTCCATTCATGAAGTAGTAATAATTCTTAAAGTATTGTTGTGGAAGTATTCAAATTTTTGTTGTGACAGATAGAAGCAAATGTGTTCTTTACCCTTACTTGGTTCTATAAAGAACATAGGTTAATTTGAAATTTATATTATTTTGAACATGATTAGGCAGGGAAAATACCAGTTCTCACTCTAGAGTTCCCTCGATTCCTACCACCTGGGGGCTAACTTCTCATAAGAAAACTCAAAACTTCAAACCAAATTAGGGAGTTTTTAGCTTGTCACTCTAAAATCCTCTAATTTTACTCCCTTTTATAAAAATATCTTCTAATATTACATTCAATTATATGGACTACAGTTCTCACCCATATAATTGCATATGATTCTTACTAACTTTTATGAGTCAATATCTCATTGGATCTTACATAATCTCAAGAACTTTTACAACTTAACATGCCAAATTAAGAAGTAAACAAAGTTTTTAGAATCAATCTTCAAAACTTCTTCCAACTTTTAAACACTTATACTTTCCACAACAATTATCTTTAAATTAATTACTTCTTCATTTAAGAAAGAAAAAGATAAATTAAACTACTCAGAATGCATTGAGAAAATAAAAAAACACATTAATTTGAAATTAAAAACAACGATAAGAAAAATAATAAAAGAAAACAAGTATTAATAAATTAAATAAAAGTAAACACTTATCTGAAAATCCTCTCCACAAGACTAAGGAAGTTCCTCTGAAACTTTGACTCTTAGCTAAACTACTTCTCGAGTAAGTCTCCCGACTCCGTTGACTCGGAATACGGACTTCGGACTTCAATAAAAACTAAACTAAAGAAAGAAAAGAAGTGGGAAGAAGAATACTTCACTCCGACCCTTTTCTCCTTTCTACTCTCTACTCCTACTCTAAATAAAAACTTTTAAAATGCAATGGAAGAACAATAGAAGTACTCTTCAAAATTCAGTGGAAGAGTCTCCTCAAATTGCCTCCCCTAAATCTTTCCTAAGACTCTCTTTAAATAGTAAACCAAAAAGGTGCCATGGTGTCTCTTCAAAATGTGTCCAGATTCGATGTATCTACCAAGGAACGCACCCCTTCATTCAAACTTGCCACCCAAAGGAAGTTATGGACGTTACCACCAATAGTTGCATCCCATCCCCTTTGAAATTGGCGCCAAATCCATTTGAATCTCGATTTTTAACTGTGGTGGCTAAGAGCGCAGCCGGCGCTAGCCGCAGGTGCCAAATTTTTTATTTTTCATTTTTTGCTCCAAATTTTGATCCAATTTTACTCCTTTCATCATGACCATCCATTTTCATCATACCTGTAAGAAAAACACAAAATACCTTCCATTAAAGTGCAATATCATTAAAAATAGGTATAAAAATGTGCATTAAAATACTATATATTTTAGGTGTATCACCATAAACAACCCATATTCTAACTTTTACAACCCATGTAGGAAGAACCATCCTAATTTTAATCGGAATCATACTTCTGAGGGCGAAAACCAACAATAGGAAAAAAATCATGCAAATCCTAATGGAAGTTGGAATAATCAGGGGAATACAAGCTATAGACAATTGACCAGAGAAAAATGTATTGAGAAATTTATACCAATATTATATTAAATTTTGATGAAATTTCACTTTAAAGAAATGTATTTTCAATGTTTTTTTGCAGGTATGAATATTTATAGGAAATGTAACAAAAAGATGGAAAAAATGAGTGAGTATGGAACGAAAAAGATTAAAAGAGATGAAAATAGAACTAGCCAGTCGACGGTGAGGAATAGGCCGCCGACGGCGTGTTTTTCCCGCGAGCATTTGAATATATTATAAAGGAGCTCGTCGACGGTGAGATCGAGCCCGCTGACAGCGAGCCTGAGCAGTTAGCCTACCTTCTAGAAGCTCGCCGACGATGAGATCGAGCCCACCGATGGAGGGAAGGTCGATTCAAGCAAAATACATTGAATCTGGAGGCTTTTTGAAGAGGTGCTTAAGCAACCATTGGAAATCTTTCTTCCTCGTTAAATAGAAACGATTTTAGGCCAATGGTGTGTCTCCGAGGTGTTTTCTTTGTGTCCTTGGTGTGTAATTAATTAGTGTATTTAGTGTGTGAGTGTGTTCTAGAGAGTATATTAGTAAGTTTAATTGAGCGTGTTGTACAAGAAGGAAAAGTCAGAGGAACTTCAAGGAGTCTGCTTGGGGAGAAAATTTGAGATAAGTTTTGTTTATTGTTTATAACTTTATATGAAATTCAAGATTTGTGTTATTCTTCCTATGCATTCTGAGTAGTTTTCTCTGTCTTTCACCTAGTTTGTGAGATTTTGTGAAATGGCAAATTGAATTAGTTGTCCCTAAAATATTAAATATAAATTGTGATAATCTTTTACTTAAATCTTAATTTACTTTCAATTTGGCCAATTGAACTGTTAAAGTATGCTGATTTTACAACTAAAGTAAAGATTACATCCAAAATTCAGGGAAAGCAAAGGCCTTGAAAAGAGGGTGCAAATAAATAGGTAAATATTATTATCAGGCGTAGAATTGGATATTTTAGAGTGACAGACTAAAATCTTCAATTCGGTCCTATCGTTTGGGTGCTAAAGTGTATATGTTAGCCCTCAGGCTAGGGGAACATGGGAGCTCTGAAGTGAGAGCCGGTATCCTCCACGCTTGCACGCAAATTCGGTAACCAAGCATAGGATTAGTCGATATTCTTTATGCCGGACCAAAGGGTAAAGAATAGGAATGCTCCTATTTGACACAATATAATTCTAACTAATTTGACTATCCTTTCACTTAATTCTCTTAAATAAGGGGAAAGATACTTTTCTAAATTGCAATCTTCCATTCAAAAATAGAGCTTAGTGTAAGTGTTCTTTATAGTAATTGCATCTGCTAAAAATTAGTTCATAATCTCTAACTGCTCTATGGGATCGATATACAGGACTCCATTAGAGCCCTATAGTACTTAAAAGATACGTATACTTGCGTTGATAAAAAGGGTAACTTTGTTATTATTGAATACTGGTTAAATATTTATATAATTATACGCTTTCACCACCACCCCCCGGTCAAGTTTTTGGCGCTGTTGCCGGGAAGTAGAGTACTTATTAAGGTAATTAATAAATATTTATTAAAATAATTACTAGAGTAACAGACTTTTTAAATTTACTTAAATTTGTATGCGTAAATTTGGAACCGAAAATTTAATACCTTACGATTCAGAATTAGAACGCACTATTAAAAAAATTAAAAAACAGAAAAGAGAAATGATAAATTAAAATCAAATGGCAAATAATCCAGCAATTGAAAATACAAATCAACCAAGACTTTTAAGAGATTACGCAAACCCTACATTAGATGGAATTCACTTAACTATTTAAAACCCTGATGTAGCGGCTAATTCATTTAAGCTTAAACCTGCAATTATCCAAATGGTACATAATAATCAATTTAGTGGTTCAGCAAACGAATATCCTAATTTACATCTCACTAGTTTTTTAGAACTTTGTGCTACTTTTAAATATGATGGAGTATCTAATGATGCTGTTAGACTTAGGCTTTTTCCTTTTTCTTTAAGGGATAAGGCTAAGATGTGGTTAAATTCGTTAGCACCTGGATCTATTAGAACTTGGGGAGAATTATCACAAAAATTTCTATCCAAATACTTTCCTCCTTCAAAAACTGCAAAGCTTAGAAATGATATAACCTCTTTTAGTCAGTTTGATGGAGAATCGATATATGAAGCTTGGGAGAGATTTAAAGATCATCTTAGGAAACACCCACACTATGCATTACCAGATTGGTTAATCATTCAAACTTTTTATAATGGATTAGTAGGATTTCTTAGATCTATCATTGATGCTGCCACTGGTGGTTCATTAATGTCAAAACCATTTGATGAGGCTTATTTATTAATTGAAGAAATGACTACCAAAAATTTTCAATGGCCTTCTAAAAGGTTAAATCCTAAAAAATAGCTAGTATCCATGATTCTGATGCAATATATCTATGTTAGCTTCTCAGATTGCTGTTATATCTAAGAAATTAAATCATTTCGGAATGAATTATTCTCCTACTATAATAGAAGAAAATTCATCTGAACAATTTGTGGATGCTCAAACTTCTTATGAAAATTTAAATGCTATTAGAAATAGACCCAATAATCCTTATGCAAATTATTAAAACCCTGGTTGGAAAAATCATCCAAATTTTAATTGGAATAACAATTCTACTGATCAACAATGGATGAACAACTCAGTAAACCCATTAGGAAATTCATCTAACCAAGGAAATTCTAATTACCTGGATTTAATAATAACTCTCAATTTAAGGAAAAGAAGTTATCTATGGAAGAATTGATATTAAATATGGGTCAGCATTTGCAGAATCAAGGAAATCAGCTACAAATTCAAGGGAACCAATTACAAAATCAAGGAACTGCAATTAAAAATATTGAAACTCAACTTGGGCATATCGCTACTGCGCTTAATAATAGAATTCCTGGAACTTTTCCTAGTAATGTGGAAATAAATTCTAAATACCAAGGAAAAGAACAAATCAAAGCCATACAGTTACGAAGTGGGAAAGCGTTAGAAACAAGAGTACAAAAAGAAACAGAAATTGAAAAAGAGAAAGTGGAAACTTAAAAAGAAAAGGATCAATAAGATCAAGATTTAGAATATCCACTAATACCTATGAAAATTTCTGTAGAAAAACCTCCACCACCATTTCCTCAGCGATTAAAGCAACATAGTAAGGATAAGCAATTTTCTAAATTCCTTAAAATCCTGAAGAAATTAACAGTGAACATTTCCTTCGTAGAAGCATTAGAACAAATGCCTAATTATATGAAATTTATGAAAGATATTTTAAACAAGAAGAGAAAATTCACAGACAATGAAACTGTTGCACTTAGCGAAGAGTGTAGTGCAATTATTCAGAAAAAGCTTCCTGAGAAATTAAAAGATCCTGGTAGTTTCACTGAACCTTGTGCTATTGGAGAAAAGTTTTTTGGAAATGTTTTATGTGATTTGGGAGCCATCATTAATCTTATGCCTCTATCAATTTTTAAAAGATTAGGATTGGGAGAAGTCTCACCTACTTCAGTAACTCTTCAGATAACTGATCGTTCAGTGAGTTATCCTAAATGAGTTATTGAAGATGTGTTAGTAAAAGTAGATAAATTTATCTTTCCTGTGGATTTTATTATTTTAGATATGGAGAAAAATAAAGAAATACCCATAATTTTAGGAAGACCCTTCTTAGCTACTGGAAGAGCTATGATTGATGTTTAAAAAGGAGAATTAAAAATGAGAGTAAATGATCAAAACGTAACTTTCAACATAGCAAAATGAATGAAATATCCTGCTACTGAAAAAGATGATGAATGTTTTTGAATGGAAATTCTTGAACATCTGCGAAATAAGCATTTTAAAGAATACATTGAAGATAAACAAGAATTAGAAAATACAGAATTATATGAAGAAGCAAAAAATGAAGAATTAGATTATATACAAAAAAGATTTGAGATGTTGAATATTACGGAAAATGCTGAAAAGAATATAGTTCCGTCGATTATGAAACCACTTGAACTTGAGTTAATAGTTTTACCTACTCATTTGAAGTATGCATTTTTGGAAAATTCTTTAACTTTACCGGTCTATATATCGGCAGAGTTAAATAAATTACAAGGGCAAAAACTTTTGGATACACTAAAAAAGTATAAGAAAGCTTTTGGTTGGACCTTAGCAGATATTAAAGGAATTGTCCTTCAATCTGTATGCACAGAATTATTTTGGATAATGAACATAAACCAAGAGTTGATCCCCAAAGGAGATTAAACCCAATGATGAAAGATGTAGTCAAGAAAGAAATATTAAAATGGTTAGACAATGGTATTATATATCCTATTTCAGAAAGTGCTTGGGTAAGCCCAATTCATTGTGTTCCTAAGAAAGGAGGAGTGACTATTGAAGCTAATGAAAATAACAATTTAATACCTATCAGACAAGTTAATGGATGACATATATGTATTGATTATAGAAAATTAAACGTAACCACCACAAAAGATCACTTCCCTTTACCATTCCTAGATCAAATGTTAGATAGACTTGCTGGGCACAAATACTTTTGTTTTTTAGACGGATATACTGGCGACCATCAAATTCCTATTGCTCCTGAGGATCAAGAAAAAACTACATTTACTAGTCCTTATGGAACGTTTTCTTTTCCAAGGATGCCCTTTGGACTATGTAATGCACCTGCAACATTCTACAGATGTATGATGTCTATATTTAGTAAATTAATTGATGATGGAATAGAAGTATTTATGGATGATTTTTCTGTATTTTGAACATCATTTGAGACATGATTGGATCATCTTGAAAATGTTTTGGAGCTATGTGAAAAAACTAATTTGGTTCTAAATTGGCAGAAATGTCAATTTATGGTTGTATGAGGAATTGTATTAGAACATAAAATTTTGGAAAATGGCATGGAAGTAGACCCTGCAAAAATTCAAGTTATAGCTAAATTACCACCTCCTACTACAATGAGAGGGGAACGAAGTTTTCTTGGACATGTTATAGACGCTACATAAAAGATTTTTAAAAAATTACCAAACCTCTATGCCAACTTTTAGAAAAGGACAAGAAATTTGAATTCACGAAAGAAAGCTTAAATGCTTTTGAATTATTAAAAGATAAATTAATCACAGCACCTATAATAGTTTCACCTGATTAGGAGAAACCATTTGAACTTATGTGCGATGCTAGTGATTATGCTATAGGAGCTGTTCTTTGACAAAGATACGATAAAATTTTTAAAGTCATATACTATGCTAGTAAAACTCTTAATAATGCTAAAATTAACTATACGATTCTGAGAAAAGAATTATTAGCAATTGTATATGCTTTTGATAAATTTAAATCTTATTTAATTAGAACTAAATGTATTGTGCATACTAATTACTCTGCTAATAAATATTTGATGCAAAAAAAAGGATACCAAACCAAGATTAAACAGATAAATCTTACTGATGCAAGAATTTGATTTTGAAGTAAATAATAGAAAGGGAACTGATAATCAAATTGCAGATCATTTGTCAATATTAGAATATTGCGAATTATCTGATACTGACACTAAAATTACATACAGATTCCCTGACGAACAACTTTATAATATAAATGAGTGGAAAATACCTTGGTATGCTGATGTAGTTAATAATATTGTGAGTGATATTTTACCACCCATGCTAACTATGAAACAACAGAAAAAATTAATTCATGATGCTAAAACATATTTTTGGGACAAACCATATTTATATAAGCAATGTAAGGATCTAATTATTAGAAGATGTGTGTCTTATGAAGAAATTGAACAGATTATTCAAAAATGTCACGATTCTGAATTTGGAGGACATATCAGGACTGATAAAACTGCATATAAAATATTAGAATTTGGATTTTATTGGCCTACTTTATTTAGAGATGTTTATAGATATATCAAAACTTGGGTTAAATGCTAAAGAGTATGTAATATATCTAGAAGAAATGAAATGCCTCTGAATTTTATATTAGAAGTTGAAATTTTTTATGTTTGGGGATTAGATTTTATGGGACCATTTATTCCTTCATTTGGAAACTCATATATATTAGTTGTTGTTAATTATGTTTCTAAATGGATTGAAGCACAGACCTTACCTCGTTGTGATGCTAAGAGTGTTTCAAAATTTTTAATGAAAAATATTTTCACAAGATACGGAATGCCGAGAGTGATTATCAGCGACGAGAGGATCCCATTTTAGGAATAAATATACTCACAAATTGGCGAGAAAAATTTAATATTATTCATAAAATATAGGCGCTTATCATTCACGAGACCGATGGATTAGTCGAAGTTTATAATCGAGAAATTAAACGAATTTTAGAAAAGACTGTAAACCCTAGTAGATTAGATTGGTCTACAAGACTAGACACTGCATTATGGGCATACAGGACTGCTTATAAAATCTCGATTGGAATGACTCCTTACAGACTTATTTATGGAAAGACTTGCCACTTACCAGTTGAATTAGAGCATAAAGCGTATTGGGCGATTAAAGAATTTAATTATAATTTGAAAGATGCTGGTGAGAAGAGATTGTTGCAGATGAATGAATTAGATGAATTAAGGAATGAATCCTATAATAATGATAGAATCTATAAAGAGAAAATGAAAATATGGCATGATCGGAAGATTAACCAAAAGAATTTTGAACCAGGATAAGAAGTATTGTTGTACTATACAAGGCTAAAATTGTTTCCTGGGAAATTTAAATCTCGATGGTTAGGACGTTTCACTATAACTCAAATATTTACATACAGAGCTGTTGAAATTGAAGATCCAAAGACTGGAAACAGATTTAAAGTAAATGGGCACAGATTAAAATAATATTTTGAGGGTAAAAGACTAAATTTTAAAGAAGCTTTAATGCTCAGTCAATCTGATTAACACCATGAATAGGTCAGGCTGACGACGTTAAACCAAACGCTTTATGGGAGGCAACCCATAATTATCTTTATTTATTTGCAATGATTATGTATTTTTTTTTATTTTGTTTTTAGTTTGTGGTAAGATTGAATTCTACTACTCGTATTTACCCTCATGATCATCACCATAATTGTATTCATAAAAAAAATTTTGGGACGCATTCGGACCAGAGTGAAACTGTGCAATTTTTGCCTTGGCCACTTACGGCGAGATCGATCCTGCCCGAAGGTGAGTTCTGCCAACCAAATTCAATTTATATTTTTTTAAGAATCCCGTTGACGATGAGATCATTGTCGCCGACGGTGAGATCAGTGAATGAGCGGTTTAGGGAGTTATTTTGACGGTTTCTGGCTATTCTAAGTGTTTTAACTCTTTAAAAACTCCTAGAACTTGAATTCTAAACTATCTACTTCCTAAAAACGAATTGAAACTCCACCAAAACTCATTGTTATGGAATTCAATCACCTTGAAATCCCTAGATCTCGATTGTTCAATCGACGAAAATTTATCAGTTACGAGGCCCAACGAATCTTCAATAAAGTGATGATGAAAAAGAGATTGATCAAGGAACGAGGATTCGTGAATAGAGGAGTGGAGAATTTGACAACGCCTATCGAGGATATGATTGTGAGATGATGTTGGGAAGCATTGTGTTATACCACTTCTACAGTAGTAATCCCTGTGGTAAAAGAATTCTATTCCAATCTACATGGAATCAACAATGGAGTCGTCTACGTACGAGGCAGATGGGTAACTTTCACTCCTTCTAGGATTAATGAGTTATATTCAATTGAGAATACACCAGTTTGCCACTACTTCAACTTTGTCCCTACAAGAAATAATATGAATGAGATCTATCGTTATTTAACTGATGAAGCGGAAGATTGGGAAACAAGAGGAGACGGGTATGTTAGTTTTTCTGCATCACTTCTAAACCCCGTTTCTAAACACTGGAGCTTCTTTATTTCTTCAAAACTATTACCCACTATGAGGGTCAATAAAGTTTCTAAGGAGTGTGCGATTCTAAATTATTGTATTCAAGCGGGACTACCTATTGATGTTGGTTCGATTATTGTGAAGTCCGCTTTAGGCTCGATTGTTCATGGATCAATTTATGGGCTTGGACATCCTTCTACAATCTTTGCACTATGCGATCGATACCAAGTTTCATATGAAGCATGGGAGAAGGTACTTACGCCTTGGAAACCTTTAGATCCAACCGATATGTTTCCTACATTGGATAATGATGACGATGGAGCCATTATTGTGGATCAAACATCTCAGAGCTCTTTTTCAATCAGACCCTTGACTGATAAAACCGATCTAATCTTATAGAAACTCAAAGGACTAGAAAAAGAGGTACAAGACGTGTTGACTTCAATTAATAACATCTCTGATTTATTTAATCATATTGACTGGAGGATGAAGGAACACTTCGATCATTCTGGACATCTTGAAGCTAGTTTCATACAGCTTATGAGAAAGAAAGGATGGATAGAAGAAGATTCTACTGAAGAATTTCCTTACAAACCCTTCTACAATTTATTCATTCATTTACTTTCTATCGATGATATCAGAGATGAGTTTAGCAGTGATCCTGATGAGTACAAGACGTTCGTATTTGTTTATGTGTTATGTTAGTTTGAATTTAATTTTATGTAATCTGCACTTTTGATATTTTTAAATTTTGATATATGATCTCAGTATAGAAGAGATTATGGATTGTTTGTTTGTTTGTTTTCAGTGTTTTGAGTATTGTGGTTTGGATTGCGACGCTGAATTTAACGTATTAAGGTTAAGAAAATACCTTGTTAGTAATGTGTTGTACGAATATTGTAAACACTTGGATTTTATATAAAATTTGTGATGTTTTGTGTTGTGTGAATTTAATTGAGTCAAAATAGTATCTAATCACAGTAAAATATATTTGATTGATTGATCAAACATTAACGAGGTTTAAAATGAATTGAAAACATTATAAAATTTTAAAAATATTAAATTTCCAAAAAATCCCACCGACACCGAGATCGACGCCGCCGACGGCGACTTTTTCCAAAGACTTTAAACCCATTTGAATTAATTAGCTCGCCGACAGCGAGATTTTTTCTGCTGACGGTGAAGTCTCGAAAAACACTTTTATTTGACTGGTCAATCGTCACTATTCATCATCCCCTTCCTCAAAACTTCAAAAAACCAACCTATGGCTTGAGAGATCTTGGATTTGGAGTAGTTTCAACACATTTTGGCACCGGATTTCGTCTTCCCTTGGTAAGAGCTTCACTCCAATGCAAAAATTTTTAATTTTCACCATGTATTTCTTCTTCATTTGGGAATTTTGGAAAAAATCAAAATATGGAGAAAATAGTTGGAAGAAATTCATGGAATTCATTTTTGACTACTTTAAATCTCCTTTGGAAGCCATTCTAGTATTATTTTAGGATTTAGTTGAGATTTTTATAAATATGATAGATCGAGAAATGACACCGCGACAAAAGAGGCGACTAGATTTTGATGAGACAAGATTTGTGAATTCCAAGGCTCAGTCAAGATACAACTTTAGTATCAAAGCAAGCAAATGCATCCAAGATAAAGTTTACAAGAATCCGGGAGGAGAAGTAGAACAGACGATCAAAGAGCGAAGATGGAAAAATTTCTGTTATACGACGAACAGAGCAGCAGTTGAAGTTATAAAAGAGTTCTATGCCAATTTGACCCAGATAGAGGATGAACCTATAAATGTTAGAGGATTTTTAGTTGAAATTAATGCTGCACGTATTAATTCTTTCTATGAAGTACAAGATCTTCATACCAGCGAATACGATACTTTTGGAATAATAGAAGCACCGCTGGAGGAGGTGATTAACTTTCTCTTTGATGGGAAAGGGACTTGAAAAAAAAGGCAGTGTGAACAGCTAAACTTCCCTCTTTTCATGCTAAATGCAGCCTCTAAGGCTTGGCATTATCATAGTGAAGTTTCAAGAGATAGAGCAGTTCTGAATTTTTGTATTCAGAACCATAGAAGTATAAATGTGGGAAGTATTATTTATAAAAATATATTAGCCATTTCAAAAAGTAAAAGTGGAGAAGGACTAGGACATCCTGGTCTGATTTATGCACTTTGCCAGCTATCTGGAGTAGAGGCAGGAGATGATGAGGAATGGGTTGAACCTATGAAACCCATTACCGAGCTAATATTAAGACCTATGAATCCAACAAAGGATGGAGACTCAGGACTAGGAGCTCTGCACCTTCGACTAGTAGGGATATTCCCTCTACTAGTTATGACCCTCCTACCTATAGTTCTCCTACCCTTTATGATTTGATGAATGAACTGACTCTGCAACGGAAAAGTTTTGAGAAAATGGATGAAAGGTTGGAACAAATAGATCAAACGATAGGAGGATTAGAGTGGAGGCATGATTATGACAGTGACTATCTCCAGAGGCATTCTGAATTTGAGATAGCCTACTATGATACTGAAAATCTTTATAGGAGAGGAGAGCTTGATGTTATATTTCCTGAGTGCCTTCGTTATACTCATTACCAGCCTACTCCACCTGCTGAACAAGGAGATGAGGATATAGTTTGGGATTTTGATGTTGAAGATTAGATTATGTTATTAGATATTTATGTTATGTGTTTATTTATTTTCTTCAATTTAGTATTAGTTTATGTATTTAGATTATTATATTGTGTAAGACATTTAAACGATGTTGAGTAAGTTAAATTTTTGTAGCTTTAAATTTTTATATTTCAACTATGATTGTAACTCTGTAACTGGATTAGTGAATTGTATGAGGATGTTGTGTTAATTGTGCATAGTACTTTAATTGGTAAAATAATTAAATGTAGTAGGAAATTGTGTTAGTATTTTGTACTTATTTCAAAATTTATTTACCCAGCAAATTCCTTAATGTTATATGTGTGTAGAAAATTTTTAACAGTACGGAGTTAATTAAGTGATGAAAAGAACTCCGAGAACTTCAAGAAGAGAAATACCTAAAGCACAAAGGTATGATTTAATTTTACAGTATGTTTTCTTTTCACACTTTATGATTTGATAGAAAAATTTAAGTTTGGGGGAGGGAAAAACAAAAAATTAACTAATAAATTGTTCTCAATATTATATTTTCAAAAATTATTATAAAATGATTTTCTGTAGTAAATTTAATTCAATGAACTAGAATTGATTTATTTAATTATTATAAAAGGTTAAAAGAAATATTTTTTTGTGATTAAACTAATTTTATAGATTAAGATATTTAAATAAAAGGATAAGAATATAGTTAACTATTTAAAGTAAGGAAATCTATATTTTAAGATATTAAATTCTTAAGTATTTAGTTGAGAAAAAAAGATTGAAACTCAATGAAGTGAAAACTATAAAATACATATAAGATAAAGAAATGTTTCAAGTTTCAAATTTAGGAAGAAGAAAATGAAGCTCAAAATTATTAACAGGGTATCCAGATATAGTAATTCTCACTTGAAAAAGAAAAAAAAGGATTGAAAAGCAATCCCTGAAAAGAAAAAGGAAAAAATATATATATATAGGATTGAAATACAATCCAAATGAAAAGAAAAAGTAAGTGAGGAGAAGCTTGAGGAGATGCCGTATCAAAAATTGGCTTCATTTGAATCAACCTAAAGGGTAAAACTCAGTTACAATTCTGAACTTATAAATATGGATAATTATTTTACTAAGTAGTGTTTTCATGAATTTCCTATCATCTGAATATCCTAAGTAATTTAATATTGTAATATATGGTCATTCATGAAGTGAATAGAAGACTAGAAATCTTAGACTTGATGACTAAATAACCTTACATTTATAGAATTAATTTAATTATCTAAAAATCTTTCTAAAAAACTTTACTATAATATTTATTTAAATCAAATTCATAGTCTTTCTGAATTAAATCTTTATTACAAATAATCAGTACTTTTATGTAGTATCAAGATTACTTGAGGATAAGTAATAGTTAAGTTTGGGGGATTTTGACCAGAGAAAAATGTATTGAGAAATTAATACCAATATTATATTAACTTTTGATGGAATTGCACTTTAAAGAAAGGTATTTTATATGTTTTATTACAGGTATGAAGATTTATAGGAAATGGAGCATAAAGATGGAAAAAGGAGCGAATCTGGAATGAAAAAGATTAAAAGAGATGAAAATTGAACTAGCCCGCCGACGGCGAGGAATAGGTCGCCGAAGGCGTGTTTTTCCCAAGAGCATTTAAATATATTATAAAGGAGCCCGCCGACGGCGAGATCAAGCCCGCCGATAGTGAGCTTGAGCAGTTAGCCTACGTTTTAGAAGCCCGCCGACGGCGAGAAGGTCTGTTCAAGCAAAATACATTGAATCTGGACGCTTTTTGAAGAGGTGCTTAAGCAACCATGTTCACCTCATTTTACAATGAGTCAATAACCTTATGACCTAAAAAGTCAACTTTGGTCAAATTGGTCAAACCAGACCTAATGACCTACCCTGTTGACCCCATAGGTCAACCTTATGACCTAAAAAGTCAACTTTGGTCAAATTGGTCAAACCGTACCTAATGACTCACCCGCGACCCCATAGGTCAACCTTATGACCTAAAAAGTCAACTTTGGTCAAATTGGTCAAACCGGACCTAATGACTGACCCCGTTGACCTCATAGGTCAACCTTATGACCTAAAAAGTCAACTTTGGTTAAATTGGTCGAACTGGACCAATGACCAACCCCGTTGACCCCATAGGTCAACCTTATGACCTAAAAAGTCGGCTTTGGTCAAATTGGTCAAACCGGACCTAATGACCTACCCCGTTGACCCCATAGGTCAACCTTATGACCTAAAAAGTCAACTTTGGTCAAATTGGTCAAACCGTGACCCAATGACCTACCCCGTTGACCCCATATGTCAACCTTATGACCTAAAAAGTCAACTTTGGTCAAATTGGTCAAACCAGACCTAATGACCTACCCTGTTGACCCCATAGGCCAACCTTATGATCTAAAAAGTCATCTTTGGTCAAACTGGTCAAACCAGACCTAATGACCTACCCTGTTGACCCCATAGACCAACCTTATGACCTAAAAAGTCAACTTTGGTCAAATTGGTCAAACCATACCTATTGACCTACCCTGTTGACACCATAGGTCAACCTTATGACCTAAAAAGTCAACTTTGGTCAAACTGGTCAAACCAGACCTATTGACCTACCCTGTTGACCCCATAGGTCAACCTTATGACCTAAAAAGTCAACTTTGGACAAACTGGTCAAACCAGACCTAATGACTACCCCATTGACCCCATAGGTCAACCTTATGACCTAAAAAGTCAACTTTGGTCAAATTGGTCAAACCGGACCTAATGACCGACCCCGTTGACCCATAGGTCAACCTTATGACCTAAAAAGTCAACTTTGGTCAAATTGGTCAAACCGGACTCATGCTACTGACCCTGTTGACCCCATGGTTAACCTTATGACCTAAAAGTCAACTTTGGTCGAAATGGTCAAACCGTGACCTAATGACCTACCTGTTGACCCATAGGTCAACCTTATGACCTAAAAAGTCAACTTTGGTCAAACTGGTCAAACCAGACCCAATGACCTACCCTGTTGACCCCATAGGTCAACCTTATGACCTAAAAAGCCAACTTTGGTCAAATTGGTCAAACCAGACCTAATGACCTACCCTGTTGACCCCATAGTTCAACCTTATGACCTAAAAAGTCAACTGTGGTCAAAATGGTCAAACCAGACCCAATGACCAATCCTGTTGACCCATAAGTCAACCCTTTCACACAATGACACATTTAAAACCCCATAATGACAAAATCACAAGTACTGGACATTTTAAAATTAAATTGATCAATTTGTGCTGACTTGGTTCAACCCAGGTCAAAATTGGTCAACACCTATCAATTTTGATTAAAATAGATAAAAATGAAATAAAAATAACAAAATTAATCAAATAATTAATTTCAAAATTATTTTGATTAATTAAAATGATTAATGATTTAATTTTCAATATTTTAATTAAATGACATAATTAATTAAAATGAAAATTAAATTAAAATCATAAAATGACAAAAATGATAAAATTAATCAATTAATTAAATTGAAATTATTTTCAATTAATAAATTGATTAATAAAATATTTTCCAACAATTTTAATTAATAAAATAATTAATTAAAATGGGAAATTAAAAAGAAATGAAATGACATATAGACTTCTCATATTTAATTAGGCTAAACCCTTTTTAAGGTTTAATTAAGCCCACATTAAGACCACTTTGCCATGGGTTAATACCCATCATGATGCATGGGGTGAGGTGTCACTCTCTCCTTCACCCTAAGCTTCATTTGGCCATGAGGTGGCCGGCCAACATGAGGCCTCACCTCCCACCTCCCAAGCCACCCAATGGAAGGAAAACCATACATGAAACCCCTCCTTACCATGGTTAGAAGCAATGATGAGGGATAAGCTTGTGTGTCACCATTTGACAAGCTTAAGAGATGGTGTGCAAGCTCCCTAAGAAGAGTAGAGGCAGCTCACCATGCACCTCTTACATGAGCCAATGGGTGAGAGACAAAACAATGGAAATCATCATGGAAAACTTAGGGAGAAGCATCAATGCCTATCTTCAACAAATTTCTTCACCCAATAGGTCGATGAGAGGAGGTAACTAATCCCTTAGAACATCCTAAGTTAAGCCATAACCTCCCTTGCTATAAATAGGACCCCGTGGTTGAACCTAGCAAGAAGAAGAAAAAATTTAGGGAGAACTATAGGCACGCCCAAATCCACTCGCTTACCAACATAAAAAGTCTTCCTAAGAGTCTCGACGAATCTTTTAGGATCAAATCCAAGCCATAGTTTGAGCCTATTTGAGCCAATTTGACCAAATTTCGAAAACAGCCCCAAATTAGGTTTGGCCGTTGTTCGGCCGCCAGCAGTGGATCCTCCCGCTCGTTCGACGCGTACGAGGACACGCGTCGAACGGCGGTGAGTTTGGCGGCGGGATTTAATAAAAAATACATTAAATCCTTAAAAACTTCAAATATTCATATCTTTTGATCCAGAGGTCATAAAAATAAAATAAAAATACCTCTGGAAAGCTCTTGAAGAGGAGAAAATTATGAGACCAAAATCATATTTTTATTCTCAGTATTTAATTTTTAATTAATTAAATACTCTCTGGAGTATTTTAATTATTAAAAATTATTTATAAATCAAAAAATTATGAAACTTGGAGGCATTTATCTTTATGTTCTTAGGGACCTTCCATGATTTTTCTAAGGACAGAAAACATGTCTATGAAACTTTTCTTTAATTTTCAATTTTCTTTATAATTATCTCAAATAATAATTATAAAAATTGAAAATTAAGGAAAGTAGAAATGCAAATGGCTAGAAATGATAGGGCAACAGACAATAACCCTAAGAAAATTATTTCTAAGTCATAGAAATCATTTTGAATGGTATTTTGAAATTTAGGGTTAAAATCCTTTATTAATTAAATAATTTTAATCCTAAAAAATAACCCTTTATAAATTTAACCTATTTTCATCAACAATCAAAGTTTGAAAATGGTTCTAGTCTATGATAGACTAATGAGAAACTTCACTTAAGTCTAAAATGACCAAATTGGACTTAACTAAATTTAAAATAATATTTAAACCCATTAAACCATACTTAAATTAGGTTTAATATAAAAATTAAATCTTAATTAAGTTTAAAGACATATTAAACTTAATTAATCAAAATTAAACTTATTAATTAAGTTTAAAGACATAATAAACTTAATTAACCCATTAAACCTTACTTAAATTAGGTTTAATATAAAAATTAAATCCTAATTAAGTTTAAAGACATATTAAACTTAATTAATCAAAATTAAACTTATTAATTAAGTTTAAAGACATAATAAACATAATTAACCCATTAAACCTTACTTAAATTAGTTTTAATATAAAAATTAAATCTTAATTAAGTTTAAGGACATATTAAACTAAATTAATCAAAATTAAACTGATTAATTAAGTTTTAAGACATAATAAACTTAATTAACTCATTAAAACTTACTTAAATTAGGTTTAATATAAAAATCAAATCTTAATTAAAGACACATTAAAACCTAATTAACCTCCTTACACATTAATCAAACATAAACCTTAATTAGGTCTAACCCATTAGACCTAATTAAACCATTAGTCCTTAACTAACTAAGGTTTAATCAAACATAAACCCTAATTAAGATCTAAGCAATTAAACTTAATTAAACCATTAGACCTTAACTAACTAAGGTTTAATCAAACATAAACCCTAATAAGGTCTAACCCATTAGACTTAATTAAACCATTAGACCTTAACTAACTAAGGTTTAATCAAACATAAACCTTAATTAGGTCTAACCCATTAGACCTAATTAAACCATTAGACCTAATTAAACCATTAGACCTTAACTAACTAAGGTTTAATCAAACTTAAACTCTAATTAGGTCTAACTCATTAGACCTAATTAAACCATTAGACCTTAACTAACTAAGGTTTAATCAAACTTAAACCCTAATTAGGTCTAACCCATTAGACCTAATTAAACCATTAGACCTTAACTAACTAAGGTTTAATCAAACATAAACCTTAATTAGGTCTAAACCATTAGACCAAATTAAACCATTAGACCTTAACTAACTAAGGTTTAATCAAACATAAACCTTAATTAGGTTTAACCCATTAGACCTAATTAAACCAATAGACCTTAACTAACTAAGGTTTAATCAAACTTAAACTCTATTTAGGTCTAACCCATTAGACCTAATTAAACCGTTAGACCTTAACTAACTAAGGTTTAATCAAACTTAAACCCTAATTAGGTCAAACCCATTAGACCTAATTAAACCATTAGACCTTAACTAACTAAGGTTTAATCAAACACAAATCTTAATTAAGTCTACTACATTAGACTTAATTAATTATTAAACCTTAATCAACTAAGGAAACCCAAATCCAACCTTTTAGACCCAACTCCAACATAACTTAAACATAAACCTAACATAACTTGAGTCCAATCTAACTTGAACTCAAGTTAGCCTAAACCTTAAGTTCGACCCACATTGAACCAAACTTAAACCTAACATAACTTGAGTCAATCTAACTTGAACTCAAGTTAACTCTAATCCTTAGGTTCAACCACATTGAACCTAACTTAAACCTAACATAACTCGAGT
Source organism: Papilionanthe hookeriana x Papilionanthe teres (assembly GCA_022702705.1). Taxonomy (NCBI): domain Eukaryota; kingdom Viridiplantae; phylum Streptophyta; class Magnoliopsida; order Asparagales; family Orchidaceae; genus Papilionanthe; species Papilionanthe hookeriana x Papilionanthe teres. The sequence continues at coordinate 67,353,150 of CM040433.1, forward strand.
CCAATCTAACTCGAACTCAAGTTAACCTAAACCTTAGGTTCAACCCACATTGAACCTAACTTAAACCTAACATAACTTGAGTCCAATCTAACTTGAACTCAAGTTAACCTAAACCTTAGGTTCAACCCACATTGAAGCTAACTTGAGTCCAATCTAACTTGAACTCAAGTTAACCTAAACCTTAGATTCAACCCACATTAAACCTAACTTAAACCTAACATAACTTGAGTCCATTCTAGCTTGAACTCAAGTTAACCTAAACCTTAAGTTCAACCCACATTGAACCTAACTTAAACCTAACCTAACTTGAATCCAATCTAACTTGAAATCAAGTTAACATAAACCTTAGGTTCAACCCACATTGAACCTAACTTAAACCTAACCTAACTTGAATCCAATCTAGCTTGAACTCAAGTTAACCTAAACCTTAGGTTCAACCCACATTGAACCTAACTTAAACCTAACATAACTTGAGTCCAATCTAACATGAACTCAAGTTAACCTAAACCTTAGGTTCAACTCACATTGAACCTAACTTAAACCTAACCTAACTTGAGTCCAATTTAGCTTGAACTCAAGCTAACCTAAAGCTTAGGTTCAACCCATATTGAACCTAACTTAAATTGAACTAAACTTGAGTTCAATCCAACTAGAACCTAATTTAATCCAAATTAAACCTTAACTTAGGTTCAACCCATATTGAACTCAAATCGACCTTAAGTCTAGGTTCAACCTGAGTTGAACCTAACTCAATCTAAACTCAACTTAAGTCTAACCCATATTAGACTTAAGTCAAACCATACTTAAGTTTAACACGACATAAACCTAAGTCTAACCTAAACCTTAGGATCAACCTAACTTGAATCTAAACTAAAACCCGGTTTAGGTTCAATCCTAAGTCTAGGTTCAACTTTAAATAGACTTAATTAAAACTTAAGTCTTATCTAAAAGGGACTTAGATGGTCTGTAAATCTAATTGAGTCTAATTTATTAGACTTGATTAACCTTTAAGTCCTATTTCAACAGGACCTAAAACTTAATTAAATCTATTCTGAACCAAACCTTTTAACTTAAGTTCGAAACAGACATGAACTCAAGTTAAATAGATTCAATCAACATTGAATCTAACTTAGGTTCAACTAGACATGAACCCAAGTTAATTCAATCAATATTGAATCTAATTTCAAACCTTTTAACTTAAGTTCAAACAGACATGAACTCAAGTTAAATAGATTCAATCAACATTGAATCTAACTTTTGTTCAACTAGACATGAACCCAAGTTAATTCAATCAATATTAAATCTAATTTCAAACCTTTTAACTTAAGTTCAAACAGACATGAACTCAAGTTAAATAGATTCAATCAACATTGAATCTAACTTAGGTTCAACTAGACGGGAACCCAAGTTAATTAAATCAATATTGAATCTAATTTCAAACCTTTTAACTTAAGTTCAAACAGACATGAACTCAAGTTAAATAGATTCAATCAACATTGAATCTAACTTAGATTCAACTATACATGAACCCAAGTTAATTCAATCAATATTAAATTTAATTTCAAACCTTTTAACTTAAGTTCAAACAGACATGAACTCAAGTTAAATAGATTCAATCAACATTGAATCTAACTTAGGTTCAACTAGACATGAACCCAAGTTAATTCAATCAATATTGAATCTAATTTCAAACCTTTTAATTTAAGTTCAAATAGACATGAACTCAAGTTAAATAGATTCAATCAACATTGAATCTAACTTAGGTTCAACTAGACATGAACCAAAGTTAATTCAATCAATATTGAATCTAATTTCAAACCTTTCAACTTAAGTTCAAACAGACATGAACTCAAGTTAAATAGATTCAATCAACATTGAATCTAACTTAGGTTCAACTAGACATGAACCCAAGTTAATTCAATCAATATTGAATCTAATTTCAAACCTTTTAACTTAAGTTCAAACAGACATGAACTCAAGTTAAATAGATTCAATCAACATTGAATCTAACTTAGGTTCAAACATACATGAACCCAAGTCAATTTAATCAATGTTGAATCTAATTTCAAATCATTTAACTTAAGTTCAGAGAGACATGAACTCAAGTTAAATAGATTCAATCAACATCGAATTTATTTTAGGTTTAACCAGACATGAACCCAAATTAATTCAATCGATATTGAATCTAATTTCAAACCTTTTAACTTAAGAACTCAAGTTAATTCAGAATTTAAGTATAAATTCAACATTTCAAACCAAAACTGACATAATCAACAAAAAAATTAACATTTCAAAATAATTCGACATAAATTGACATCCAAGACATATCCAAATTTTCTGTGATGTTATTTATGACAATGTTTTCTTTGCATGGTGAAAACAAGAAATTTCGCTTAGATTTTCTTTACATGTTATAGGGTGTACTAACTCTGTTTTGAGGACGACATTCTAGGCGAACAAAAACAAAACCAAAACTTTTAGGTTAGACATATAACCTGAAATTTTTCAACAAACCAACAACATTGACAACAAAAACAAAACCAAAACTTTTAGGTTAGACATATAACTTGAAAATTTTCAACAAATCAACAACATTGACAACAAAAACAAAACCAAAACTTTTAGGTTAGACATATAACCTGAAATTTTTCAACAAATCAACAACATTGACAACAAAACCAGAACCTTTAGGTTAGATATAATACCTAAAGTATTCAATAACATGATATAACGACATTCGGGAGTGATAGTGGGTACATCTCTCCTTAAAATAAATTCTGAGAAAACAAATGATTAACATTAATCAGAAGTTTTCTTAAAAAATTGAAAATTGTTTAAGATGTAATTAACTATAGAGGGTTGCCTCTATAGGAGATCTAAAAGAACCCGAAATGGAAATCTCTGCTTTACCATGATTTTCTTAATATGAAAATTCTAGAATATGTTATTCTAGAATATCCTCATATAAGAATTATCATAAACATCCTTTTCTACTATTAGTCCTAAAAATTCTCTAAATCCTTCATGGGATTTATATGAATAAAACTAGGCTAATATTAGATGGCGACTCCTTGACATTGACATGATACAGAAATGGATGGTGATGATATGACCCCCACCATTATCCGACGCCTCATTAATTTTCACCGCCATCAAAGAGTGGCGACTCCGCTGGGGAGAATCTTTCTTCTCATCTTTTGTTATCATTTGTTTTCATTTCAAAATTTTGAAAATAAAAAGTTCTCAGTTTATAAATAAGTCTATAATATTCGCTTTTCTTGAAATTACAGAAAAATTGCAATGGATTCTCCGAATTCGATCTTTTCTTACTTTCAAGACTTTGACATACCAATAGAGGAAAGTCCTCCCTTTTATCACAATGATTATGGATTGTTTAGTGAAACGGAGTTCATATTAGATAATCCATATCAAACTGATACTCAATCTTTTCAAGAATTTGACTTGCAACCTTATGAAGACTTTCTGAATTTTACAGACAATTTACTCGAATATACACCTGAAGAACCTTATATCCTTGAAGAAATGAAAAGACAGAGTGATAAGAAAGGAAAACAAGTTTACGAGGAAGATGATGTTCCACCATCATCTATGTGTGAAATCGGATCTTCTTCGAGGAACATTCATAGAACTCCTTCATTTAAAAGAAAGAAAAGGTGGAACAAAAATGATAACTTTGAAACACATGAATTTCAACAGAATATTTTTGGAAATCCTTCCTTTTTAGAGGAAAATCAATATATTCTAATTCCTGTTGAATACACTGACAATTCCTTTCAACCTAAAAGATCCCCTCCATTTTGTACTGTACATTCAGTGTTTAAGAGATTAGCACGAAAAGAAAAATGTTCATTATCTAAGTTATTAGATAAAATGGGTTGTGCAGTCTCCAACACCATGAAAAGGAGAATTTTAGTAATGGAAAAATCTGATTATCAAGAAACTGATTATCAATTCCCAACTGATAAACATTGTGTTCAAGTGCCAGTAAATTTTCGATTGGGCCCTAGAATAAAAGATGTAGTGGTCACCAATGACAAAACTCGATATGACAAATTAATGTCAGAAGCAGAAGATACAACTGCTAAAATGACGGACTTGGTCCAGATGCTACAAAAAGCAAATTGTCCTTATACCGGATATGATACACCACCTGAGAGTTCTCGCCCTATACTTAAAAATAATGTATGGAGGCGAAAATCATCTGAAAGGAACTCTAATACCACCAACACTCCTGCAAATAGTTCACAAGAAGAGATTTGCAGAAAACATTCTACAAAATCATTTCAAGAAAGATTAAAGAAATTAAAAGAAGATATTAAACAACTTTCGAGACAAGAAAGGAAAAATACTTCTGACAGTTCCAATGAGAATGTTGCCAGTGTTAACATGGTAGAAACCCGATCTACTTCCTTAGCACGAGAATCAAATGAAGAGGAATTGCGAGAGGTGATACGACAACGAGATGAACAAATAAGTCTTCTTGAACAAAGAATGGAAAGCTGGTAGCGACTTTGCAAAAACCACCAGCGGACCCTTCTCCAGCTATTGAAATCATTAGACCGGAGGCTATTCACATCCTTGAAAGCAGAGAAGAACTAATTGATGTCGAGGAAAGCACTCGAAAGAGAAAGAATTCTCCTCATAACGAAACTCCAGAAAAGGATATTACAAAAATAGTGGAACATAAAATTAAAGAAACGATGGCTCAGGCAAAAGCTGGAGCATTAACTCCAAAGGGTAGGCCATACCCAAAGGAATATGATTTTGTTCAATATCCTAAAGGTTTTGTTCCTCCTGTCTTTAAAATGTTCGATGGGACGGGAAATCCCCGACAACATCTGGCACATTTTAGAGCAAGTTGCTGTAATGCTGGAGGAAATGATGTTCTCCTATTTCGACAATTTGTTAATAGTCTCAATGGAGTTGCCTTCGACTGGTATGCAGAACTTCCCAACGGATCTGTCAAAACCTTTGTAGAGCTTGAAAGCCTTTTTATTTAACGCTTTGCAAGAGCACAACATCATACCAATGTTGGTGATTTGGTGGTAGAAAAACAAAAACCAGGAGAAACCTTGGTAGATTATATTTTACGCTAGAGAAATCTCAGCATGAAATGTGAGCCACGAGTTACAAGAACAACATGTTGTTGGAATACCGCTTAAAAATATCCATGGTCCTATAGCTTTTATGCTTAAAGGATTTACGATAAAAACTTTTGAAAAATTACTCGCAAAGCTGCCAATCTTCGAGAAGAGCTTAAGCAGCATGAGTGTAATGGAGAAAACCGAAAAGACAAAAACTATCAAAACTTTTGAAAAGAAACTCCGGAATAGTGCGAGAAAAGGCAAACAAAGTGATGCAAATCCAACCGGAGCAAAAGAAGCAACGAAAAAAATCCTTTGACATCACAGACGTTACCTCAATTACAACTTCAACAACCAATCCCAGTATCAACTGAAAAGAAAACAATGGCTCAAAGAATGAATAAAGTATATTCATTTAAAAAAGAAGCCGTCAGCAAAATATTTCGTAGCTTGCATAAAATACCTGAATTTAAGCTACCAAAAGCTAAGAGGCCAGCAGAAATTGACATGAAGGACAATCCTAATTATTTCCCTTATCACAGGATGCTCGGACATAAAATTGAAGAATGTTTTGTCTTCAAAGATCGGTTAGAGCGTAATTTCAAAGATGGAAATATAGTCATCCCGAAAGAATACTTGAAAGAACCCGAAAAGGATCGATCAATATGATTTCGATAGAGGAACTTAATCCTAAAAATAAGGATAGCATTTCTGAAGAGATCTTCCCTAAATACCAAGTTACAAAATCTCCCAAGAAAGAAAAGAAAAAGAAAATCAAGAAAATGGAAATGATTAGAGGTCTTCCAGACATAGGGGCTGCAACTCCTTTTGTACCTTTTAGTTCATTTCACTCTTGTACTAGGATAGTTATGTCAGCTGAAGGAAGAAAAATCCTTAAGCCGATAACTTTGTATGGCTTTCTTTTTACCATGAATAATAACAATCCTAGTTTTGCGTACATTTTGTCTATTCTGGATGATGCTTCTGAGAATGACCATTTGAATTCTAACCCTATAGACAATACTCAAATTGTATATGATCAATCTAAAGACAACCAAAATAATGAAAATGAAAATGAGAAATCCGACAACGACAAAAATGAAGATGACATTGCTACGCTTCAATTACAAGGAATTCCGATTTCTATAAAATTGGAATCTACGGATTCAGAAATAAATGAATCGGATAATCAACCTGAAGAAATAGTTGAAATTAACTTGAGAAGTGGAAAATTCTTACCTCCTAGGATGATTCCACAAGAAAAAGAGAAACAAATAATTACACGAGATAAGATCATTCCTCCAATATATCCCCGAACTTCTGAAGGAAATTTGGATGATCTTCACAACAAGGTGGATTATAACGTACTGGCCCATTTAAGAAAATTACCTGCAAAATTAAGCATCTATGACGCTCTCATACTTTCCAAAGAAATGAGAGAATCATTAATCAAGGCCCTTTCGGACCCTGACATTTGTTTAACTCAACTTGCTAGTACTACCCAAAACGAAGCTTACTCATTAGAGGAATCAACAAAGATTACCTTCTCTGACAATGACTTGTTGCTCGGAACAACTGAACATAATCGTCCACTATATATTACAAGAAACATCAATGACACGATACTTTCGAGAGTTCTTATTGACCCAGGTGCTTCAATCAACATTATGAATCTGAGAACTCTTGCATACTTAGACATTGATGCCTCTCAACTATCAAGAGATACAATGATGTTAAGAAGATTCAATCAACAAGGAGAACGGGCCCTTGGATCAATAACATTGCTCTTAAAAATAGCCGACTTGGCAACAACAGCAAAATTTCATATTATTGATTCAGATACCTCTTTTAATGCCTTACTTGGCAGACCATGGCTCCATGAATATAAAATGGTACCCTCTTCATTACATCAATGTATCAAATATTTACGAAAAGGACAAGAATTTCGTATTAAAGGAGATCTGCAACCATTTTCAATCCATGAAATCGGTATACATGAAGATGCAGCATATTATGCTCCTATAAATAAAACAATATCTTCCAAAGAGACAACGGTAAATATGGAAGAAAAGAACAAAGGAAAGAAAATAAATGAAAAGGATTTTTCTTCAATAAAGACAAAAGAAACTAATTTCCGTCAGACTTGCACTCGAGTTCGAGGTCGAGGATGAGGACGAGGGAGAGAAGATCCAATTATCACAATGAAGAAACCACTGAAGTTCAAAATCCACCTGGATTCTGAAGAAGAAACGATATCTCTGGTTGCAAAAGAACCCCAATTCAAAATATCTCTAGAAGAGGAAGATAAAGAGAAACAATTTGAATCTATGCATGACAAAATCAATCATTATATACATTTTATGACTCTAACTCCAATCTCCACTGCTAAGATTGAGAATCTAATAGTCAAAGAAGTGTATAATGATGACAAAAAGCCAATTAAGTTTAGACTTGGCTCCACTTCTTCTTGTACTAAAAATGATGTAAAAATAGAAGATGAAAATCTTCCACAATCAATGAAAATTCCTTTTAAGTTGTATTCTCCTTGGGCACGAGAATTCATTCAAAATAGTTTAATGCTCAAACAATGGTCTTTAAAATAACCACGTTTCATTGAACAAATGTGGAATGATAATAAACGAAATTCTAACTCTAAAAAAGGTGTTGGATTTGGAATTTTGGGACCATTAGATGATACAAAATTTTGTTTGATCGTCATGTAAGAATGTGATTTCGAATCATCGCTCGATCTTCCGATTGAAAATGCTCCCCCGGAGTTGGAAGAAGAAATTAAATCGACAATTGATGAACTAAAAGAAATAAATTTAGGAACTAATGAAAATCCAAAACCGACTTTTATTAGTTCATTCCTTAATGATGAGGAAATAAAAGACACAACTCATTTGTTGATGGAATATAAAGACTGTTTTGCTTGGACTTATGAAGAAATGCCTGGTTTATCTCGAGAAGTCGCAGTCCATAAACTTGGGATAGACCAAATCATAAACCCAGTTAAACAAGCTCCAAGAAAGATGCGTGTCGAAATAGAGCAACAAGTCATCACTGAAGTCAAGAAATTGATGAGGCCGACTTCATACGAGAAGAAAACTATCCAACATGGCTAGCCAATGTGGTGCCAGTTAAAAAGAAAAAGGGACAAATAAGAGTCTGCATAGACTACAGGGAATTGAACAAAGCATGTCCAAAAGATGAATTTCTTTTACCAATTCCTGAATTAATGGTTGATATTGCATCAAAATATGCAATATTTTCTTTCATGGATGGATCATCAGGATATAACCAAATAAAAATGTTTTCGGAAGACGAAGTAAATACAGCTTTCCGAACACCCATGGGCTTATATTGTTATAAGGTTATTCCATTTGGACTAAAAAGTGCCGGTGCAACCTATCAAAGAGCCATGACACGGATTTTTGATGAACTAATACATAATCAAGTCGAATGTTATGTCGACGATCTGGTTGTCAATAGTAAACAAAAAGACGATCATATATACGATTTGAGAATTGTCTTTGAACGACTACGACGATATAATCTTAAAATGAACCCTTTAAAGTGCGCCTTTGGTGTCACTTCGAGAAAATTTTTAGGATTTGTAGTCCGGCATCGTGGGATAGAAATTGATCAGCTCAAAATCGAAGCTATCCTAAATATGCCTCCTCCTAAAAATCTAACTCAATTGAGATCCTTTCAAGGAAAATTAGCATATATACGATGTTTCATTTCCAATCTATCGGGTAGATGTCAACCCCTTACTGCCCTTACTAGAAAGGATGCCAAATTTGTGTGGGATGAAAAATGCCAGCATGCTTTCGAAGACATTAAACAATATCCGACAACCCCTCCGTCTTAGCAGCCCTCGTATTAGGAAGACCTTTAATCCTTTAAACCGCGGCATTGGACAATTCACTTGGAGCTTTACTAAGCACAAGTAAATGATGAAGAAAAAGAGAATGCGTTATATTACTTCGAGTCGTTGTTTAGTTCCAACGGAAGTAAAATATCCAACATTCGAAAAGCATTGTTTAGCCCCGGTCTTCGCAATTCAAAAGCTAAGACATTATATGCTTTCATAAGGTAACTCTTATTTCAAGAGTTAACCCGTTACAATATTTAATAACACGACCAACACTTTCCGGGAGATTAGCAAGATAGGCAATGATCTTGTTACAATTTGACATAACATTTGTACCGTTACGTGCTATCAAAGGACAAATCTTAGCAGATTTCTTAGCGGCACACCCAATTCCAGCAGGATCACCCCTTAACGACGATCTACCTGATGAACAAATATCAGAAGTAAAAGATTCTAACATGCAATGATGGGAACTCTACTTTGACGGAGCATCATCTGCATGGAAAGACAAAGATAAACATATAATCATACCAGTCAAAGCCGGAGTAGGATTAATTTTCATTACTCCGTACAAAATGATGATGCCCTTTTCCTATCATTTGACAGAACCATGCACGAATAATGAAGCTGAATATAAGCGCTCATAACCGGTCTAGAATTGACAATATTAATGGAAATTAAGAATATTGATATCTACGGAAATTCCTAGTTAATTATCAATCAAATTGCTGGCAAATACAAAATTTTGAAACCACGACTTGAACAATATTCTCGTTACACTTTGAAATTACTTCAACAAATTCCTGATGTAACATTTTTCTTAATTTCGAGGCGAGATAACGCTCTAGCGGATGCTCTGGAAAAACTTGCAAAGGAATTTGCGTGTCCAGAAGAAGATGGCATACCGATTTCTATAAAAGGACGACAAGTTCTTTCTCAAATTCATATGGATAATTTGCATAAAATCGGTGAAAATATGACAATGACAATAAGTGACGAGAAGGATGATTGGCGACAACCAATCATCCAACATTTACAAACTGGAAAATTGCCTGAAAATAGTTCTATTGCCAATCAAATTAAATAAAGAGCATTATCATATGATCTAATAAATGACGTCCTTTATAAACGATCTTTGATCAAATGTGGTTAAGATGTTTAAACCAAATTGAAGCTCGAGAGATTGTTAAGGAAGTTCATTCAGGTTTATGTGGTGCACATCAATCTGGGCCCAAAATGAAAATGAAAATAAAAAGAATGGGTTATTATTGTCAACAATGATGACCGACTGTCTTGACATTGCAAAGAAATGTCATCAATGTCAAATACATGGAGTAGTTTTACATCAACCTCCAAATGTCCTACATCCAACCATTGCATCATGGCCATTTGAATGTTGGGGTACTGACATAGTGGGCCCTATAGATCCTTCATCTTCCAAGGGCCATAAATTTATTATGGCAGCTACTGACTATTTTTCTAAATGGGCAGAAGCAATACCCCTTCGAGAAGTCAAGGCAGAACAAGTTCTCCACTTCTTTAAAACACATATCGTTTATAGATTTGGGATTCCTCGAAGAGTCATATCAGACAATGGATTGGCCTTCAAAAACACAAAAATGAATCACTTTATCCAGAAACATGGGATTGACTTGAGATATTCCACAATCTATTACCCTAAGGCCAATGGATTAGTTGAAGCTTTCAATAAAACGTTGGTTCAAATCTTGAAAAAGACATTAAGTAATAGCCCGAGACAATGGCATGAACGACTAATAGAAGCTTTATGGGCTTATAGAACTACATACCGAACTCCAACACGGTCTACACCATTTGCTTTGGTATATGGTTCTGAAGCCATTTTGCCTTTGGAAGTCCAAATTCCTTCTCTCAGAATTGTAATAACTAATAAAATAACTGAAGGAGAAAATGTCAAGTTACGACTTGAAGAACTTGAAAATTTAGAGGGCAAACGTCTGCAAGCCCAACAAAATCTTGAATTGTATTAAGAAAAAATGATACGATCTCACGACAAACTAGTTTGCCCTAGAACCTTTCGAATCGGTGAATTAGTTTTAGTTCTTCGAAGACCTATATTAGCTCATCGAAAAATAGGTGGCAAATTCGAACCGATATGGGAAGGTCCATATGTAATTGAAAAGACATATTCCGGAGGATCCTACCAATTGGTGGATTGTCAAGGAGAAAGAATCCTACCTCCAATCAATGGGCGTTTTCTAACGAAATACTACACGACATAAAAAAGAAGAAATGAATAAAGACTTATTTATAAACTAGGACAATAAATTCTCCTATCAAAAATCATCTTTGATGTTCTGTGACATCTCTTTCATTTGTTAAACAAACATTTGAAAATCTAAAATGATATTCTATCTTGATATTTTCAGGAAAAATGCCTGAAGACAGATTATTTTTCTCATTCCGAAATAATATGACTTTTGCCTTGACCGTCGACATATATGACACGGGGACCGGAGTTCACTTTGATTTCGACTCGTCGTGCAGTTGAATCCAAATATCATGGATCGTTACTTTATCCGGTGAATCACGGTGAAATTAATCCGCAAACACCTTTGATAGAATTCAAACTCCGACAACCCGAAGAATATGACTTCACAATCGCGTGATAGCTCGGATGAAGCAGAATTCATGACTGCCCCAGTACAAGGAGCATCAACGTCAGGAACCAAAATCCGACGACAGGATTCACCAGATCTCAAAAACGAAATGAGATGTCACTCTCTCCTTGACCCTAAGCTTCATTTGGCCATGAGGTGGCCGACCAACATGAGGCCTCACCTCCCACCTCCCAAGCCACCCAATGGAAGGAAAACTATACATGAAACCGCCCCCCCCCCCCCTTACCATGGTTATAAGCAATGATGAGGGATAAGCTTGTGTGTCATCATTTGCCAAGCTTAAGAGATGATGTGTAAGCTCCCTAAGAAGAGTAGAGCAGCTCACCATGCACCTCTTACATGAGCTAATGGGTGAGAGACAAAACAATGGAAATCATCATAGAAAACTTAAGGAGAAGCATCAATGTCTATCTTTAGCCAATTTCTTCACCCAATGGGCTGATAGAGGAGGTAACTACTCCCCTAGAACATCCTAAGTTAAGCCATAACCTCCCCTTGCTATAAATAGGACCCCATGGCCGAACCTAGCAAAAAGAAGAAAAAAATTAGGGAGAACTATAGGCTGCCCAAATCCACCTCGCTCCCAACATAAGAAGTCTTCCTAAGAGTCTCAAGCAATCTTTTAGGATCAAATCCAAGCCATAGTTTGAGCCAATTTGAGCCAATTTCGACCAAATTTCAAAAACAGCCCCAAATTAGGTACTTCTTCAAAATTCCTCCCTAAGCCCGACTTCGGATCAAATTGCCGCAGCAATAATCTTCCATCGGAGTCCTAGAAGGCAACCATAAGGTCCGATCTAGCTTGATCCGCTTGTGGCAAAGGTATGAAATTTTTCTTTACAAAATAAATCGTATTTTCGACATATCATGTGTTATACTAGCCTGTATGTATCATCACCGTATGGATGGATACTTCTCATCCAGATGATCATTTAAAAAAAAAAATCACTCAATTTCATCAAGAAATAGTGAGATATTGATGTTTGAAGTTTAATGGTTTGAGAATTTTTCTGATTTTTGGCCGAATTTTCTTCGCCGTCCGATCCCGCGCTTTAGGAACGAACGTCGCTGATCACTCCCCCGCGGTGTCCGCTGTTCGGCCGCCCGCAGCCGATCCTCTCGCTCGTTCGACTCGTACGAGGACACGCGTCGAACGACGGTGAGTTTGGCGGCGGGATTTAATAAAAAATACATTAAATACTTAAAAACTTCAAATATTCATATCTTTTGATCCAGAGGTCATAAAAATAAAATAAAATACCTCTGGAAAGCTCTGGAAGAGGAGAAAATTATGAGACCAAAATCATAACTTTATTCTCAGTATTTTATTTTTAATTAATTAAATACTCTCTGGAGTATTTTAATTATTAAAAATTATTTATAAATCAAAAAATTATGAAACTTGGAGGCATTTATCTTTATGCTCTTAGGGACCTTCCATAATTTTTCTAAGGACAGAAAACATGTCTAGGATACTTTTCTTTAATTTTCAAGTTTCTTTATAATTATTTCAAATAATAATTATAAAAATTGAAAATTAAGGAAAATAAAAATGCAAATGGCTATAAATGATAGGGCAACAGACAATAACCCTAAGAAAATTATTTCTAAGTCATAGAAATCATTTTGACTGGTATTTTGAAATTTAGGGTTAAAATCCTTTATTAATTAAATACTTTTAATCCTAAAAATAACCCTTTATAAATTTAACCTATTTTCATCAACAATCAAAGTTTGAAAATGGTTCTAGTCTATGATAGACTAATGAGAAACTTCACTTAAGTCTAAAATGACCAAATTGGACTTAACTAAATTTAAAATAATATTTAAACCCATTAAACCTTACTTAAATTAGGTTTAATATAAAAATTAAATCTTAATTAAGTTTAAAGACATATTAAACTTAATTAATCAAAATTAAACTTATTAATTAAGTTTAAAGACATAATAAACTTAATTAACCCATTATGCCTTACTTAAATTAGGTCTAATATAAAAATTAAATCCTAATTAAGTTTAAAGACATATTAAACTTAATTAATCAAAATTAAACTTATTAATTAAGTTTAAAGACATAATAAACTTAATTAACCCATTAAACCTTACTTAAATTAGGTTAAATATAAAAATTAAATCTTAATTAAGTTTAAGGACATATTAAACTAAATTAATCAAAATTAAACTTATTAATTAAGTTTTAAGACATAATAAACTTAATTAACTCATTAAACCTTACTTAAATTAGGTTTAATATAAAAATCAAATCTTAATTAAAGACACATTAAAACCTAATTAACCTCCTTACACATTAATCAAACATAAACCTTAATTAGGTCTAACCCATTAGACCTAATTAAACCATTAGACCTTAACTAACTAAGGTTTAATCAAACGTAAACCTTAATTAAGTCTACCCCATTAGACCTAATTAAACCATTAGACCTTAACTAACTAAGGTTTAATCAAACATAAACCCTAATTAGGTCTAAACCATTAGACCTAATTAAGCCATTACACCTTAACTAACTAAGGTTTAATTAAACATAAACACTAATTAGGTCTAACCCATTAGACCTAATTAAACCATTAGACCTTAACTACTAAGGTTTAATCAAACATAAACCTTAATTAGGTCTAACCCATTAGAATTAATTAAACCATTAGACCTTAACTAACTAAGGTTTAATCAAACTTAAACTCTAATTAGGTCTAACTCATTAGACCTAATTAAACCATTAGACCTTAACAAACTAAGGTTTAATCAAACTTAAACCCTAATTAAGATCTAACCCATTGAATCTAATTAAACCATTGAGACCTTAACTAACTAAGGTTTAATCGAACATAAACCTTAATTGAGTCTAAACCATTAGACGTAATTAAACCATTAGACCTTAACTAACTAAGGTTTAACTAAACGTAAACCTTAATTAGGTCTAACCCATTAGACCTAACTAAACCATTAGACCTTAACTAACTAAGGTTTAATCAAACTTAAACTCTAATTAGGTCTAACCCATTAGACCTAATTAAACTATTAGTCCTCAACTAACTAAGGTTTAATCAAACTTAAACCCTAATTAGTGTCTAACCCATTAGACCTAATTAAACCATTAGACCTTAACTAACTAAGGTTTAATCAAACTTAAACCATAATTTGGTCTAACCCATTAGACCTAATTAAACCATTAGACCTTAACTAACTAAGGTTTAGTCAAACACAAATCTTAATTAAGTCTACTACATTAGACTTAATTAATTATTAAACCTTAATCAACTAAGGAAACCCAAATCCAACCTTTTAGCCCAACTCCAACATAACCTAAACATAAACCTAACATAACTTGAGTCCAATCTAACTTGAACTCAAGTTAACCTAAAACTTAGGTTCAACCCACATTGAACCTAACTTAAACCTAACATAAATTGAGTCCAATCTAACTTGAACTCAAGTTAACCTAAACCTTAGGTTCAACCCACATCGAACCTAACTTAAACCTAACATAACTTGAGTCCAATCTAACTTGAACTCAAGTTAACCTAAACCTTAGGTTCAACCCACATTGTACCTAACTTAAATCCTAACATAACTTGAGTCCAATCTAACTCGAACTCAAGTTAACCTAAACCTCAGAGTTCAACCCACATCGAACCTAACTTAAACCTAACCTAACTTGATTCCAATCTAACTCAACTCAAGTTAACCTAAACCTTAGGTTCAACCCACATTGAACCTAACCTAAACCTAACATAACTCGAGTCTAATCTAACTTGAACTCAAGTTAACCTAAACCTTAGGTTCAACCAACATCGAACCTAACTTAAACCTAACCTAACTTCGAGTCCAATCTAGCTCGAACTCAAGTTAACCTAAACCTTGAGGTTCAACCCACATTGAACCTAACTTAAACCTAACCTAACTTGAGTCCAATCTAGCTTGAACTCAAGTTAACCTAAACCTTAGGTTCAACCCACATTGAACCTAACTTAAACCTAACTTAACTTGAATCCAATCTAACTTGAAATCAAGTTAACCTAAACCTTAGGTTTAACCCACATTGTACCTAACTTAAACCTAACCTAACTTGAGTCCAATCTAGCTTGAACTCAAGTTAACCTAAACCTTTTGTTCAACCCACATTGAACCTAACTTAAACCTAACTCAACTTGAGTCCAATCTAACTTGAACTCAAGTTAACCTAAACCTTAGGTTCAACCTACATTGAAACTAACTTAAACCTAACCTAACTTAAGTCCAATTTAGCTTGAACTCAAGCTAACCTAAACCTTAGGTTCAACCCATATTGAACCTAACTTAAATTGAACTAAACTTGAGTTCAATCCAACTATAACCTAATTTAATCCAAATTAAACCTTAACTTAGGTTCAACCCATATTGAACTCAAATCGACCTTAAGTCTAGGTTCAACCTGACTTGAACCTAACTCAATCTAAACTCAACTTAAGTCTAACCCGAATTAGACTTAAGTCAAACCATACTTAGGTTTAACACGACATAAACCTAAGTCTAACCTAAACCTTAGGATCAACCTAACTTGAATCTAAACAAAAACCCGGTTTAGGTTCAATCCTAAGTCTAGGTTTAACTTTAAATAGACTTAATTAAAACTTAAGTCTTATCTAAAAGGGACTTAGAAGGTCAGCTAGAATCTAATTGAGTCTAATTTATTAGACTTCGATTAACCTTTAAGTCCTATTTAAACAAGACCTAAAACTTAATTAAATCTATTCTGAACCAAACCTTTTAACTTAAGTTCAAACAGACATGAACTCAAGTTAAATAGATTCAATCAACATTGAATCTAACTTAGGTTCAACTAGACATGAACCCAAGTCAATTCAATCAATATCAATCTAATTTATAACCTTTTAACTTAAGTTCAAACAGTACATGAACTTCAAGTTAAATAGATTCAATCAACATTGAATCTAACTTAGGTTCAACCAGACATGAACCCAAGTCAATTCAATCAATATCGAATCTTATTTCAAATCTTTTAACTTAAATTCAAACAGTACATGAACTCAAGTTAAATAGATTCAATCAACATTGAATCTAACTTAAGCTCAACCAGACATGAACCCAAGTGATTTCAATCAATATCAATCTAATTTCAAACCTTTTAACTTAAGTTCAAACAGTACATGAACTCAAGTTAAATAGATTCAATCAACATTGAATCTAACTTAGGTTCAACCAGACATGAACCCAAGTCAATTCAATCAATATTGAATCTAATTTCAAACCTTTTAACTTAAGTTCAAACAGACATGAACTCAAGTTAAATAGATTCAATCAACATTGAATCTAACTTAGGTTCAAGTAGACATGAACCCAAGCTAATTCAATAAATATTGAATCTAATTTCAAACCTTTTAATTTAAGTTCAAACAGACATGAACTCAAGTTAAATAAATTCAATCAACATTGAATCTAACTTAGGTTCAACTAGACAGGAACCTAAGTTAATTCAATCAATATTGAATCTAATTTCAAACATTTTAACTTAAGTTCAAACAGACATGAACTCAAGTTAAATAGGTTCAATCAACATTGAATCTAACTTTGGTTCAACTAGACATGAACCCAAATTAATTCAATCAATATTGAATCTAATTACAAAACATTTAACTTAAGTTCAAACAGACATGAACTCAAGTTAAATAGATTCAATCAACATTGAATCTAACTTAGGTTCAACTAGACATGAACCCAAGTTAATTTAATCAATATTGAATGTATTTCAAACCTTTTAACTTAAGTTCAAACAGACATGAACTCAAGTTAAATAGATTCAATCAACATTGAATCTAACTTAGGTTCAACTAGACATGAACCCAAGTTAATTCAATCAATATGGAATCTAATTTCAAACCTTTTAATTTAAGTTCAAACAGACATGAACTCAAGTTAAATAGATTCAATCAACATTGAATCTAACTTAGGTTCAACTAGACATGAACCCAAGTTAATTCAATCAATATTGAATCTAATTTCAAATCTTTTAACTTGAATTCAAACAGACATGAACTCAAGTTAAATAGATTCAATCAACATTGAATCTAACTTAGGTTCAACCAGACATGAACCCAAGTTAATTCAATCAATATTGAATCTAATTTCAAATCTTTTAACTTGAATTCAAACAGACATGAACTCAAGTTAAATAGATTCAATCAACATTGAATCTAACTTAGGTTCAACCAGACATGAACCCAAGTCAATTCAATAGATATTGAATCTAATTTCAAACCTTTTAACTTAAGTTCAAACAGACATGAACTCAAGTTAAATAGATTCAATCAACATTAAATCTAACTTAGGTTCAACTAGACATGAACCCAAGTTAATTCAATCAATATTGAATCTAATTTCAAACCTTTTAATTTAAGTTCAAACAGACATGAACTCAAGTTAAATAGATTCAATCAACATTGAATCTAACTTAGGTTCAACTAGACATGAACCCAAGTTAATTCAATCAATATTGAATCTAATTTCAAACCTTTTAACCTAAGTTCAAACAGACATGAACTCAAGTTAAATAGATTCAATCAATAATGAATCTAACTTAGGTTCAAGTAGACATGAACCCAAGTTAATTAAATCAATATTGAATCTAATTTTAAACCTTTTAACTTAAGTTCAAACAGACATGAACTCAAGTTAAATAGATTCAATCAACATTGAATCTAACTTAGGTTCAAACAGACATGAACCCAAGTCAATTCAATCAATATTGAATCTAATTTCAAATCTTTTAACATAAGTTCAGAGAGACATGAACTCAAGTTAAATAGATTCAATCAACATCGAATCTAATTTAGGTTTAACCAGACATGAACCCAAATTAATTTAATCAATATTGAATGTAATTTTAAACCTTTTAACTTAAGAACTCAAGTTAATTCAGAATTTAAGTATAATTCAACATTTCAAACCAAAACTGACATAATCAACAAAAAAATTGACATTTCAAAATAATTCGACATAAATTGACATCCAAGACATATCCAAATATTCTGTGATGTTATTTCTGACAATGTTTTCTTTGCAGGGTTTCACAAGAAATTTCGCTTAGATTTTCTTTACATGTTATAGGGTGTACTAACTCTGTTTTGCAGGACGACATTCTAGGCGAACAAAAACAAAATCAAAACTTTTAGGTTAGGCATATAACCTGAAATTTTTCAACAAACCAACAACATTGACAATAAAAACAAAACCAAAACTTTTAGGTTAGACATATAACCTGAAAATTTTCAACAAATCAACAACATTGACAACAAAAACAAAACCAAAACTTTTAGGTTAGACATATAACCTGAAATTTTTCAACAAATCAACAACATTGACAACAAAACCAGAACCTTTAGGTTAGATATAATACCTAAAGTATTCAATAACTTGATATAACGACATTCGGGAGTGATAGTGGGTACATCTCTCCTTAAAAAAATTCTGAGAAAATAAATGATTAACATTAATCAGAAGTTTTCTTAAACAATTGAAAATTGTTTAAGATGTAATTAAGTATAGAGGCTTGCCTCTATAGGAGATCTAAAAGAACCCGAAATAGAAATCTCTGGTTTACCATGATTTTCTTAATATGAAAATTCTAGAATATGTTATTCTAGAATATCCTCATATAAGAATTATCATAAACATCCTTTTCTACTATTAGTCCTAAAAATTCTCTAAATCCTTCATGGCATTTATATGAATAAAACTAGGCTAATATTAGATGGCGACTCCTTGACATTGACATGATACAGAAATGATACAGAAATGGATGGTGATGATATGACCCCCACCACTATCTGACGCCTCATTAATTTTCACCGCCATCAAACCATTGGAAATCTTTCTTCCTCTTTAAATAGAAATGATTTTAGGCCAAAGGTGTCCTAGGTGTCTTCTTTGTGTCCTTCGTGTGTCATTAATTAGTGTATTTAGTGTGTGAGTGTGTTCTAGAGAGTATATTAGTGAGTTTAATTAAGTGTGTTGTACAAGAAGGAAAAGTCAGAGGAACTTTAAGGAGTCTGGTTGGGGAGAAAATTTAAGATAAGTTTTGTTTATTGTTTTATAACTTTATATGAAATCCAAGATTTGTGTTATTCTTCCTATGCATTGTGAGCAGTCTTCTCTGTCTTTCTCCTAGTTTTTGAGATTTTGTGAAATGGAAAATTGAATTAGTTGTGCCTAAAATATTAAATAAAAATTGTGATAATCTTTTACTTAAATCTTAATTTACTTTCAATTTGGCCAATTGAACTGTTACAATATGTTGATTTTACAACTAAAGTAAAGATTACATCCAAAATTCAGGGAAAGCAAAGGCCTTAAAAAGAGGGTGCAAATAAAAAGGGAAATATTATTATCGGGCGTAGAATTGGATATTTTAGAGTGACAGAGTAAAATCTTCAATTCGGTCCTATCTTTTAGGTGCTGAAGTGTAGATAGGCGAAGGGAACGTGGGAGCTCGAAAGTGAGAGCCTGTATCCTCCCAGCCTAGCCGCAGACTCAGTAACCAAGCATAAGATTAGTCAATATTCTTTATGCCTGACCAAAGGGTAAAGAATAGGAATGCTCCTATTTGGCACAATATAATTCTAACTAATTTGACTGTCCTTTAACTTAATTCTCTTAAACAAGGGGAAATATACTTTTCTAAATTGCAATCTTCCATTCAAAAATAGAGCTTAGTATAAGTGTTCTTTATTTCCGTATACTAGATAGTAATTGCATCTGCTAAAAATTAGTTCATAATCTCTAACTTCTCTGTGGGATCAATATCCAGGACTCCATTAGAGCCCTGTATTACTTGAACGATACGTATATCTGCTTTGATAAAAGGGGTAACTTTGTTATTATTGAATATTATTTTTATACTGATTAAACATTTATATAATTATACGCTTTCGCCACCACCCCCCGGTCAACCTTCACATCCACTGGACTCTAATAATGATCAATAATTTGAGGATAAGAAGATTTCTATAGACAAAGTGGTATTGCAAATGGGAAACTAGTTACAAAGTCAAAATGCTGCGATTAGAAACATAGAGAATCAACTGGGAGAAATTGCTAATTTACTTAGCAATAGACCCAAAGGAACACTTCCTAGAAACACTAAGATCAAACCTAAAGTGAATGATAATGAATAACTATTCCTTGTTACTGGATAAACTATGATAGATGTGCAAAAAGGAGAGTTGATTATGAATATTAATGACCAGAAAGTCACTTTTGTTGTGTTGAAGACTATGAAATTTCCAACTGAGAGAAAAGATGATGAATGTTTTTGGATGGATGAAATTAATTATCTAAGTAAAGACATTTCTAAGAAAGTTTTGAGAGTAAGATAACAGATGAGGTCTGAATGGATTTTCATGATGAGTTGAAAACGTTATCTAAAGAAGACTGTATGTATGTTCAAGAGAGGTGTGAAATGGTGGAAGCTGCCAAAAATAGTGAACTTATAATTCCATTTGTTGAAAAATCTCAAGAACTTTAGATGGATGTACCTCATAAAATTTTAAGGCTGCCTACTTAGGGAATTCATCTACACCACCAGTCTTTATATCTTCATATTCAACTCAATTACAAAAACAATTTTAATAGAATGATGAACAAGATAAAGTTATTTAACTAGGACATAGAAGAGAATTTGAAGATAAATTTTAAAAGAACTTTGAGTTGAGAAAAAAGGATAAGGATATTGGAAGACCATTGGAAGAAATTCCTAAGGAATAAGAAAAACCTATTTCCTCAACTAAGATAGATCCTCCATCATTTAATAATTATAAAGGGGAAGAATTGGAAGATAACTTGAAACATAAGAGTGAGAAAGAAGAATTTGATCCTGAATCTGAATTATCTAGAGAAAATCTGATCGAAAATTTGGGAGATCTTGAATTATCTTAAAGAGATCCATTTCTAATAAATTTTAAGGATGATATTAATATGAAAATTCAGAAAATCAATAGAAGAATATTGGATCTTGAAAGAAATATGAGGAACAATGATATAAATCCATCTGAAAAGGAAGAGCTGAATGAAAAATTACAATTTGAGGATTTTGTAGGAATTCTTGGATCTGAAAAGGATTGGGCGATTGATCGAGGATTTCTTATTTGGAATTTTGATCCAGGAGGACTCATTTTTCGGGCCCGCGAGGTTAAAACCAAACGCTTTAGGGGAGGCAACCCATGGTTATCAGTGTGTTTTGATTTAGTGTGCTTGAGAGTCATCATTGTTAGTGTTGTATGGTGTTTGCTTTAGAGTGGATTGACTTGATCTTTATGTGTCATTATGGATTGATAAGTTTGATTGTTGATTGGTAGATGTTTGGATTGTTAGTAGTTTGATTTAATTTTTGTGTGTCATGAGGGAGGTGATTCTTTAACTTCTTATTATGGTTAGACTTGTATATTCTCTTGTAGTAGTTGGATTGACGAGTTCACAATAACTCTGGTCTTACTCGGACTTGAGTTTTACAAGAGATATCATGAATTTGAATAATGACAACTTCATCTCAATTTTGTTTCATCATTTCTCTAACTTTGTTTTCATTTGATAGAAGTCATGTACCTAATTGATGAAAAACTTGTGGATGATCTTACACTACGATTTATAACAGTTAGAGGTCCTTAATTATAGGGATTAGATGATGTCTGAGGTTGGTGCCTAGGAACTAATTTATCAGGGAAAATCTTATCTTTGGGATTATAATCTATAAAATCATTTTAAAATGTACCTAATTTATTAGTGTAGTGATTTCGTTAGAAATTAGAAGTAAATCAGTGTGATGTGATGAGTTAATGGAAGAATTGACCTCATTTATCTTATGTATTTTTATGTTTGTGTTACAATTTTATATAATAATTGAAGAACATTTTTATATTCTCTTGCTGATACCTACTATGCTAGTTAAACTTTTATTTAGTGAATTTCATTTTGGCATGATTAGTTTAGATTTACTTTATACTGCATATTGTTATGTTCTAATGAATACTTGTAAATGGTTTTGATAGACATTTGTGGTAGATAGAATTTCTAAATTGTTTTTCTTCCTGCTTATATTTTCTGTACTGAATGCTATATGTGTTGAAAATTAATTTTGGGGGAAGAAAGAAAAATAAAATTTTAATGTGAAAATAGTTCCTTTTAGTGTAATTTTATTACAATAATGTTTTATGTTAGATTTACTTTCTCCTACAGTCATTCTATCCTGATTATGCATGTATATGAATTTAATAGGATGTTGAAGTAGTAAGTAGATTCAACCTTTATCTTTTCTTCTTGCAACATTTTATGGAATTAATTGCAAAATATTTTAAAAATTAAGTTTGTGGAAGAAAAAATTTAAAAATATAACTTTATTTGTCCTTAGTAGCCTGTATTTAATTTTATATCACTTTTAAAATGACTTGTGGTCTGTGGTGTTACCATTAGATTACTATAATTTCGATTTTAGGAATGTTAGAAAAATAACTTAGTCTAGAGTTAAGATATTTTGTAAGAAACATTGGAAAAATGATTTTTCTATTTTTGGTAGAAAGGAGTTGAATATTTGAAAAGCTAAAATTCTTAGATTTATACTAAATGAGAATTGAGCCTTTATTGAAAACCTTTTTGGAACTAATACTAACACTTATAAAAAGTGTGAGAAAGTTCTGTGTTTTGGATTTTAGAGAGAGGATAGTGAAATTCAAAATTATTAAAGGCCTATCTTGATATAGTATTACTCACATAAAAAAAGTAAAAAAAAAAGAGATTAAAAATGATCCAGAAAGAAATAAAAAAAAAGTAAAAAAAGTGGATTGAAAATGATCCCGAAAGAAAAGAAAATAAGTGAGGAGAAGCTTGAGGGGAAGCCTAATCAAAAATTGGTTTCACTTAAATCTTTTTAAATGAAAAGACTTAAAAACAATCCTAAGCTTATTCTTATATCAAAAGGTATTGGTTAAATTGGTATAGATAAGGTACTTAAATTCCGTTTTTATACTTTTTATGAATAAAGAGTTTGACAATTTTCAATAACTTTTGAAGTAAATAGAAAATCAGGATTCCTAAGTTGAATATGAGATATTCTTACACACTAGTCCTAAGTTGATTTGCTAGAATTTTGCCTATGTTATACTATAATATTTTTGAGATGAAATTATAGAAAACTCTATTGAAACCCACAACCACAAGTCAACATATTAGTTTTTAAAGTTATACTGTTATTTGAGGATAAGTAATAGTTAAGTTTGGGGGTATTGACACACCTAAAATATAAACACTTTTTACTATATAATTTTACTTATTTTTGATGATATTACACTTTAAAGGAAGGTATTTTGTATGTTTTTTTTTGTTTTAGGTAAAAGAAATGGTGATTGAAGAAAAAGGAAGCAAAAATGCTGCAATTTGGAGGAAAAACGAGTAAGAAAGAAAATTTTAACTTGACATCTTTCGATAAGTCTTTCTATGTTTAACCTTTTTGCACTTCTTTAATATTTTTGAATGAGATTAAATTTTAAAGAAATGTTGTTTTTATGCTTATTTTGTAGGGCTATCTGTTAGGAACGCAACACAACTGAAACGGGGTGAATCAGAGCTAAAACGGAGCCAAAAGGAGCAAAATGGTGGAGCTGCGCAGAATGGGCGCCGGGCGTGCCAAAACCGGCGTCGACGGCGCCAGATACCCGAGACTACCAAAATAGGGCGCCGGAAGTGCTCTATTTAGTGCTGGCGCTTCTCCGGATGGTTAGGATGCTTGGGTAGTTTTTGGCCATATACATCGAATCTGGACGCTTTTTGGAAGGTTTCTTCATGCACCTCTTGGGAAATTCGTCCCTACACTATTTTAAACCGAATTTGAAGACAAAAATTGTGGGAGATGATAGGGAAAATGTGGATAATTATTAGAGATCTTAGAATAGGAGTAGAAATGTAGATTTCTATCTTTTTGGAGAGATTGGTGAGGGGATTTTGAGAGAATCTGTAAGGGAATGTTCTAGCATTGCATGGATCCGTGGGAGACTTTATGGGAGAGATTTTCATCTTTCTTTCAAGGGAAAAAAAACTAAGTATTGTGTTCTTTATTATCTTATGATTTTGTAAACACTTATTTTGTGGATTTTCTTTGAAATGAAGTTTTCCGTTGTGTATTCTTCATGCTTTGTAATGTCTTTCTCTTACTCTTTCTTCTTGTTTGGAAATAGTGACATAAGAGAACTATGTCATTGTTTTCATTCTTCTTTTCTTTTGTAATGAGTTTGATTCATGTTTAGGATATTGGGATGCTTTCTAAAAGAAGTTTAATTATAAATGTGATGGTTTTTACTTGCACTTCATTTACATTACAAAAAGAGCTCGTTGTAGTGTTAAAATTTGTTGTAATTGCATTGAACCAAAAGGGCAATGTAATTCTCAAAAAAGTGTAACCACATTCAATGTCCGTGAATGAATTGCGTAGTTCATGGAGATTGAGTGCAAATAAATAGGGAAATATGGTTTCATGGGCGTCAAATTGGAGGTTTCAGGGTGACAGGCTGAGATCCCTAATTTGGTCTTAAACTTTGGTAACTAAAGCTAGGGTTAGCCTTCAGGTGAAGGGAAGTGGGAGCTCTAAAGTGGCAGCCAGTATCCTCCCAACCTAACCTTGGATTTGGGGACTAAGCCTAAGATTTGCCAATGTTCTTTATAGCACTCTGAAGAGGGGGTACTCGGAAGAGGGTAAAGAATAGGATTGCTCCTATTTGGCACATAAAATATTTAATGCATCTCATTCCTATACATTATCCAATTTGTTACATGAGAATAGTAGTTTTATTATCTCAAAATTCACCAAACCAATTTCCCTAAAAAGGGTTATCTTTATTATTAATATTTGCATTAGGGAGTAGTTATTATTCTTACATATAATCATCTGCATTTAGGAGTAGTTGTTAGAAAAAGCACTTATATCACCCTTCCAAACTAAGGCTGTCAGTAGTAGACTATAATTTAACTAAGAACCTCTTACCTCGCTTCCCTGTGGGATCGATAAACGGGACTCCATTAGAGCCATATATTACTTGATATGATACATATACTTGCATTGGATCACTGTGATTTTATAAAAATTATTATGTATCTATTGTTCATAAATCCTTACATATAAAAATAGCCACATCACATAATTAAAAAGATAAGGTGATGCCTGAGGTTGGTGCTCGCAAACCAATATATCTGGGATAATCTTGTCCATGGTGTTATACACTATAAAAGCATTTAAAAGTACCTCATTGATCAAAGAAGTGATTCCATTAGAAATTGGAAGTAATGTAGTGAGATGCGATGAGTTAAGGGAAGAAATGAACTCATTTATCAAGTGTGTTTCTGTTGCTATATTATAGAGGACTTGGGGAATACTTAAATATATATTACTATGCCGATACCTGTTATTCTAGTTAAACTTTTCTTTAGTTCAATTTCATTCTGGCATGTTTAGTTTAGATTTATTGTCTATTGCACAGTGTTCTATCCTAAGTATATTTGCAAATTTCTTATAGACGTTTGTGGTAGATAGAATTTCTGAACTATTTTTCTTCGTACTTATATTTTATGTACTGAATGTTATACATATTAAAAGTTAAGTTTGGGGAGGACAAAAAACTTTTAAAAACAAAGCTTTATATGTCCTCAACTAACTACATTTAATTTTTTTTTTTGAAATAACCTTTGGTAAGTAGTGTTATCTTTAGAGAACTATATTTTTTTATTCTATTAATGTTATAGTAGACTTAAATTAATTTTTTTTTTTTGGTGATGAGGGGTAGTTCTAGAGTTAAGATATTTAGTATAAGGGAATAGGGATATGCTTTTACTATTTATAGTAGAAAAAATTATATTTTTAAAGTACTAGGAATCTTAGATATACACTTTAAAATAATTTAGACTCTATGAAAAATCATTTTTAAAACTAATACACATTATCAAGTAAAAATATGTGAGAAGTTTTTAACTTTGAGAGGAGAATAGTGAAGTTTAAAATCATTTAAGGCTATCCAGATATAATAATACTCAAATAATAGAGTATAGATTAAAAAGATCCATAAATAAAAGAAAAGGAAATGAAAAATAAGAAAGAAAGCAAAGTAACAAGAAAATATATGGGGAGAAGATTAAGAAGATGCCTAATTAAAAATTGGCATTACTTGAATCATTAAAATGGAAGAAACCTAATTACACTTCAGAGCTTAGTATCAATTTTAAATGCATTAGTCAAATCATTACTAATAGAGTTCTCATATAATTGTATCCTTTAATTCTTCTAGAATTTCCAAGTCTGACAAATTACAATTATTATTGAAATTATCAGAAACTCAAAATTTCTAACTTGATAAGTAGATATTCTTATACCCTAGTTCTAGCCCTGGTTATTTAAAATTTTCCTAAAGTTACACTATCACATTTATGGGGCAAAACTATAGGAATATTTAAAGAAACCCACTAACATAAGTTAAAGCATTTGTTTTATAAAATAGGCGAGTTACTTGAGAACTAGTAACAATGAAGTTTGTGGGAACATACACGCCTAAAAATGTACTACATTTTTATATACAATTTATGCTCATTTTTACTGATATTGTACTTTAATGGAAAGTATTTTGTGTGCTTTTGGTCTCAGGTACAAGAGATGAAGTTTTGGAGAAAAAAAGAGCAAAAACGGAGCAAAAAGGTGTCAAATGAAGAAATGAGCACAAAGTGAAAATGGTGCATAGACGCCAATTTTTAGCATTTTAGTTTCAGACCTTGTGCATAAAATCAGAGAGTCCAACATTGTGGCGTCAGGACTGGCGCGTATGTGCCAGGTTTTATATTAATGCTTATAAAGGGTAGGCGTGTAGGAGCCAAAACTGATGTTTTTTTTAAAATACAATGTATGTGGACGAATTTTGAAGGGACATCTGAAGTGACTGTTAGGGATTTTGAGAATTATTTTAAGGGTGTGTCTCTTCAAGTATCTCTCTCTCTCTCTCTCTCGGCCAAAAGTAGGGATAATTCGGCATTACTAAGTCCTGGAATTCTCCAAGAAGGCCAAGCGATCGTAGAAATGAGTCGGAAATGTAGATTCATTTCTTTTCTAGAGATTTTGGAGAGGGGATTTTGGGAGATATCTAAAATGGATTATATTAGCATTGCAAGCATCAGAAGGTTTCTTTGTTGGAGGGATTTTCATCTATTTTTCATAGGGAAAATGTTAAGTATTGTGTTCGTCATTATCTTGTATTTGTTGTAAACACATATCTAGTGGAATTTCTTTGATTTAATGAAGGTTTCTATTGTGTGTGCACCTGCTTTGTGAAATAGAATTCTTGTACTTTTTTCAATGAATTGGATGAATGTTTAGGATCTTAGGATGCCTATTATACTAGGTTTTTTATGTAAAAGTGATGGTTCTTCATGATTCATTTACATATTCATTCTAGCAATTTAGTAAGTTAAAATTTATTGTGAACCATAATGATCCGAGAGAGCTATGTTTTTAAAAACTAAGAGGAACCACATGGAAGGAAATGTAGTCCTAAGATTCAATGCAATGTTAGAGAGATATTCGTTGATTGCGTGTATATTAGTGTTTCTTGAGTGACAGACTATATTCCAACCAATTTGATCGAGGGTTTTGTACCTTAAATCTAAGATCAAGCCAATTTGAGGGCTATTAGGAGAAGGAGACTCTAGGGTGACATACTAGAGGTTTCGTCGTGACAATCTAGTTTTTTTCAGGAATCGACCCTTAGTTAACTAAGCTATGTTATACTTTGAGAATAGGGTAACTGATGCGATGTGACTTTAAATATGCTTTAAAATAAAAAAAAATTGATACCACTTTTTAGAATATTTAGTATCCAACAAATGGCTTCAAAAACTTGATGTGCGAGTTTTACTTTTATTATTTTATAATTAGATTTTATTATTGTAAAAGTCACAATTTTAAAAGCAAGTATACGTATCGTTCAAGTAATACAAGGCTCTAGTGGAGTCCTGGTTATCAATCCCATAGGAATAGTGAAATAAAAAGTAAGTGATATAATTAATATTTTGAAATTTTCAAAAGAAATTTATATATACTTATATATATATATATATATATATATATATTATATTCAAATTTAATTAACTAATAATTTTTACTAAAAGAAAGTAAGCAATAAGTAGGAAAGTAAAGTAAGCAGTAATTAAAATTCCATGCAATTATAAAAAAACTTTCTTCTTTTTCAACTAATCCAAGAATTATAGATTAATTATCTTTTGTAGGGAATTAAGATTATGGTATTGTGCCAAATAGAAGCATTCCTATTCTTTACCCTTTGGTCCAAGTGCAAAGAACATTGACTAATCTATAGTTTGGCTCAGGATGTTTTATTAGTAGAATGTGTTAATCTAGGCTCACACTACTAGATGTCTAAGGGTGGCTATGGTCGGCCCTACCAGTGACCCGTTACCTTTCTACAAATCAAATTATTAGAATTTAGTCTATCACTCTAAAAAATAATCAATTTTTTGCCCAATAAATATTATCTTCCTATTTATTTACACTTCACCTTAAACAATCCGCGTGTAGCCTGCGATTACCTAAGGATTTATGTGATATATACTAGTTAAGAATTTATCTCCGGATAGGTCTCAATATTCTTCAATAGGTTTTAACAAATTAAATGGCCAATTTAAAAAGTAAAATAAGATCAGGTATTAATATCATCACAATATTTTAAAATATTTTATATTTAATTCTCCTACAAAATTTATTTAATTTATAATCTTTTCATAGTTGAAAGGAGAAAGATAACTAACTACTCAGAACTCATTGAAATCACACAACAAAACATATTTATAAAACTTTGAACCAAAGTACAAATGCTTATCTAAAGTGTTCCTTCAAGAGATCCACTGACTTCTACTGACTCCAAAGCAATGATGAAAGACTCCAACAGTAATAAAACACAATAAACACTCAAAATAAACTCACTAGATACAAAATAAAGTAGCACCCTAAGTATGGAAGAGACTAAATAAAACTAGAGATCAGAGAGAAGATGCTAAAATGGGTATGTGTACTAAGAGGGGGGGGGGTTTGGTGCGATTTTCTCTGTAGAATGTGCTCTTATTTATAGAGCTCTGAATTTGACCATGGGTTGCTTAAGACACCTCTTCAAAATTCCTCCAAATTCAATGTATCTTCTATAAGGTAACCATCGCGGCTTGGTCGCCGGACTCCGTGACTAGGTCTTTCACACCTCTTCACTTTGGGTCGCACCTCTTCGCGATCCAGACCGTTTCCTTGTGTCCAAATACATTGTATCACATGTCATATATATTAGGAGTAACTTTAAGTCTTCTAGAAACTCTAATAACCGCTTAACACCGTCAAAATAACTGCCTAAAGTCATTAAAAAACTTAACAACGTCTGTATCGAACTGGCGCATAGGCGGTGGACTCTGGCGCCTAGGCGCCACACCAATAATTCTAAAATTTTGCTCCATAAGCTCCATTTTTGCTCCTTTTTGCTTCTTCTTCCTTCTTTTTTTTCTTGGACTCTTTTTTAATCATCTACATCCAAAAAAATGAAAATACCTTTCATTAAAGCATAATTTCCTTAAGAATTGAATAATAAATAAGGCATAGAAATGGGTATTTTTAAGGTTGGTCAAATTCCCCCAAACTTAAATGTTACTTGTCCTCAAGTAACCCTTTTAATTACATAAAATAAATAACATTTGGAATGAAGTTAAATATTTAAGATTCCTTATAATTTTTGGTTTTATAAATGGTTTACAAATCATTAACCAAATTTCACTAATTAAGTTTAATTTTAAGAATTTAAGAACATTTAACTACCAAATCATAAGACTTCCAATTTTTCATTTATTTCAAGAATAATTGTAGTTTATTATATAAATGTCACATAGAATATTTACAAGAAGAAAATTTTCATGAAATATTTTTCTAGTAAAATTATATGTACATAGAAATTAAGTTAAAAATGTAACGAATGTTCTTACTATAAGATAATTCAAGTGAAGCCAATTTTTGATTAGACATTTCCTCAAGGTTCTCCTCACTTTCTTTTTTTTGATTGTTTTTCAATCCCCCCCTTTTTTTATTTTAAGTGAGGATTACTATTTTTGGATAGTCTGTTAATGATTTTGAACTTCACTATCATTAACATATTTTCAAAAACTTATACATTCTTACTTAATAAATATGACATTAATAATTTATTATTTTTCAAAACTTATTTCAATCTTTTATTTTTCAAGCAAAAATCTTGATTCCTTAGTATTTCAAAAATACAATTCTCTTTACTATAAATAGAAAAATTTTCATCTTATTATTCTTTAAGCTAAATAATTCTATTCTTAAAATCAACCAAAATTTTTGAAATTTTAGTTTACTAAATTATTTATAAATTTAAAAAATATAGGTAATCATAAATAGATTTTTCATTCCTTATGTTATGTTAATATATTTTTTAAAGAAAATATTTATTCTTTAAGGACAAATAATATTTAAATTTAATAAATATTTTTCCTTCCCCCAAACTTTAGTTTTAGTTTAAATATGAATTATGAAATTTTCTAAAGCATGAGAGAAAGAAATAAACAGGAATCAATCTAAGTACAATAATGATGTAGTAAGGAAAAACTAACTTCTACTTCTACACATGCTTCAATATGAATATAACAGAAACGATTAAGCATATATAGAAAAGTTTTGCAGATCAGGAGTTAATTTCTAAAAATAAATCTTTTTTTTTTAAAAAAAATTTACTTTAGAACATGCAAATTTACTAATTATTCATGAACACTAAACAGTAGGCTGAAACAGAAATAAACTTTTATAGAAATTCATTCACATCTCAGTCTTAAACAGACATCAGATAATCTAAAAACAGTTTTAACAATCTCTAGAGACATCAACAAATAACATCACAAAAAAACAAGAAATTACTCTAAAAACAAAATCAACAATCTCTAGAGATAAATCAAACTACTAATCACTGTCTGTAACTTCATCATCATCATCACCAAAAGGGAACTCCATATCCTTAGGATCAACATAGGGTAAAAATCTGGGATAAGTTGGGAACTGAACATCATGCTCACCCTTCAGAAATCTCACTAAAGACTTTGAATACTTAGCATCAAAATCACTCTTTCTTTGTGTATACTCAGAAAGATGATCAATCTTCTTGTCTATCATATCTACTCTGCAGTGAGTTAAGAATAACTCATGCTGCTGCTCTATGAACTGATTATGCATGGTTTCCCAAAAAGTAGTTGATGGCTCAGCAGAAGTATATGGTCTAGAAGTAGAAGCTCTACCTGAAGTAGGTAATGAACCATCAGGTGCAGTAGAACTCTTACCTCGCAGTCAATCATAAATGCTGACGCTTTCTCTTCCTATAGGCTTCGCTAACTTGAGCTTTTCCTCAGAAAGCTCAACAACTACTCCATCACTTTGACATAGAGAATAGATCAGAGATGGAAAACTAAGTCCAATAGATGTGCTAGAACGAGCAGTAGCCTCCACAGAATCATAAATAATGCTCCCTACATCAATAGACTTCCTCTCTTGAATGTTGTAGCTTAGAATAGCTCTATCTCTGGTAACTTCACTCAGATGATTGGATGGAAGGAGACAAGCAGAAATAAAGTAGTGCCATGATTTGGAAACATCATTAAGCTTAAAAGATGAAAAATTTACCCTTTTTCCGTTCCAAATCTTCCAGGCTCCAGTACTATCAGTCAGGTAGGCAATGATCATGTCCAAATCTCCCTCAGATGGAGATAAACCTGAGTAATAACACTCTATGTTTGGCGGCAGGCCATAGAAAATGTTGATGCATTCAGGAGTGAATCCTACTCCAACTCCTCGAACGAAAATCTCGTATTCTTCCGCATCCACGAAATTAGCATAAAATTCTCTAACCACCGGGATAATGACAACAACAGTGAAATAGCAGAATCGTTGCCAGTTGAGTGCAACGATTGTTTCCTCAATTCTTCCTCCAGGATTATAAAAACTTTGCTCCGAGATAAACTTTTGAGTCGTAGCAAAATCTTTGTATCGGAAGTGTGCAGCAGTAGTGTCGAACTTGCTACAATCAAAATTTTCTCGTTCCTCTCCTCGCATAGATTTGGTGCCATCTAAACGTGAAAGAAAAATGCGAAATAAATTCAACGGATTTAGGAAAATAAACTAATTTAAGCTTTTTAAACTTGAAAAAGCTTAAAAATTCATGGATTTAACCATAAAAAATCAAAATTCTTCTCAAAATTTTGGTTTTTCTAAATAAGAGCAGAATCCATGGTGAAAATAAAAAATAATGAGTTTAGAATGTAGATCTGACCTCGAGATGAAGAAATCGGGTGATTTCAAGTCCAAAAACTTGAAAAATCAGGCTCTAAATGGGAATTCTATGTGGTATTTTCGCGAAAAATAGTGGAGAGGGAAGCTTAGGCGTCAAAAATGGCGTGGGGGGTTTAAGAAGATGATTTTTCGGGTTCAGGCCGAACCAGCGCCTAGGCGCCGTATTCTGGCGCCTAGGCGCCAGACTCGCCTTTCCAAAAATCTTCCACCAAATCTTATCAAATTTGACTCTAATTACTCTTATGAGAGTATTAATCCATTCTATAACCTCCAAATATTTTCACAACCTATTCAAAATAATAGTATAGATCCACATAAATGTATCCAAATTCTTCAATTCTAAATCCTAATATTCATTCCAAATTCAATAACTTTCAGTACAAGACTTGTATCAAGGTTCATCGTTCCATAAATAACACAAACAACAACATATTTAAAGAAAACATTCAAATCTAACAACACACATTGAACAATTTAAGCAAATACACACATTAGATATTCAACACACTAACACAAGACTCGATCACACCTAAAACACATATAAAATCTATTCAACACCGATCTTCAATTTCCATCTCTTTTGCAATGAAATTCGCTAGGACTTAAGGGATAGAACACCAATGCCCTTGGAAATTCCAAAGCCGTCTTTTCATCGATCCACTTATTCTTCGCGTACAATTCTACTTGAGCATCATGATAGGTAGCCATATGATCAGATTGAAGTTTGGTTTGCCATTCCAAGTGTTCGTATTGGTGGTACATCTCATGGAGACGATTACCAATACTTTGAAGTTCCGCTTCAATCTTATCCATTCGACTAAACATTTTCTCTAGACTAACAGCAATAAAACCATTAAAATAAGGCTGAGGATCTTTAGGAGATTTGTCTCTTACCTCATTTCCATGATTTCCTCTATCCATTGCCTCCAAATCCTTCCTAACTCCTCCAAAATGAATTGCTCTGGTAGACATTAGTGTTTCAATGGGATTGGGGAAAAAAAGGCTATATATAAAGAGATTGCGTATGAAAAACTGAAGAATTTTAGTTTTTCCACGATCTGTAACTGCGACGCTTAGGAGCCGAAATCTGGCACCTAGGCGCCGGATCATCGATACGCTAGTTATTCTGGTGCCTAGGCGCCGGAACCTCTATCGACTTCGATTCACCTATCGTCAAATTTTGCAAAGTTTCGGTCGTAAAAATAGGTCTAACAAACGAGTATGATCAATACACAAACACAATTACGAAAAATTCAAATCACAAACAATCACAAACGAAGGTTAACTTGATCTCCTTTTTACTCAGCTTCACATGGAGTGGTCCAAGTCCAATTTCTATATACTTCAAGAAAATGTTTAGCTTAAGCCAATACAGACTCGTTAGCCTTCTATTTCTAGAAGTTATATACACATTCAGTCAAGACCAAGGCATAACCTTATAGCAATAATTAAACTCAAACTAATAAATATGGGTTGCCTCCTACAAAGCTCTTAATTTAATGTCGTCATCCCGACCTAGTTAATTGAATTAATCGGATAGACTCAGCTCATAAGC
This sequence comes from Papilionanthe hookeriana x Papilionanthe teres, assembly GCA_022702705.1. Lineage (NCBI taxonomy): Eukaryota > Viridiplantae > Streptophyta > Magnoliopsida > Asparagales > Orchidaceae > Papilionanthe > Papilionanthe hookeriana x Papilionanthe teres. The sequence goes on from CM040433.1 coordinate 67,387,781, forward strand.
CTCTTTGTAATTTAATTTCATTTCCCCCATATAAGGCATCAGTCTTAATCCGTTAACTTTAAATAATTTTCTAGTTTTGGAATCTTTAATATCCACAGCTCCATAAGGGTATACTTTCTCAATTATAAATGGTTCCATCCATTTAGATTTTAATTTTCCAGGGAAAAGTTTTAAATGAGCATTAAATAATAATACTTCTTGTTCAGGCTCGAATATTTTCCTTGAAATCATTTTGTCATGCAATTTCTTCATTCTTTCCTAATAAATTCTTGCATTTTCATAAGACTCATTTCTAATCTCTTCCATTTCATTCAGTTGTAATAATTGTTTTTCTCCTACAGCATTCAAATTAAAATTGAACTCCTTTATCGCCCAATAAGCTTTATGCTCCAGTTTAATAGGTAAGTGACAATGTTTACCATAAATTAAACGATAATGTGACATTCCGATAGGTGTCTTATAAGCTGTTCTATAAGCCTATAATGCAGAATTAAGTCTATCAACCCAGTCAGTTCTTTTAGGATTGACAGTCTTTTCCAATATTCTTTTAATTTCTCTGTTTGACACTTCAAGCATTCCACTTATTTGAGGATGATAAGCAGTTGCAATTCTATGCTTAATTCTGAATTTCTCCAGCAATGATTGAATTCTTATATTTCTGAAATGACTTCCCCCATCTGTGATAATTATCCTAAGCATTCCAAATATTGTAAAAATCATTTTCTTAAAAAGTTTTGAAACTCTTTTGGAATCACAGTTTGGTAAAGCTACAGCTTCGATCCACTTTGAAACATAATCAACTGCTAATAAAATATAAATCTTTCCAGATGATGGTACGAAAAGTCCCATAAAGTCTAAACCCCATACATCAAAAATTTCAATTTATAATATAAAGTTTAGAGGCATTTCATATTTTCTGAATATATTTCCCATTCTTTGACATCGATCACAAGTTTTCACATAATGTCCAACATCTTTAAATAAAGTAGACTAATAAAATCCAGAATTTAAAATTTTAACTGCAGTTTTATCCACTCCATAGTGTCCTCCAAATTCAGAATCGTGACATTTTTGAATAATTGCAAAAGTTTCTTCATAAGGTACACATCTTCGAATCACAGAATCTCTTCCTAATTTAAATAAATGAGAATCTTCTCAAATATATGATTTACAATCATTCTTGAATTTCTTAATGTATTTACTATTCATCCCATATGGTAAAATATTGCTAACCAAGTAGTTAACTATATCTGCATACCAAGGCATTTGTAATCCTTGAATAACATATAATTGCTCATCCGGGAACTTCTCATTTATATTTTCTTCATAAATCTTCTCATTATTATTTTTGATAAATGATCAGCAATTTGGTTGTCAGTCCCTCTTCTGTTCACAATTTCAAAATCAAATTCATGCAAAAGTAAAACCCATCTGATCAATCTAGGTTTAACATCCTTTTTAGATATTAAATACTTAATAGCAGAATGATTAGTGATCACTGAAAAATTTATTAAGAAATTCATACCTATTTTTGATGAAATTGCACTTTAAAGAAAGGTATTTTCTTTATTTTGTTGCAGGAATGGAGAATTTAGGTGATAAAAGCAAAAATCATAAAAAGGAGCGGATTTGGAGCAAAAGGAAGAAAATAATGCAATTTGTGCCGAGTCGACGACGGTGAGATCGAGCTCGCCGACGGCGAGGGTACGAGGAAGAAAATCTCGAAGGATTTATAACCGTCTTCTTGGCGACGGCGAGCCCGAGCCCGCCGACGGCGAGATAGCGCGGTTCGAAGACCTTCTAGAAGCCTCGCCGACAGCGAGGTAGTTCGTCGCCGACGGCGAGGTAGTTCAAATGGCGCGGATACATTGAACCCGGACACTTTTGAAGGGATGCTTACACACCTCTTGGTCCTTTGCTCACCTCTATATATAGAGGCCGAAATTCAGCTTATAAGTGTGTGTTATAAGGGTGTGTTCTAATTGTGTGTCAATTTGTATGTTATAAGTGTGTGTCAATTTGTGTCTTAAGAGTCTTTTATTTATGTGTGTGAGCAGTCTTTAGAGTCTTAATTAGTGTAATTAGTGAGTCTTTAGTGAGTTAGTGAGTTTTTAGTGAGTCTTCGTTGCATCTTGGAAGGAAGAGTCAAAGGAACTGCGAGGAGTCCGTCAGGGATAAATCGAGATAAGTATTTGTATTTATTATTTTTAACTTTAAATGAAATCCATGCTTAGTTTAGTTCCTATGCATTCTGAGTAGTTTATTAGTCTTTCTCCCTGTTATGAAATTAAGTGACTTGATGAACTTAAAACAGAAGTACTTTTATATATATTAATAAATTGTGATAATTTTTATTTAAAACTTAATTTACTTTCAAACTGGCCATTTGATTTGTTAAAATATGTTGAATATCAACTATAGTAAAAATTACATCGGATATTCGGGGAATTCAAAAGCCTTGGAAGGAAGGTGCAAATAAATAGGGAAATAATATCATCTGGGCGTAGAATTGAGCATTTTAGTGTGACGGACTAAAATATTCAATTCGATCCTATTGTTTGAGAGCTGAAGTGTAGATGTTAGCCCTCGGGCGAGGGGAACGTGGGAGCTCGAAGTGGCGGTCGGTATCCTCCCGGCCTAACCGCAGATTCGGTAATCGAACATAGGATTAGTCAATATTCTTTACACTGGACCAAAGGGTAAAGAATAGGAATGCTCCTATTTGTCACAATACCTTAAAATTATCTATTTAAATTCATCAATCACTTAAATTTCTAAAGAAGGGGAAAGATACTTTTTCTGAGTAGTTAAGACTTATTTAGCAATTAGTTTAATTTCCTGCACTTTCAATACGTATTAATTTTCTACTTAGTTAAGTTACCTAATTAAAATACTTAGTTTACTTTATTGCGCTTAAATTTAGAATTCCAAATTTTCGTATACTTATTTTAAAATTATTATTATTATTATTTTAAAATTAGTTGTTATTTAATTTTCTATTTCCCCGTGGGATCGATAACCGGGACTCCACTAGAGCCTCGTATTACTTGATACGATACGTATACTTGCGTAGCATCCACAACATAAAAAATTACAATTCTATACATATAATATAGCGGGGTCAAGTTTTTGGCGTCGTTGCAATTAAATTAAAAATATCATAATATAAAATTGTGGGTCAAGTTTTTGGCGCCGTTGCTGGGGAAAGTAAGAAAAATTTACTTAGAGTAACGGACTATTTTAAAATATTCATAATAAATAAATTAATATCTATTCTAAAATTGTATGCGCAAATTTGGAAACGAAAATTTAATACCTTACGATTCTGAATTAGAGCGTACAATTAAAAGAATTAGAAAACAAAAGAAAAAAATTATAAATTTAACACAAATGGCGAATATTCCTGAAATTCAAAATATGAACCAACAAAGACCATTAAGAGATTATGCCAACCCTACATCAGATGAAATTCATTTAACTATTCAAAACCCTGATGTAGTCGCTAATTCATTTGAACTTAAACACCGCAATTATCCAAATGGTACAAAATAATCAATTTAGTGGTTCACCTACTCGAAGATCCTAACTTACATCTTGCTAGTTTTCTAGAACTTTCGTGCTACTTTTAAATATCAAGGAGTATCCGACGATGCTTATAAGACTTAGACTTTTTCCTTTTTCATTAAGGGATAAGGCTAAAATGTGGTTGAATTCGTTAGCACTCGGATCTATTAAAACTTGGGGAGAATTATCACAAAAATTTCTATCCAAATATTTTCCACCATCTAAAACTCGCTAAGTTTAGAAATGATATAACTTGTTTTTGTCGAGTTAGATGAAGAATCAATATATGAAGCTTGGGAGAGATTTAAGGAACTTCTTAGGAAATGCACACATCATGCGCTACTGCAGTTGGTCGATTATTCAAACCTTTTATGATGGATTAGTAGGATCTTTAAGATCAATCATCGATGCTTCTTCACGGAGGTTCATTAATGTCTAAACCATTTGATGAAGCTTATGCACTAATCGAAGAAATGGTAACAAATAATTTCCAATGGTCTGCTGATAGAGTAAATCCGAAAAAGATAGCCGGCATTCATGAAAACGATGCAATATCTATGTTAGCTTCTCGAATTCGTTGTTATATCTAAGAAATTAGATCATTTTGGAATGAACTACTCTCCTACTTTAGAAGAAAACTCATCCGGACAAATCATAGAATCTCAATCTAATTATGAAACTTTAAATGTTATTAATAATAGAACTAATAACCGTTATTCAAACTATTATAATCCTGGTTGGAAAACTCATCCAAATTTTAATTGGAATAACACATCTAATCGACAATGGATGAATCAACCTAATCAAGCAAATCCAAACTATAAACCTAATTACCCACCTGGATTTAATAACAATAACCCTCAATTCAAAGATAAGAAATTATCTATGGATGAATTAATATTGAATATGGGTCATCAACTACAAAATCAAGAAAATCAACTACAAATTCAAGGAAATCAATTACAAATTCAAGGAACATCTATTAAAAATATCGAAACTTAACTTGGACATATTGCTACTGCGCTAAATAATAGAATACCTGGAACTTTTCCTAGTAATGTGGAAATAAATCCTAAAGATCAAGGGAAAAAACAAATTAAAGCAATACAACTAAGGAGTGGAAAAGAATTAGAACCTCAAATTCAAAAAGAACTTGAAAGCCAAAAAGAGTAAGTGGAAATTGAAAAGGAAACACTTCAACAAGATTCAAACTTAGAACATCCTTTAATACCTATGAAAATTTACGTTGAAAAAACTCCACCACCATTTCCTCAACGACTAGCTCAACATAAAAAAGATAAACAATTTGCTAAATTCCTTGAAATATTAAAGAAATTAACAATCAATATACCTTTTGTCGAAGCTTTAGATCAGATGTCAAATTATGTAAAATTTATGAAAGATATTCTAAATAAGAAAAGAAAATTCACTGATAATGAAACAGTCGCACTTAGTGAAGAGTGTAGTGATATTATTCGAAGAAGCTTCCGAAAAATTGAAAGATCCTGGTAGTTTCACTATACCCTGCGCTATAGGAGAAAAATTTTATGGAAAAGCTTTGTGTGACTTAGGAGCAAGCATCAATCTAATGCCTCTATCGATTTTTAAGAGATTAGGATTAGGAAAAATTACACATACTTCAGTAACCCTTCAATTAGCTGATCGTTCGGTTACCATCCTAAGGGAGTTATTGAAGATGTGTTAGTAAAAGTGGATAAATTTATCTTCCCGGTAGATTTTATTGTTTTAGATATGGAGGAAGATAAAGAAATTCCTATCATTTTAGGAAGACCATTTTTAGCTACTGGAAAAGCTATGATTGATGTTCAGAAAGGAGAATTAACTATGAGAGTAAATGACCAAAAAGTTACATTTAATATTGCAAAATCAATGAAATATCCTGCACTAGAAAAAGATGATGAATGTTTTCGGATGGAAATACTTGAACATTTACAACAAGAACATTTTAAGGAATATTACGAAGATAAATTAGAAAAAGAAAACACTCGAATTAATTGAAGATAATAATGAAGAACTAGATTATATTCGGGAAAGATTTGAATTTTTGGATAATACCGAAAACAACGACAAGAATATAGTTCCATCAATTATTAAACCTCCCGAACTTGAGCTAAAAATATTACTCGATCATTTGAAATATGCTTATTTAGGTAATTCTTCAACTTTACCGAGTTATTATTTCATCTGCATTAAACGAATCTCAAGAACAAAAACTTTTAGAAACTTAAAAAAAAATATAAGAAAACTTTTGGTTGGACTTTAGCAGATATTAAAGGAATTAGTCCTTGAATTTGTATGCATAGAATTATTTTAGATGATTAACATAAACCTAAAGCGAGATCCCAAAGGAGATTAAACTCGATAATGAAAGAAGTAGTTAAGAAAGAAATTTTAAAATGGTTAGATAATGGTATTATATATCCTATTTCGACGAGTGTTTGGGTAAGCCCGATTCATTGTGTTCTAAGAAGGGAGGAGTGACCAGTCACTCTGCCAATGAAAATAACGATCTTATTCCTATAAGACAAGTTACTTGGTTGGCGTATATGTATTGATTATAGGAAATTAAATACCACCACCAGGAAAGATCACTTCCCTTTACCATTTCTAGACCAGATGTTAGATAGATTAGCCGGACACAAGTATTTTTGTTTTCTAAATGGATATACCGGTTATCATCAAATACAAATTGCTCCTGAGGATCAAGAGAAAACTACATTTACTAGTCCTTATGGAACTTTCGCTTTTCGAAGAATGCCTTTTGGATTATGTAATGCACCAGCAACATTCCAGAGATGTATGATGTCTAAATTTAGTAAGTTAATTGACAATGAAGTAGAAGTATTTATGGATGATTTCTCTGTATTTGGAACATCATTTGACACATGCTTAACTCATCTTGAAAAAGTATTAGAAATATGTGAGAAAACAAATTTAGTTCTAAATTGGGAGAAATGTCAATTTATGGTTGCGGGCGGCATTGTATTAGGGCATAAAATTTCGGAAAAAGGCATGGAAGTGGACCACTGCAAAAATTCGAGTTATAGCTAAATTACCACCTCCAACTACGGTAAAAGGGGTAAGAAGTTTTCTTGGACATGCTTGGACTCTACGGACGCTATATAAATAATTTTTCAAAAATTACTAAACCTACTATGCCAACTTCTCGAAAAGGACAAGAAATTTGAATTTACGATCGAATGCACGAATGCTTTTGAACTCTTAAAAGAAAAATTAATTACGGCACCTATAATAGTTTCACGTAAATGGGAGAAACCATTTGAGCTTATGTGTGATGCTAGTGATTATCTTGTAGGAGCGATTCTTGGGCGAAGATATGAAAAGATTTTTAAAGTTATATACTATGCTTAGTAAAACTCTAAATGATGCTTTGAAATAAATTATACGATTCTGAAAGAGAATTATTAGCGGTAGTATATGGTTTTAATAAATTTAGACCTTATCTGATTGGAACAAAATGTATCGTCTATACTGATCATTCTGCTATCAAATATTTAATGCAAAAGAAAGATTCCAAACCAAGATTAATTAGATGGAAGCTATTAATGTAAGAATTCGATTTTGAGATCGTTAATAAGAAAGGAACTGATAATCAAATTGCGGATCATTTATCGAGATTAGAAAATCATGAATTATCGATATTGAAAATGAAATTATAGACGATTTTCTACGATGAACAACTATATAATATCAATGAGTGGAAAATACCATGGTATGCTGATATAGTAAACTATATAGTTAGTAATATTTTACCACCTATGCTAACTTTGCAAAAACGAGAAAAAATTCATCCATGATACGAAAACTTATTTTTGGGATGAACCATATTTATATAAGCAATGTAAGGATTTAATTATTAGAAGATGTGTACCTTATGAAGAAAGCGAACCAATTATTCAAAAATGTCATGATTCGATTTTGGAGGACATTTTGGGATCGATAAAGCTGCTTATAAGATTCTACAATACGGATTTTCCGGCTTACTCTATTTAGAGATGTATACGGATATATTAAAACTTGCGATAAATGTCGAAAGAGTAGGAAATATATCTAAAAAAACGAAATGCCTCTGAATTTTATATTAGAAGTTGAAATTTTTGATGTTTGGGGATTAGATTTTATGGGACCTTTTATTCCTTCGTTTGGAAACTCATATATATTATTAGATGTTGATTATGTTTCCAAATGGATTGAGGCACAAGCTTTACCTAGGTGTGATGCTAAGAGTGTTTCAAAATTTCAGATGAAAAATATTTTTACTAGATTTGGAATGCCGAGAGTGATTATCACTGACGGAGGAACTCATTTTAGAAATAAATACATTCACAAACTAGTAGAAAAATACAATATTACTCATAAGATATCCACTGCTTTGTTGACCTCATTTTTGATGAGGTCTTCTCTTCTTCTCTTTAGTACTTAGGATCTAGCCTTAGGCTTTTCCTTTGACTATCTTAGAGGATTAGAATTGGGACCCACCTTTTAGAAATTCAAACCACTTCTAAACTCCCTGCAAACTCCACAAACTTGACTATAGACCCCTAATCACCTAGAGGGTTGAAATCAAATGTGGAAGTTTAAAGGATGAGTTCCTATAGGACTCTTTGGCCTTAGGGGCCCTTACTGGGTGGCACAGTGCAGTAAAGGGCTGACTTGCACACACACTACACTTTCACACACCTCCTAAAAACACACCCATACCTGACTTGACCTCCTGACTCATGTAGGTGATTCACATGGATGGTCCCTAACCCCTAAGCCCTGGTTAAGAGGGTTAGGAACAACATGGTGAATGCCTCAAATGAGTCCCTTCATGGCTCATGTGGGCTTGATATGGCTTCATGGCTCAACAAAAGATGTTTTCATTTCACTTACATCCACCTAATCTTCAATTTTCCAAATTTTCAATTTTTGACCCCGGGACCCTACACCCACCAACCCTACCAAATGCCGTCGAAACTACCCAAATTTCTCAAAAATTTCCAAATTACCCAAAATTCCTCAAAACCATTCCTAAACATTTCCACATCACTCAAATTGACCATTCCTAGCCAAAAATACCAAAAATTCCAAGAATACCCTCCCAATACCTTCCAAATACCCAAAATACCCCTTTTGACCCAAAAATCCAAAAATTCAGAAAATTCCCAGAAAATTCCAGAAAATCCCAAATATTCCCAATTTCATTTTGTTCAACTACACCATGGGCCAATTTTGTCAATTTACCCCACTTTTATCAAAACCCCCAATTTGACCCATTTTAACCCAAAGTAAACCCAATGTCAAACCAAGCCTACCCAATTGATCCAAATTTTGGTCCAATTCGATTCTAAACTGCAATTCAACATCCCAAACACCAATCTAGACCAAAGCCAAGCTTAATTTGATTGAAATTTGGGTCCAATTTCACTTTTGGCCTTAAAGCCCAATTTGGACCCATGACCCAAACCTAACCCAAACTCACCCATTTCAACTCCAATTAACCCCAAGTCTTTTCCAAACCTTCCTTAACATCCCCATGAACAAAACACTAACATGATTTGCCCAAAACTTTGATCCAAACCCCACTCAAATTCAACCCAAAGCTAAAAGGCCCATTTTGACCTAAACCCGAACCTAGCCCAAATGAGCCCAAACCCCAAAATCAAAACCCAACCAAAGCCAAAACCTCTTTGAAACACTCCCATAAACATTTCCCAACATTAATTTCACATCAACTTCAACTCTAGCCCAACTTTGGCCCATGGTAGCCCATTTTGGCCCACTTTAGCCCACTTACCGATTAAACCCAAATTCAAACCAATTCAAACCCAAATCACTTCAAACTTGTCTCAAATCACTCATGACACATCCTTAAACTAAACCCAACATTTATTTGGCATGGCCCTTTGCAAAATTTTCATCTAAAAGCCCACTTCTAAAAGACATTCAAAGGCCCATTCCAAACCAAACTCAAAAGCCCAAGCCCATCCTAAAGCCCGCATTACAATCTCATCTCATCCTCACTTAGTTAAAATCATTCCTAAGTCCTAAATCAGCAATCAAATCTTTCTAAACAAAGCCATATGACAAACCATCCAAATTTTATACCAAATTACCAAAAATTCTTAAAACCCATTTTTATGAAATTGACTAAACTTTTCCCTAAGCCGAAGACAAGCCATGCGAAGCCATGGACAAGACCACATGAAGCCATGGAGAGTTTGACATGTGATCAAGCCATTAATGGAAAAAGGAGGACCCCCTTTCCTAATCCTTCTTAAGCCTTTTTACCTTAAGCATGTCACACTCTAAACCATGCTTTGCCACCTAATCCATGGATGGAGACTTCACCACTCCATGGCAGTGACTCAGCCGATCCTCTCGGCCCAAAATCGAGGCCATGGGGAGGTGCACCCAACCCAAACCAATGGGTTGACCAAATTGAAGCTAAAATAGCCCCTTCCCTTTCTACTTTGATTCAACCACTTTACACATGTCAAACCTCGATTGAATACACCAAACCCACTGCCACGACCCACTGAACAAGATGGTGACCGAGTGCACGGCCGGCCGGCCACCGGGCCGCCGGAAAACACCATGGCCGAAACCTTGGGAGGAGCCGAACTTTGGAATTCTCCCTTCGTTGAGCTGCCCCATGTCTAGTGGTCACCATGGGCTGTTCTTCTCCTCACCAGAGCGAGGTCGATCCCAAGCCCTAACTCCCCACAGGAGGCCCTCCGACCATGCCTATTTAAACACCACCCCCTCGCGGCCATGAGAGGAGAGTTGCACAAACCTTGCCAAAACTCGCCAAAATTGTTCCGGACCCCTCCTCATACACAGAGCACTTGATCCCAGGTGAGATCCCCCTGCCATTTCTTCTCCGTGAGCTCGATTTCGAGTTGAAATCCAAGCCCAAAACCGGGACACTTCCCCACGGTGAACCAATCCCCAAATTGATTGGTCCTACACCTTCACCGGACCGAGGAAGGTGTCCACCGGCAAAAGCCCCATCTCCGGGCCACCCGGTTGCTCCGGACTCCAAGCTTTGTGATCGAGCTGTGGTCGAAGTTCAACCTAGACAATTCACCGGACCGGGAGACTTCATCCGGAGCTTGCCGGGATCCGATCGAAGGTGCAACAACTCTCGGATCGAAGCTTCACTTCTGCGAGCAAAGGTATGAGCTAATTCTTCATCCCGAGCTTCGGAGATTCTCCATTTCAAATGTCTTAATTTCGATGCATGTTTACCGTATGGATGTGTTCGTCTCTTCAAGACGAATCCATGAGAGCATAAGAACACGAAAATCCATTGAGAATCGAGTGAGTTCTTAGGGTTAGAGTGTGGACGGTCACGGGATCACACCGGTCATGGACGATGAACGGATGCGCGTCCATTTAATACACGCGCGGACGGACGGCTCGGATGGCGTCGGACCAGGAGACGGTACGAGAACCGCGGGGCCCGGGCTGCGACTCGGATGGCGGCGTCGAATGGGAGCGCGCCACGCGGCATTTCGGAGCTGCCGAGGGTTGACGCGGCGCCGCGTGGATAAGTAGATAAATAGGGTATTTTCTATTTATTTAATTCCCAGAACTTTAAAAATCCATATCTTTGTGTAGAAAAATCACAAAAATAAAATAAAAATACCCCCTTGCTCAGTGAACAGAGGAGAATAATGTGGAAAAGAAATTAATTAATTTTGTCAAGTATTTTATTTTTAATTAATTATTTACTCCCTGCATTGTTTTAATTCTCCATGCATGTATACAATTCACCATGGCATGAGACCATAGGGCTTTTGAAGCCTCCGAACTTGGGAACATTCCCTGAATTTTCCAAGGTCGGAGGCCATCTCTGTGAAAAGTTATTGATTTTTCAAATGCATGTTGTCTGTTTTAAGTATTTTAATTTCAAAAATTAGCATGTTGTGAAATAAATTCTAGGAAAATTTGGTGATGTTCCTTATGACCAGAGAACCACTAGGAAAAATAAGATTTGAGTTAATTCACTGAGATTAACCCTAATTGGCTTAAACACCCAAAATAGGTTTCTAATTAATTAGAGTTAACCATAGATCAAATTGACTTGAAATCAATTCTCCACTGACCTTTAGGATCAGAGGAACCCATCATAAAAATTTGAGGTCAATTGGACTTGGTTAGCCCCACTAATTGGGTTGATTAAGCCACTTAGCCATTTTAAACTTTAAAAATTCATAACTTTCAAAATATCTTTCAAAAATTCACCAAATTGGTTTTGGAGTCTCTCTGATATCAGGGGAGTTTAAGAAAATTAAAATTTCAATTTTCTAAAAAATTTGATTTTTAATATTATTTTAATATTTTTAATAATTAAAAAATAATAAAAATCACAAAAATAATAAAATTCACTAAAATGTCATATTTTGAATTTTAATCACTTAGGAACAAGTCCCATATTTTTCCTAGGTCTATTTAGTGAGATATTAATTTTTAAAGCTCTAGGGTAATTTTAAAATTAAAAAAAATATATTTTCTAGCATTTTCACCAAAATAATTATAATAAATCAAAGAAAAATCAGAAAATTGCAAAGTTTGGTTCTCTGGAATCCTTGATATCAGAGAGAATTTTAAAAATTATAAAATTTATTTTTCAACATTTATTTTATTTTTAAATTAATTAATACTCCAGAACTTAAAATAATTCTAATAAATAAAATATAATTCAAAAAATTACCAAATTTGGTCCAAGTGGTCCTCTGGTCATTAGGAATGTCCCCTAATTTTCTTAAGGACAGAAACTTTCCCTTGGTCATATTATTGAATTTTCCTTGAAAATCTCTATTTTCTACTAAAAATAATTATATAAATAAATTAAATGCAGAAAAATCATATTTTCTCCTCTCATGTCTTTGTTGACATATGAGTGAAGTCACATAAAAATTTCAAGTTCATTTGAGTTCAATTTAGTGAGTTATGAAATTATTAGGCTTAAAGGGCAAAATGGTAATTAAATTTTAACTCTTAATTAAAACTTTAGGTTTAATAAAAAATTAACAAGTAAAATATTTTGATCTTAATCTGATTTGGATGATTGAAATTAAATAATTAAAGGATAGAAACCCATTAAGCAATTTAAAATGATTAAACTTTAAGTAAATAATTAATTGAATTTGGAAGAATAATAAATTTGGAATTATTAAAATAGGGATATTATTAGGAAGAGATTTATTCTTTAATTTAAAAATCCCTAAATTAATCATCTCATTAATACTCAACTCTTAATTGAAATGATAACTCAAATTTAAAATATTAAAAGACTTAATCATTAAATAAAAATTAAATCATTAAACTCTTTCAAAAATTTTAAATTAAATTAAATTAAATTAAAATTAAATTAAATTAAATTAAATTAAATTAAATTAAATTAAATTAAATTAAAATTAAATTAAATTAAATTAAAATTAAATCAAATTAAATTAAGAAATTAAATCAAATAAATTAAATTGAATTAAATTAAATCAAATCAAATTAAATTAAATAAATTAAATTAAAATAAATTAAATTAAATTAAATTAAGTTAAATTAAATAACCTCACTTAAGACATGAAGAAATAAATCTAAGATAACTTGAACACTATTCCAAACTTAAATCATTAATTTGAACTTAAATTTGAATTACAAATCATTAAATATCATTTTGCCCTTAGGAGCTTTAGTTATCATAACTCCTAAATAGAACATTAAAATGTTACTTCACTTATAGGACATTCAAATGTCCTAGTTCACTGAGCAAATTAACAAAACTTGAAAACCTCGGACGATTGATTCATTTACACAATTAAATTCATTTGGACTTAAAACAATCCTAGAAATATTGAAAAGATGTTTAAGATTCTTCTTAAGCACTTCCTCAATATGATAGGATATTTACAAGAACAATTGAACTTAATTGTTCTTTGATGAAGAAAATCGTCTTCAAACCAAAAAACACAAAGAACCTAGACGTCATAGGAAATGACTAGCTATAGGATTAGGAACTTGGTAGAAAACCATAAACCTTTCCCTTAGCTTTACCTAGGAACTTGCTTAAATATTCTAACTGTGTTTTAAGTGCAGCTTGGGATGACGGGAAGACCCTCCGAGTACGCTTTTATTTTATTGCAGTTTATTTTATTGCAAATGCACTTTATTTTTCTTGCATGATAAACAACGAGTTGCATGAAAACCGACACCTTTAGGACAGAAACCAAAACCGAAACCCATAACTAAATTAAAAGACACTACAAGATAAAATTCACCTCCACAACATTTCAAAATATAAGACAACTCAAAATTTAATCACAAACAGAACACAAAACTACAACTACAACTAAATTAAAACGTCTCATTGAATGATCGGGAATACCTCGGATGATGTAACCCACGTGTTGCTAACGGGATTTCCCACGTGTCTAAATGAAAGTGCGGAACTCATTTAGTTGAGTTTAGCAAATTCATCCGGACTAAGTGAATTCGATGAAAATAACGGTGCCGGGATGACGGAACCAGTGGGATCTTAATCGGTTCGTTTAATCAACTTTAAGATACGTTTTAATTAAAACACAAAAAACACTTGGAAATTAAGACTTCTCTAAACCGAACACTTCTCTCATCTCCCGATTTATGATTTCCAAAACTAAACCTCTCGCAACAACAAGGAGCTCGGAGCATGGTGGGCGGCACGGCCATCGTCGTCGGCAAAACTTGAACCTACTTCAGCAAAACTTTCTTAGAATCAAATAACAAAGCCATAGGACTTCGAGGTAGTTTGCCTAGTGCAACATAAATCCTCAACTCTTCGTTAGGCATTTGCATTGCAAATTAAGCCCTAACCGGTCTTAGGATTCCGAGGTGGTCGTCCGATACGACATAAACCCTCATATCTTCTAGGCAATTTGTATGATTCTATCATATAAATATAAGCCCTAATTAACTAAATTGGCAAGATTAAAACAGTAAATAAACATTAGGACTTTCCTAAATTCAAGCCAAACAATAGGATAGTCGGGAGATTACCGAAGTCCGCTTCGAATCCGTAATTTCTCCTACCTTTCTTCCTTTGAATTCCCAAAATAAAAATGTTCCAAATTTGATCCATTCCCTATTGAAATTCCAAAATTCAACCCCTTGAAAACTTAAACTTTGAAATTCTTGAGAGCGAGAATTATTGATTATTATCGAGAGTTTTCTTAGGTGATTCCCATCACTTAAGATGTAATTAACTATAGGGGCTTGCCCTTATAGGGAACTTTAAGAACCTGAGTAATATAAACCCTGTTTAATAGTTTCATATTAAGCGGGGAATTTGTCGGCTTATAAAATTGGTTCGCGAGACCAAACGGATGTCACAAACCTTTCTAGTTTATTTAATCGAGCCCCATTATCGAGCGAGTGTGTCTATTCTTCGGGATAGATACACGGTTTGTGGTGCGGCGCTCGTTTATATAAACTATTCGGGATGTGAGATCGGTTTGATTTCATATCTTAAAATTTTTAAATTTAAAATTATTTTCAAAATAAAATACTACTTTTCAAATTATTTATTTAAATTAAATTAAAAATTCGCCGACAATTTCTGTAGGCGACCTCTTTTCAAAAATAAAACACATAACCTAAAAATATGCCGACATGCTTATCATCCACAGACTAGCGGATTAGCTGAAGTATCTAATCGTGAGATTAAACGTATTTTAGAAAAATCTGTAAACCCAAATAGGTTAGATTGGTCTATTAGATTAGACACTGCATTATGGGCTTATAGAACTGCTTATAAAACTCCGATTGGAATGACTCCTTACAGGGCTTATATATGGAAAAACATGCCACTTACCAGTTGAATTAGAACATAAAGCATATTGGGCGATTAAAGAATTTAATTATAATATGAAGGAAGCTCGTGAGAAAAGATTGCTGCAATTAAATGAATTTGAAGAATTAAGAAATGAATCATATGATAATGATCGGATTTATAAAGAAAAGATGAAATTATGGCATGATCGGAAGATTAATCAGAGAAATTTTGAACCGGGACGGGAAGTTTTGCTATATAATACTAGATTGAAATTATTTCCTGGAAAATTGAAGTCTCGATGGTTAGGACCTTTCACCATAACTCAAATATTTTCATACGGAACTATAGAAATCGAAGATCCAAAAACTGGACATAAATTTAAAGTTAATGGACATAAATTAAAACCATATTTCGAAGGTATAAGACCTAACTATAAAGAGGTTTTAATGCTTAGTCGACTCGATTAATAATTGAAATTAGGTCGGGCCGACGACGTTAAACCAAGCGCTTTATGGGAGGCAACCCATATTAGTTATCTATTTTTATTGTATCTTAATAGTTAGTCTATATTATTGAAACTTTACTACTCAATTATTATTAAGAATCATCACATATTCGAACCATTATGATGAGAAAAGAAATTATTCGATTTAGAGCGAAATTGGACATTATTTTGGAATATAGCCGACGGCGAGGTCGATACTCGCCGACAGCGAGGTTCGCGCCTAAAGTAAATTCAGTTTTTATAACTGAGTCGCCGACGGCGAGAAACTTCTCGCCGACAGCAAGGAAGTTATAAAGATGAGTTATTTATAATTTGAATGCCGATTTGGACGGTTTCAACACCAATTCCTTTGTGAAAACCCATTCTAAAATCATTCTAGATCTGCCTTCTTCACTAGAATTCATTCCATTCACCATAATGGCCTCCAAATTCTTAGATTCCTCCACTACGGAGTGTTTAACCGGAGGAAATTTGTGAGTGTGGAAGCGCAGCGGATCTTCAACAAGGTTTTTGTAAAGAAAATAGTTATCAAGGAACGGGGATTTGTCAATCGAGGATTAGAGAATTCCACTACGAAGATACAAGAAACGATCGCGCAGCGGCACTGGGAGGTATTTTGTTACACTACGTCTGCCGTTGTTATTCCGGTTGTGAAAGAGTTCTACTCTAACTTACATGCGATCAACAATGGGAATGTCTACATCCGAGGAAGATGGGTGACGTTTACTCCATCAAGAGTAAATGAATTATTCTCTATAGAAAACACCCCGGTATGTCACTATTCAAATTTTGTGCCTTCTCGATATAATATGAATGAGATATTTCGATATCTAACTGATGAACCGGAAGATTGGGAAATGCGTGAAGACGGGTATGTTAGTTTCTCTGCATCACTTTTGAATCCTGTCTCAAAGCACTGACACTTTTTAATCTCATCTAAATTGTTACCTACTATGAGGGTAAACAAGGTTTCGAAGGAATGCGCTATATTGAATTATTGTATTCAAAATGGATTGCCTATTGATGTTGGATCAATAATTGTTAAGTCTGCATTGGGTTTAATTGTGCATGGGTCAGTTCACGGACTAGGACACCCATCTACTATTTTTGCATTATGCGGTCGACACTGGGTTTCTTATGAAGCTTGGGAAAAGGTTCTCGTTACCATGGAAGCCGCTTGATCCTACGGATATGTTCCCTACTTTGGACGATAATGATGAAATTACATTTATCTCCGATAGAGCTTCACGGAATAATCCTATAGCAGGGGCCTATTTCAGATAAAACGGAGTTACTTATGAAGAAAATTAAAGGAATGGAGAAAGAACTGCAGAAAGTGAGAGATTCAATCGACAATATATCTGATTTATTTGATCACATTGACTGGAGGATGAAGGAACACTTTGATCATTCTGGACACCTGGAAGCTAGCTTTCTTCATTTACTGAGACAGAAGGGTTGGATCACTGAAGAATCTGCTTCGGAGTTTCCCTTCAGGCCTTTCTATAACTTATTTGTGCATCATCGTCATATCGGAAATATCAAAGAAGATGAAGATTCTGACATTGAAGAGTAGTAGTAAAGATTTCTATAGTATGTTTGTATTTATGTTATTTGATTTGATTTAGATTTTATTATGTGTGGAGTGATGATTTGAATATCTCAAACTTAATTGAGATATGCGTCATAGTTTTGTATCAGCATTTAGTGTGTCGTGGATTGGTTTGTGATGCTGATTAGTAGTAAGGATTGGAGAATTAAAGTTTGATTATAGAGTTTAAAATTATGTTAGTTTGTACATCTCATGGATTTCAACATTAAAGTTAATTTGTTGTGTTGTGTGAATTTGTTTGTGTATAAGTAGCTAATCTTCATATTAAATTAATAAATGATGTGATCGGAAATATAATATAAGGCAAATCAAGGACGAAAATGAGTGACGAATTTCGGAAATTAAATTTTTGGAATCTCGCCGACGGCGAGAAAATCCCACCGACAGCGAGATCGATCTCGCTGACAGCGAAGGTTAGAGCAAAAATTTCTCGCCGACAGCGGATTTTTCCCGAGAGTTTTTGGTTCCGAAAATTATTAGCTCGCTGACGGCGAGAAAAATCTCGCTGACGGTTAGAAAAATCTCGCTGACAGCGAGGTCGCGAAAAACACTTTAATTGACCGGTCAAAAACACTATTCATCATCCCCAACCTCTCATTTTCGCAAAAACTACCCTAGGGCTCACGAAATTTCAGATTTAGAGGCGATTTCATCACTAAAAAACACCAGATTTCATCTTTTCTTGGTAAGTGCTTCACTCCTATGCAAAATTTTTTGATTTTCACCATGTATTTTCTCCACATTGAAAATTTTTAAAAAATCCTAAATGTGGAAGAATTACTCGGTAGAAATCCATAAAATTTGTTTTAATTTGATCTTAGATGTTGTAGGAAGCCTCCTTAGTAATATTAGGAAGTTTAGTGACGATTTTTGTGAATTTCATAGATCGATCGAAAAATGGCTCTGCGACAGAAAAGACGAGTAAATTACGATACTGACCGATTTGTCAATGCACGAGCACAAAATTGGTATTTCAAAACATTCAAGCAAGAAAGTGCATTGCGAATCGAGTTTTTAAGAATCCGGGAGGCGAAGTTGAGCGGATCATTAAAGAACGAGGTTGGGAGAATCTCTGCTACATCACCAATAGACTGCTTTGTGGAAGTAGTAAAGGAATTTTATTCTAACTCGAATGCTCGTAGAGGACGCACCCGTAAGGTACGTGGATTTATGGTTGACTTCGGTCGCTGCTAGAATTAACGCCTTCTATGAAGTTCGGGACGGTCCAAATGAGTACGAAACATTTGGAACTATGCCGGAACCTCTAGAAGATGTGATAAATTTTCTTACTGACGGGACTGGAGTTTGGAAGATAAAGCAGCGGGAAAGAGTGAATTTTCCTCTTTCTAAGTTAAATGCAAATTCTAAAGCATGGCACTTTATTTTATTTGTTCTACTTTGTTACCTACATACCACCACGAGTGAGGTAACGAGGGATAGAAGCGAGTTCGAATTTACGTATTCGAACAATAGAAGTATAAACATTGGAAGTGTCATCTATAGAAATATCTTAGCCATCGCTGGAAATGAAAGTGGAGGGGATTGGGACATCCTGGGTTGATTTATGCAACTGCCAACTCTCCGGAGTTGAGGCGACGGATGATGAGGAGTGGATAGAACCCATGAACCCACTCACGGCGACGATATTAAGAAATATGAGTCTCATGAAGGGTGGAGATCGGGAGTGAGAAGTTATTTCACTCGGTCAAGTAGAGATATACCCTCTACTAGCTATGAACCTCCCGAGCCTACCACCCCTACCCTACAAGATCCGATGAATGAGCCGACACTCGCATAGGAGGAGTTTTGAGCAGTTTGGAGAGACAATGGGGAGAAGATTTGATCATTTTGATCAAAGGATTGATAATCTGGAGAAGAGACATGATTATGATAGTGAGTACCTGTAGAGACATTCAGAGTAAGAGATAGCATATCATGAAACTGAACGTCGCTACAGGAGTGGAGATTTAGATGTCATCTTTCCAGAGTGCCCGAGGTATACTCGGTATCATCCCGCTCGGTCTTCTCGACCTACGGATCAAGGAGGGGATGATAATATAGTTTGGGACTTTGATGTTGAAGATTAGGACTTTATTTGTTTTGTTTGTTTGATGTTAAGTTATTTTGGAAACTTTTATATGTTTGTAATATTCTGTACTTTATGTTGTGAGACATTGGATGTTAGTTAGATTAATTTGCTTGAATTGTGATAATAGTTTAGTTATTGTTTTTTGTGTTAGTTAATTGTATTTGTTTTTATGTTAAATAGGATGTTAGTTTTCTTTAGTATGTTTTTATTTTATTTTGTATTGTTTTAAGTTTTTAAGATTGTTAATCTGTTAGTTCAATGTTTTTAATATGTTAGTAATTCATATGTGTAGTGTAGAGTTAATTTTAATTGTTGTATTTAATACTTATCTCGGATTTTATCCTCGCATTTTCTTTAAATTGTTATATATATATGGGAAATACTAACAGATACAAGTTCAATGAAAAATGAAAAAGCTCGCAAAAATTTCAAAGAAAAAGAAATACCTAAACTTCAAAGGTATGATTTATTTACTTTCCCTTTTTCATTATTTAGAGTAGATATAAAAATTTAAGTTTGGGGGGAGTAAAATACAAATTTAGTTATTAACTTGTTCTCAATTTCTATTTTCAAATTATTATAAAATGATTTTTATAGCAAATTTTTCAATTTAGTTAATATGAATTTTTTTATTTAATTATTATAAAAGGTTAAATGAAATATTTCTAGTGCTTTAATTAATTAAATAGAATAAAATATTTGGTTAAAGGGAATAAGAATATAGTAAACTATTTTTAGTAAGGAAAACTATATTCTAAAATTAAAATTCTTAAGTATTCAAGTGAAAAAGAAAAGATTGAAAATCAATGAAGTAAAAACTATGAAGTATATATAAGCTAAGAAATATTTCTAAGTTTCAAATTTAGGAAGATGAAAATGAAGTTCAAAATTATTAACAGGCTCTCCAGATACAGTAATCCTCATTAAAAAAAAAGAAAAAGAAAAATATAAAGAAAAAGAAAAAGAAAAATGAGGAGAAGCTTGAGGAGATGCCTTATCAAAAATTGGCTTCATTTGAATTAACCTAAAGGGAAAAACTAAGATATTTCCAAACTTATGTTTATGGATTAGAATTTTACCTAATAGTGTTTTCTTGAATTTCTTATTAAATGAATATCTTAAGTAGTTATTCTTTTAAATATAGTCATTCCACGAAATGAATAGTAAGCTAGAAATCTTAGACTCGATAACTAAATAATTTATTTCTATAAGATTAATTAAAATTACATGAATTATTTTTATTTAACTTTATTATGATATTAATTAATCTAATTCATAGTTTATTTAAATTGAAAAATCTTATTATAGAACTCATTATTTTTATGTAGTACTAAAATTACTTGAGTACAAGTAATAAGTAAGTTTGGGGGATTTTGATCACTGAAAAATTTATTAAGAAATTCATACCTATTTTTGATGAAATTGCACTTTAAAGAAAGGTATTTTCTTTATTTTGTTGCGAGAATGGAGAATTTAGGTGATAAAAGCAAAAATCATAAAAAGGAGCGGATTTGGAGCAAAAAGGAAGAAAATAATGCAATTTGTGCTGAGTCGCCGACGGCGAGATCGAGCCCGCCGACGGCGAGGGTACGAGGAAGAAAATTCTGAAGGATTTATAACTGTCTCGCTGACAGCGAGCCCGAGCCCGCCGACAGCGAGATAGCGCGGTTCGAAGACCTTCTAGAAGCCTCGCCGACAGCCGAGGTAGTTCGTCGCCGACGGCGAGGTAGTTCAAATGGCGCAGATACATTGAACCTGGACACTTTTTGAAGGGATGCTTACACACCTCTTGGTCCTTTGCTCACCTCTATATATAGAGGCCGAAATTCAGCTTATAAGTGTGTGTTATAAGGGTGTGTTCTAAGTGTGTGTCAATTTGTATGTTATAAGTGCGTGTCAATTTGTGTCTTAAGAGTCTTTTATTTATGTGTGTGAGCAGTCTTTAGAGTCTTAATTAGTGTAATTAGTGAGTCTTTAGTGAGTTAGTGAGTTTTTAGTGAGTCTTCATTGTATCTGGAAGGAAGAGTCAAAGGAACTGCGAGGAGTCTGCTTGGGGATAAATCGAGATAAGTATTTGTATTTATTGTTTTTAACTTTAAATGAAATCCATGCTTAGTTTAGTTCCTATGCATTATGAGTAGTTTATTAGTCTTTCTCCCTGTTATGAAATTAAGTGACTTGATGAACTTAAAACAGAAGTACTTTTATATATATTAGTAAATTGTGATAATTTTTACTTAAAACTTAATTTACTTTCAAACTGGCCATTTGATTTGTTAAAATATGTTGAATATCAACTATAGTAAAAATTACATCGGATATTCGGGAATTCAAAAGCCTTGGAAGGAAGGTGCAAATAAATAGGGAAATAATATCACTTTGGGCGTAGAATTGAGCATTTTAGTGTGACGGACTAAAATATTCAATTCGGTCCTATTGTTCGAGAGCCGAAGTGTAGATGTTAGCCCTCGGGCGAGGGGAACGTGGGAGCTACGAAGTGGCAGTCGGTATCCTCCCAGCCTAGCCGCAGATTCAGTAATCAAACATAGGATTAATCAATATTCTTTACACCTGGACCAAAGGGTAAAGAATAGGAATGCTCCTATTTGTCACAATACCTTAAAATTATCTATTTAAATTCATCAATCACTTAAATTTCTAAACAAGGGGAAAGATACTTTTTACGAATAGTTAAGACTTATTTAGCAATTAGTTTAATTTCCTACACTTTCAATACGTATTAATTTTCTACTTAGTTAAGTTACCTAATTAAAATATTTAGTTTACTTTATTGCGCTTAAATTTAGAATTCCAAATTTTCGTATACTATTTTAAAATTATTATTATTATTATTTTAAAATTAGTTGTTATTTAATTTTCTATTTCCCTGTGGGATCGATAACCGGGACTCCACTAGAGCCTCGTATTACTTGATATGATACGTATACTTGCGTAGCATCCACAACATAAACAATTACAATTCTATACATATAATATAGCGGGGTCAAGTTTTTAGCGTCGTTGCAATTAAATTAAAAATATCATAATATAAAATTGTGGGTCAATTAGTATGCACGATACATTTTGTTCCAAGAAGATATGATCTAAATTTATCAAAGACATATACTATTGCTGAAAGCTCTTTTTCAGTAGTAGTGTAATTTACTTGAGTTTCATTAAGAGTTTTGCTAGCATAGTATATAACTTTGAAAATCTTCTCATACTTTTGTTCTAATACAGCTCCGATTGCATAATCACTTGCATTACACATTAATTCAAAAGGTTTATTCCAATCAGGTGCAACAATGATAGGTGTAGTGATTAACTTTCCTTTCAGAATATTGAACGCATTCAGACATTCTTCATTAAATTCAAATATAGCTTCTTTTTCCAATAAATGGCAAAGAGGTTTAGTAATTTTAGAAAAATCCTTTATATATCTCCTATAAAATCCAGCATGACTCAGAAAACTTCTGACATCAGTAACAATAGTAGGTGGTTGCAGTCCAACAATAATTTTCACTTTTGCTTAATCGACTTCCATCCCTATTTGTGAAACTTTATGTCCAAGTACAATACCTTATGCGATCATAAATTGACATTTTTCCTAGTTTAGAACTAAATTTTTTTCTTCACATCTCTTCAGAACTTTCGTTATATTTTCCAAGCAAGATTCAAAAGAAATTCCAAAAACTTAAAAATCGTCCATAAATACTTCAATTCCTTTATCAATCAAATCACAGAATATTGACATCATACATCTTTGAAAAGTTGCAGGTGCATTGCATAAACCAAAAGGCATTCTTCTAAAGGTAAATGTTCCATAAGGACTTATAAATGTTGTCTTTTCTTGATCCTCAAGAGCAACGGGTAATTGATGATAACCAAAATATCCATCCAGAAAACAAAAATATGAGTGTCCAGCTAGTTTATCTAGCATTTGATCCAAGAAAGGTAAAGGAAAATGATCCTTTCTAGTGGTGTTGTTTAATTTTCGATAGTCAATGCAAATTTGCAATCCAATAACTTGTCTTGTTGGGATTAATTTATTTTTTCTTTAACAATGACAGTTACTCCTCCTTTCTT
This sequence comes from Papilionanthe hookeriana x Papilionanthe teres, assembly GCA_022702705.1. Lineage (NCBI taxonomy): Eukaryota > Viridiplantae > Streptophyta > Magnoliopsida > Asparagales > Orchidaceae > Papilionanthe > Papilionanthe hookeriana x Papilionanthe teres. The sequence continues at coordinate 67,411,476 of CM040433.1, forward strand.
CGAAACAAAATGAATAGGACTTACCCATTTGCTATCCGAAATAGGATAAATAATTCCAGCATCTAACCATTTCAAAATCTCTTTCTTAACAACCTCTTTCATAATTAGATTTAAAATTCTTTGGGGTTTAATAGTGGGTTTAAAATTTTCTTCCATTAAAATCATATGCATACAGATTGAAGGGCTTATTCCTTTTATATCTGCAATAGTCCAACCAAAAGCTTTCTTATAATTCTTTAGAACTCCTATTAATTTTTCTTCTTGATCTTTGCTTAATTCTGAAGATATAATTACAGGTAAAGTTAATGAATCTCCAAGAAATGCATACTTTAAATGTGCAGGTAACATCTTTAATTCCAGTTCAGGGACTTTTCAATTGAGGGTAAAAGTATATCATTTTTAGTAGTGTCTAAAATTTCCCAATTTTCATTAATATAATGAGCTTCTTCAGATAAATTTTCTTCATTTAATGACTCATCATATAACATAGATTCTTTATCTTTATCATTAGAAATGACCTTACATTTTTCTTGATAATGCTTTTCAATCATATAATCAAAAATATCCATTTGATAACATTTTTCTTTTTTTAGGATACCTCATTGATTTCAGAACATTGAATGTTATCTCTTGATCATTAACTCTCTTTATTAATTCTCCTTTTTGCACATCAATCATAGCTCGACCGGTAGCTGGAAAAGGTCTCCCTAAAATGATAGGTATTTCTTTATCTTCTTCCATATCTAGAACAATTAAATCCACAGGGAAGATAAATTTATCTACCTTAACAAGAACATCCTCTATAACTCCTTTAGGATAAGTGATCGATCGATCAGCTAACTGAAGAGTTACAGTGGTAGGAGAAATCTCTCCTAAATTTAACCTTCGAAAAATTGAAAATGGCATGAGATTAATACTAGCTCCTAAATCACATAAGGCTTTTCCACATAATTTTTCTCCAATAGCACATGGTATAGTGAAACTTCCAGGATCTTTAAGTTTCGGAGGTAATTTCTTTTGAATTATTGCACTACATTCTTCACTTAATGCAACAGTTTCAAAAGCATCAAATTTTCTCTTCTTTCTTAAAATATCCTTCATAAATTTTGCATAGCTTGACATTTGCTCCAAAGCTTCAGCAAATTGAATGTTGATGGTAAGTTTCTTAAAAATTTCAAAGAACTTAGAAAATTGATGGTCAAGTCTTTGAGGAAAAGGTGTTGGTGGTCTTTCAACTCCCACTTCAATAGGTACAACAGTCTGATCTTTACTTGGAGAAAGGGAATCTTTAGGTTTTTCAATATCTTCAACTTCTTTCTCTTTTTCAATCTCATTCCATGTTTTCTCTATTAATTCCTTTCCACTTCTGAGTTGTACAGCTTTGGCTTGTTCATGTTCTTTTCCAGATCCTTTAGGACTAATTTCGACATTACTAGGAAGTGTTCCTTGAGGTCTGTAGTTAATGAAATTAGCAATTTGACTGATCTGATTCTCAATATTACGAATAGCAGTGTTTTGACTTTGTAGCTGATTGCTTAGTTGCAAAATCAATTCTTCTGCAGACAACTTTTTCTACTGATTGTTATAACCAGAAGGATAAGTTGGTCTATAGTTTGAATTTCCCTGATTGTTCTAATTTGGATTAACTTGATGTCCATTACTCCAATTAAAATTAGGATGATTTTTCCAACCAGGATTATAATAATTAGAATAAGATTTATTAGTTTTACTAGCAATAGCTTGCAAGATTTCCATTGTTTGAGAATCATCAGAATTTGCAAAATTATCGTCACTTACATAAGATATATTAATAGCAAATTATCTAATTTCTTAGATATCGCAACCACTTGTGAAGCTAAAATAGAAAATTGCTTCATTATCATGAATACTGGCCATTCTTTTAGGATTAACCCTTTCAGAAGGCCATTATAAATGGTTGTTAGCCATTTCTTCAATTAAGGTGTAGGCTTCTTCAAATGTCTTAGCCATTAAAGAACCACCAGCAACAGCATCAGTAATAGATCTAACTGATCCAATAAGTCCATTATAAAATGTTTGAATAATTAACCAATCTGGTAAGGCATGATGAGGACATTTTCTTAATAGTTTTTTAAATCTTTCCCAAGCTTCATAAATTGTTTCTCCATCAAATTGCGTAAATGAAGTAATATCATTTCTCAATTTAGCAGTTTTAAAAGGAGGAAAATATTTAGCAAGGAATTTTTGTGCAATATCTACCCATGTTTTAATAGAACAAGTTGCAAATGAATTAAGCCACATCTTTGCTTTATCTTTTAAGGAAAAAGGAAAGAGTCTAAGCCTAATAGCATAATCAGAAACATTATTATATTTAAAGGTAGCACAAAGTTCTAAAAAACTAGCAAGGTGTAAATTTGGATCCTCATTAGGTGTTTCTCCAAATGATTGTTTTGTGCCATTTGAATAATAGAAGGTTTAAGCTCAAAAGAATTAGCATCTACAACTGGAATTTGAATACTAACATGAAGTTCATTAGCTGTAGGGTTTGCATATTCCCTTAATGGTTTATAAATATTTTGTTCATTAATTTCGATTGGATTTTGATTATAGTTATGTAAGTTAGCCATTTTTTGATGTTTTGAAATTTGTTTTCTTTTTTTAATTCTTTTAATTGTTCTTTCTAATTCAGAATCAAAAGGTAGCAATCCTTCAGATCCAGAACTACGCATAAAAATTTAAAGAAAATTTAAATAAGTAAGAGATATAAGTAACATTTGAAATTTTTGAAAGCAATTTATATATACTCTTTTATATATATATATATATATATATTCAAATTTAATTAACTAATAATTTTTACTAAAAGAAAGTAAGCAATAAGCAGGAAAGTAAAGTAAGCAGTAATTAAAATTCAATGCAATTATAAAAATGACTTTCTCCTTTTTCAACTAATCCAAGAATTATAGATTAATTATCTTTCGTAGGGACTTAAAATTATGGTATTGTGCCAAATAGAAGCATTCCTATTCTTTACCCTTTGGTCCAGGTGCAAAGAACATTGAAAAATCTATAGTTAGGCTCAGGATGTTTTATTAGTAGAATATGTTAATTTAGGCTCACACTACTAGATGTCCAAGGGGGGCTATGGTCGGCCCTACCAGTGACCCGTTATCTTTTTATAAACCAAATTATTAGAATTTAGTTTGTCACTCTAAAAAACTAATTAATTTTACGCTCAATAAATAATATCTTCCTATTTATTTGCACTTCACCTTAAACAATCCGCGTATAGCCTGCAATTACCTAAGGATTCATGTGATATCTACTAGTTAAGAAATTATCTCCGGATAGGTCTCAAAATTCTTTAACAGGTTTTAACAAATTAAATGACCACTTTAAAAACTAAACTAAGATCTGATATTAATATCATCACAATATTTTAAAATATTTTATATTTAATTCTCCTAAAGAATTTATTTAATTTATAATCTTTTCATAGTTGAAATGAGAAAGATAACTAACTATTCAGAACTCACTGAAATAACACAACAAAACATATTTATAAAACTTTGAACCAAAGTACAAATACTTATCTGAAGTGTTCCTTCAAGAGATCCGCTGACTTCTACTAACTCCAAAACAATGATGAAAGACTCCAACAACAATAACACACAATAAACACTCAAAATAAACTCACTAGATACAAAATAAGGTGGCACCCTAAGTATGGAAGAGACTAAATAAAACTAGAGATGAGAGAGAAGATGCTAAAATGGGTATGTGTACTAAGAGGCGGGGTTTTGGTGCGATTTTCTTTGTAGAATGGGCTCCTATTTATAGAGCTCTGAATTTGACCAAGGTTTGCTTAAGGTAACAGTCGTGCCTAGGCGCCTAGAAGGTAACAGTCGTGCCTAGGCGCCGGGATCTGGCGCCTAGGCGCCGGACTTTGTGACCAGGCCTTTCGCACCTCTTCACTTTGGGTCGCACCTCTTCATGATCTAGCCGTTTCCTTGTGTCCAAATACATTGTATCACATGTCCTATATATTAGGAGAAACTTCCAGTCTTTTAGAAGCTCCAATAACCTCTTAACATCGTCAAAATAACTGCCTAAAGTCATCAAAAAACTTAACAGTGTCTGTATCAAACTGGCCCTTAGGCGTCGGACTGTGGCGCCTAGGCGCCAGCTAATAATTCCAAAATTTTGCTCCATAAGCACCATTTTTGCTCCTTTTTGCTCATTTTTTCTTCTTTTTCTTTCTTGGACTCTTTTTTAATCATCTACATCCAAAAACATGAAAAATACCTTTCATTAAAGCATAATATCCTTAAGAATTGAATCATCAATAAGACATAAAAATGAGTATTTTTTAGGAAGATCAGTAACTTAGATTTTTTCTCCTATTTTCACAGTTTATTTTAGAATCTAAGCATCATATTCCTACACATTATCTAAGTCTCCGTCGAAAAATTTATTAAACCAATTTATCTAGTTAGGTTTAACTTTAGATTTAGGTTTGTATTTAGGACTAGTTGTTAGAAAAAGATCCCTTGATCCACTTTTCAAACTAAAACCCGATAGTAGTAGACTAGAACTTAGCCTAAGAGATTTCATACATCGCTTCTCTGTGGGATCGATACTCTGGGTTTTAAAGAAAACCCTATATTACTTTAATATGTGCACTTATATAAAACCTTTAGTGTGAAGACTGTTATTTCAATTTAAACTCTATAACATATCTATTTTGCACAGTAGACGCCTAAAGCTAGATTAGATTGTTTGAGTGAAAACTAAATAACTACGTAATTGCGGGTCAATTGAGAAACATAAAAAAAAAAAAAAGAAATCAAGTGAGTATGAGTTGATTAACACCATATCACCTTATTATTAACACCATATCACCTTATTACTAAAAATACATGGTCTAAACTCCAAGGGCCTAAACTTCAAGGGCATAATTTACAATTATTAAATATGATTAAATAAAAGTTGTATTATTGACTATTGATGAACTGGTATTATTATTATTATTATTATTTTATTCTTTTCACATCATTGAATCATGAACTAAATATGTATCACCAAAAATTTAATCGTAATAACTTTTTTATGCGCTAAGATTTACTTTTGTGTTTTTGGTCATTGTTGAGTACGAACTCTGGATGAATGTTCACAATCATTTGTCAAGTTCAAAGTCTATTCGATAATTAAACCAAAACCATGTTCGATCAATCCTACCAAAGAAGACCCATCTCACTTTTGAGTTTGATTTGGCATTGAGGAAAAGTCTCACAAGGATCAAACAGAATAAGCAGTCTTGTGAGCGGGTAACAATAGGTGAAATGCATCATTGGTAGATCACAACATGCCATAAATAATATTAATTACTTGTCAATGTTAAAAGAAGATAAAAGAGAATAGTCACAGATCCCTATAGATTTGAACATAATGATCACTTGTGCATACTATATAGAAAAAACTTTCTTATATATGGAGAAAGTTTTATATATTAGGGGATGAACATTTCGATGCCCAAGAAACCTAGTTTTTCTCAACTAAATAAAACAATCCCCTCTTCACCCTGCTCATTGCATTTTTCACTAGCTCTTTATGTTAGGTGTGAATCCGCGAATACATCAAGATTCCGCAGATTGTAATGGAAAGGAAAGCATTAGAATAATTTTAAATTTTAAATGTATATATGAGTAAATAAAGTTTGGGTGTTCAGCATATAAATAAGTCGGTGTAATATTATAAGTTCTATGTCATTGTCAAAGCGAAGCCAGGTGTGCAGTGCGCGAATGACCTCACACGGTGGCTTGTTTGAATAACTTTTGTGCCTGAGCCTAATAAGTGACACGTTTCATTTAATACACATGTGAGGACATTTATTTCCTTTAGAGTAGGTGCAGAAAGCACATCATGATGATATATATCTAAAACAATCTTTTAATAATGTAATATTCTGTATTTTGATGAAGTAATGATATAAGTTAATATCGAACATTAATCACATCTATCAATTTCTTACAAATAAAAATTATACTATATATCTCCACTGAACGCATTTAAATTCAAATTAAACGTATAAGGAAAGTCGGCAATATATTCTTTTATTTTCTATTAAATTATTTATTTTTGGCAACTCAACATATTAAATACCTTAATTAGAAAAACTTATATGAATCTAAACTATTTTAATTATTATGTGGGACTAAAAGCGCATAAATATAAAATGACACTTTTCGAAGAAACGATAATTTAGAAAGCTACTTGAATCTATAATGTACTAATTTAATAGATAAAAGACAGTGCAAGCGGTTTCGTTCCGTCAACAAGTGTTAATGATTATGGATGACAGATATTATTGGACCTTCATTAATTAAATTTTTATGATACTTGAAATTAAGCCGATTTTTGGAGATATAAATGCAGGAGGATAACATTTGCATCTGCTCAACAATTCACTTGTAATAAGATTTTTTATGCCTTATATTAAAATGTATTTTTTAAAATTTATCAAAATTATTGTATGTTTAAAGTACCATCATGATAAATAAATATAAGTATTATTATACATATTTTAATTATAATTAATTAATAAATTATTTTAGCCAGCGAATGCTGAAACTCCATATTGGTTAAATGGGAAAAAAAGATACTTCTATAAGTTTTGCATGCAATCAGATACAAACAGTAACTTTTTCATAGGATTTGTTTCGAGCTGCAGCAACTTGACGAAGGAGTTGTGAATCTACTATTTAAAAGCTACGGCAGTTGCTAAAAAAAAAAATTAAAAAATTCAGATCATAGCTTTCTAGCAATCACCGCGGGTAGCCAGTCGTGGTGGGAGAACGCAGATTTTCGTAAATGCATGCAAAATATAGTTTGTCGAATAAAGCTATGATTTTTGATATCATTACTGCCTCTAAACGGACCCTTAATATTGATAGAAATACGAATAGAGCTTTGCTTCAACTGCCTTGAGAGCTAACGTTATTTCAAATGATAATAAGGAATTAGGACAGAAGTGTTTCTAAATATATTTCTTTACTTAGTTTTGCAATAATAGAATGTTTTACCATGTCTTCAATATATTTTGATGCATAATAATATTTATGACCGTGATATTTATGGAGTGTAATTTTTTTTTTCTTTTTTAAGGCTAGAGAATTATTAATCTTAAAGTTGGCATGCTCTAGATATACAGTTTACGTTTAAAATAATATGTATGTTTCCAATACTCACCCTTTCAGGGGCTTGTCAACATTAACTTGGCTTTAGAAATTCACAAATGAAGGGAAACTCGCCAAGTGAGTCTCAACTGTCATATCCACAAAAGCGTATGCCCATTAACAGCGATGACTTAGTCTCAAAGCATTCAAGTATGCTAAAAAGGTAATATTCACCCCTAAAATGTATCCACAACAAAATTTAATAATCATGAATTAATTAGCTAACGTCTTTCACAATTAAAAATTCATCCACTCACATTAATAGTTATACTTATGATTATAAATCTATTTATTTTTTAATTGCTTATGTAACTTTTAATGGGGCCCATGAATGAAAGAAACTTTCATTCCATTTGAAAATATTTCTAAGCATAATGTACATCATATAATAATGACAAAATACTAATCAACCATTTTTGTGCTATGCTTGTTTCCTTCATCTTCATCTCTGCTCTATCTTTACTATTGGGAGTGATCTTGTAACTTTATGATTTCCCTAAACGGAGCAGGTAAAGCAAAATATTCACAAATGCATCCAAGTGGAATTCGATTCCATATGTAAATATGATCTTCAAAACATTACTTTCCTTCTATTTGAGCAAGGGTTTCAAGAAACTTGCTATAATGTTTAAGTCTTGCATGCTCTCTTTTATTGTATGACATATTATTCAAGTTAGGAATTTATTGACTGGTAGCATTGAGTTCCTTTTTCCTCATCTCAGCTATTTATATGTCGCGGAGAAACTCGATTCTTTCTTATGCAAATTATCTTATAGCTTTTAAATAAAGATATCTAACTTACTGTACTTCACTTGATGTTCAATCTTACCTTTGCTCAACTTTGTGTGCATACTTACATATGGGAGCTATATTCGCCACTTCTATTAGTCTACTTTATTTTATGTCTTACTGTAGACCACAACCATCATATGATTGAGCTAGATGGAGGTCACATTCATCTTCATCACCTCAAAATAAAATTCCTTAGCTAGCACCTTCTTCACCGCATTCAATTGATATTATCGCTGATTTTGTGGTTGAGCCCTGAAGGCCAACAAATAGGATAGTTCAGAAGGATACATTCAAGCCCACGTTTTGCTCGACTATTGCTTAGTTTGAGATCTGTTTTATACTAAACTAAGCACTTAATTAGAGCGAGGAGATGACCTTACAATAATTCGAGAAGGCTACTTACTTTCATTATGAAAAGATCCTCCCTTTTGTCATAGGTAGCTCACTATTCCAATCCATTGAAGAAAGATTTTCATAATGTTATTTTTTTGTTACAGTGATTCATTAAGCACATGTGTGACACATCTCATTTCTTAGTTACCTTTCTACAAATTTGGATTGATCCTGATAAGGGCGAGGTCAAGTTAATCATACAAAGGACCATAGAAATGATGCATTACCTTCATTATCCTTTCCCGGCTCATGATCAACTCATCACACATAGTTCCTTCAATATACTTTCTCTCGGAACAAAATTCTAATAACTCTTTGCTTTAGAATACCTACTTCTCAATATTAGTAGATGCAAATATTTTATCATCCTACTCCTCCATATCCTCCTGTTCCTTAGAATCAAAGATTCATAGAAGTTTTTATTAAGACTTGAAACTCAAGTCTTCTTTAAATGAAGCAGATTGAACAGATGGCCATTACGATGGTTGTTTATCAGGGACTAACAACCTCAAAAGATTCCACTATATACTATTAGACACATTAAAATAACTTAGCCATCCACAATGAACTAATTCTATGAAGTCGAATCCTTAAAAAGTTTGGCTAGACACCCTTAAGTTGTGAGCATTGTAACTTCATGCAAAATTGTTGTTATCATTTAAATAAAAGAGATCCTTTGCTCGATCAATTATTTTGATAATTTTGCTTTATATGCCATCCTATTTGACTTAAATATGCCGTCTAGTGGAATTGAATTTGTGACCACCCCAAGGTACGCGCTAAGTAGTTACCACTGTGCTTCTAGAAGGCCGGCGCCTATGCCCCGAGTTAAGCACCTAGGAGCTAGAATTGCTTTTAAAAAAATACAATGTATTTGGACAAATTTTCAATGGGCATTTAAAAGAGAGCACTTGGGGGTTTTCGAGGTTATTTTAATGGTGTGTCTCTTAATCTCTCTTTCTCCTCTCTTGGCCAAAGGAGGACCTTTTTGCATTTCAAAGTCTTGGAATCTAGGAAATGCTTAGAGGTCGTAGATAGAAGTATGAAATGTAGATTTCTACAATTTCTAGAGAGATTATTGATGGATTTTCAGATATATCTGTAAGGGATTGTATAAATATTACATGAATCAGCAGAGGACTTTGTTGGAGGGATTTTCATCTTTTCTTTAGAGAAAAAACTAAGTATTATGTTCTTAATTATCTTATAGTTGTTGTACAAAGTATCTAGTGATTTTGCTTTATTTAAATTAAGTTTTGTTATGTTTTCTCCGTGCTTTATGACTAGTTTCCCTTACTCATTCTTCTTTTTATGAAGCGGTGACATAAGTGGAAATTTTTATTTTATTATAGAATAATTTTAATTTACATGTGATGAGTAATACCTTCATTGCTTTATTGACATAATGTCTTGGTAATATGTTATGTTAAAATCTATTGTAAGTTGAAACTAAGACTACAGAAGCGATGACTTCACTATTTGAGTGCACTCAAATTGTTCGGTTTGTTATGGTGAAATTATTTAGGATACAATGCAACTTTTAAAGGAAATATACTTAATTATGTGTTTCTATTTGAAACTTCTAGGTGAAGTTAATGTAAGTGATTGGGGTCCTTAAAATGAGTTCTAAGGCTTTTTTTAACCCACATTCTTATCTTTGCTAGTTGTGTAAAAATAATAGAATACTAAGCGTACCTATACACTTGGAAGATGGTAGGTAGACATATATTCCATATTGACATGAACTTTACTTATTTGGAAGTGTAAAAACCATATCATTAGGAGGTTTTTTCACCTAGAAATAATGAAAACAACATTAGTCTTTGCCATGAATTAGAATTTGGGGGGAGTATTTTAGAGGCATTAGAACACGATGCGGCATGAGATAAGAAGTAATAAATTTTAGCAAATAGTTGCAATTCGATCATGAGAATCTAATCGAGTTTAATAAGGTAGAAGTTGAACTATAAGCGATTGTACGTATCATTCAAGTAATACGGAGGGCTGCAACGGTCACAGTTAACTATCCCATGAGGGAAGAAGCAAACATTAAAGCATAGCACGAGAAATCAATTTTTGATTTGTAAAGCACCAAAAAGTAAATACTAAGATGCTAAAGTTTTCTAGAGATTTTAAAATTTTTAAAGTACTAATGAAACTTCAAATTAAAGTAACTACTACTATAACAAGTTTTTGTACTTCAAGGTTTTGGCATCAATTTTTGATGTTGCAAGCGTTGGATGTCCGCTCGAGTGCTACTATGTAACCTTGCGTGAAGCATGTTGATTAAATAGCGTAGAGCAGTAACGTTTAAACCTTTTTAGTGCGTGTTGAGGGGCACGTAGCCGGGGTCATTCTGTGGGCTTTGGCTTTCGCTTAGGTGAAAGGTGGTATTATTTCACACCTCGGATGGCTTTGGTTGGGCGTAGAACGGTGTTAGTCACCACGTCGAGTAGGAAATTGGCTCATCCCGCAGATTAGGAAGCATTATAATGAACTTGGATGACAAAACGAACCACACGGTATGTACAGGATGTCGATATTACTTAGGGGAGGACGTCCATTTTTTCACGACTTCGCATGCTAGAGAAAATTGCACGAATTATCGTTTTTGGCGATAGTCGAAAAAGTGCGTTGACATTACTGAAGGACTGCGGATGATGAAATAGACCATGCGAGTGAATGCGGAACGTCGACTTTACCTAAGGAAGATGTTCATTTCATTGTGAGGATGTATCAGAACGAAAAATACGCGAGTAGAATGAAATAATAATAATAATAATAATAATAATAATAATAATAATAATAATAATAATATATTATAATATAATAAAGAAAAGAAAAAGTTATTCTATGTCATTGAAAAGGAGATCACGCATGCATGCATGCAGCTTAAAAAAGTGAGGTACGGAGAACTTTAATTAATAATATAACTATTATTATAATAAAATATAAAAATCTTATCTAATCTATACATAAAATACAAAAAGAACTCACCCTCTCTCTCTTTTCTATCATATGCATCAGCTATCAATATATATATGTATATAATAAAAAAAATAAAAGAAGCCAAAAAATATGATCCATGTCTATCCAAAGAAATAAAAAAAAGGAGATCGCGCATGCCCGCTCCTTCTCTTTCATCTTATCTCCTTATCGTGTCTGCTCCACGATTCATTTCCCCGAGCTCCACCCCCTGTCAGCGGCGGAATGTCATGTCTTTCCATGTCGGTGTTTTCGTCACCGCTAATTCTGTCGACGTCGATAGGAGTTTCCACTGCGTTTATCATCTTTATTATTTCTGATGTTAGTCTTGTTGCGGATAAATGTAGAATGTCCTCGGATAATAAGAAATTTGAAGAAAATAAGAAAATAACGAAATAGAGAATAGTAGAATAAAAATGTCGTTGATAATCCTTATAAAACGAAACTCTAGAATGGCTTATTCTAGAAATTTACATATAAGGAAGATCACATATAAATTTTGATAATAAAAATATTTATAGGTTGAAATCTTACTGATAGAGTTCTTATATCTCATAGAAGCGAATCACTCATGAGTTAATTACACCTTAGATAATGATTCTCTTTAAGAAAACTTATGATCAATGCTAATCACTTAGTTTCTAAGAAGTTTCAAGAACAAAGAAAGAAACATCAATGTTAAATCCTAGGGGTAATATTATATATTACCTTAAATGTTTGAATTTGTCAATGTCATTTGTCATGTCAGTTTTTTTTTGTTTTGTTGTTTGTGTTTTTATTGTCATTCCTGTTTTGTAGTTCATTATTTGTTCAGTGATTATCCTAAAAGTTTTGGTTTCATATTATTTTTGTCATTTTTATTTTGACATTATTTTGTTTTTGTGTCATTTTTATTTTATTTTGTCAATGTCATTGTTTTGATGTCGTTTGTTGTTGTTTTGTTTTGTTGTCGTTTGTCTCGTCTTTAGAATGTCATTCTGCAAAGCAGAGTTAGCACAACCTATAACATGCAAAGAAAATATAAAATGAAACTAGCCTTCATATTACAAGGGAAATGAGTGTCAGATTTGGAAGACATAATGTCAATTTTATTTCTTAAATCTTTTTATTTTAGTTTGTTAGATTTTGGATAATCCGGTCAAGATGTCAGCCGTCGTCTCGGGGTTATCGGGGGGCCTTAATCTACTTGGTTTTCAAAGGTGTTAAAACGGGACCGGAAGACTCTTGTCGAGTAGGATTGCGTCGTCCAAGAAATTTTCGTGAATCCATTTCTTAGAGGTTCAAGTTGCATTCGATGATTTTGTTCATTAAGGTTTCATTCAAGTATTAATGTCTTTTCAGATTTTAGGTTGGAAAATTTTAAGTTATTTACGATTTATTAACCTATTAAAATTTTCTGTATTTCCTTTTGATATATGTTGGTTTTGATTTGTTTATTTGAGTCAAATGCAATTTAGACTTAAAAAAAGGGGACAAGTTTATTTAGATCTAATGTCTACAAGATCGAATTAGACTTGAGATTTTTAGATAGATGTTGTTTGAATCTTGGAAATAAAATCTAACATAAGTTTGATTTTAGAACTTTAGATTGAATGTCATTTGAATCTAAAAGGTGTTAAGTTTAATGTAATTAGACTTAAATTATTGTAAAATTTAACATAACTTGAAGCTTGAGAATTTTAGATTCGATGTCATTTGAATCTAAAAGATGTTAAGTCTAATGTAGATGAGACTTAAATTGTGTAAAATCTAACATAAGTTAGACTTTTGAATTTTAGATTCGATGACATTTGAATCTAAACGGTGTTAAGTCGAATGTAGATTAAACCTAAATTGAGTAAAATTTAACATAAGTTAGACTTTTCGATTTTAGATTCGATGTCATTTGAATCTAAAAGGCATTAAGTCTTATGTAGATTAGACCTAAATTAGAGTTATAAGTATTGACTTAAGTTCGGTATGGATTGAGCCTAATTTTGAGTTATCTTGGGTTCAATTTAGGTTGAACTTATATTATTAGAAAATATTGACTTAAGTTCAATGTGGATTGAACTTAAGTTTGAGTTAACACGGGTTCAAATTAGGTTGAACCTAAGTTAGAAATATTTTACTTATGTTCAGTATGGGTTGAACTTAAGTTTTAGTTAACTTGGGTTCAATTTAGTTTGAACCTAAGTTAGAAATGTTGACTTAACTTCAATATGGTTGAACGTAAGCTTGAGTTAACTTGGGTTCAGTTTAGGATGAACCTAAGTTTGAAATATTGACTTAAGTTCAATATGGGTTGAACTTAAACTTGAGTTAACTTGGGTTCAATTGAAGTTGAACCTAAGTTAGAAATGTTGAATTAAGTTCAATATGGGTTGAACATAAGTTTAGGTTCAAGTTAGAATGAACTCAAGTTAGGTTTTTGTTGAGTTAGGTTCAATATGGGTTTAACCTAAGGTTGGGTTAACATGGGTTCAAGTGAGATTGAACTCAAGTTAGGTTTTGGTTGAGTTAGGTTCAATATGGGTTGAACTTATGGTTGGGTTAACTTGGGTTCAAGTTAGATTAAACTCAAGTTAGGTATTGGTTTAAGTTCAATTAAGGATAGACTTGATTAGTGTTTAAGATTGTTTAAGCCTAATTTTAGTAAGGCTTAATATATTAATTAGGTTTAATGGGTTAATCCGAATTAGAGTTTAAGATATTAAAGGTTAGATTAGAGTGTAAGTAAGGCTTAAAGGTTTAATTAAGTCTAATTAGGTTAGACAATTGATTTAACGTTGTTTAAGCCCCAATGTAAGTAAGGCTTAAAGGTTAATTGAGTGCAATAAGTAGGACCAAATTAAGGTTTAAGGTATTAAACCTAATGTAGTTAAGGCTTAATCAATTAATTAGGTACGTGGTTTAGACCTAATTAGGGTTTAGGATTGTATAAGTCTAATTTAAGTAAAGATAAGGTTAATTAAGTCTAATAATTAGGAACTAATTAGGGTTTAAGGTATTAAGCCTAATGTAGTAAAGGCTTGATGAATTAATTAGGTTTAATGGTTTAGACCTGATTGGGGTTGAAGATATTAAGCCTAATGTAGTTAAGGCTTAATGAATTCCTTAAGTATAATAGGTTAAACTTAATTAGTGTTTAAAGTATAAAGCCTAACTTAGTTAAGGCTTAATGGATTAATTAGGTCTAATGAGTTAGACCTAATTAAGGTTTGATTTGTCTTAAACCTAATGTAATTATGTTTTAAGGTGTTTAATCAGACCTAATGAGGGATTAAACCTAATTAGGGTTTGATTTGTCATAAAACTAATGTAATTAAAGTTTAAGGTGTTTAATCAGCCCTAATAAGGGATTAAAGTAATTATGGTTTGATTTTTCTTAAACCTAATGTATGTTGACCTCACTTTTAGTTGAGGTTTAGTTTCTGTTTAGATAGCCTAGGGTCTAGCTATGGGACATGTAGTGACTTTTGAAGACTAGCGAGTTCCGCATGCTTGTTGTCCTTACTTGGGGCTTTCACATGTTAAGGGAGCAACCTCTAATATTTAGAAGGAAGGAGCTAAACATAAGGAGCGCCAAGTGGGATTCCTCATAAGTGATCATACCTTAGGAATGACCCTGAGAGATCCGAAACTCACACCCTGCACCTACACATATCTGCCTGCAACGGAAATCTCGATCTAACGTATCATATTTTGATTCCTACGTCTTTCGGTCACTTAAGTGTTGGTCTAACCTAAACCTAAGTGCATGGCTAAGGTGGTCAGCATCGACACATAGATGACCGAAGAAATTTCATTAGTCTCATTCTCTGCTTTGAAGCCATTTTAATTTTCCCAATTTCGATTTTACCCCTACCTTTAAAACTTTCCTAAATTGCAATTGCCTAGAAAATCCTAAAATCCGAAATTGACCAAAATTACCCAAATTCTCAAAAAATCATTCCAAAATACTTCTCACCACTCAAAATAGCCAAAACCACCCAAATTTGACAAATTTCCCAGAAATACCCCGAAACTCACAAATCCCGAAATACCTTTTTTGACAAAATCTCAAGTTTGTCCAGAGCTTTTCAAACTCCCAGAAAATCATTCGAGGACATTCCTCTCTTAAAACGATGAAGTTTAACTATAAACATGCCATACTTTCGAGCTACTTTTGAGCCCTCGACACTTAAGTAGCCAATACTTGAAAATCACTCTTGGATTCGTAAAATCCTCCATATTGATTAGAAATGCTCTACGAGACCTTTAGTTTTGACTCCAATTCCATTTGGAACGACCTCGAGCCTTCGGTTTAACTTTTTGACCACTTTCCCAAAAAACCCAAAAACTACCAAAATGCCCATGCTAGCCAAAAAATTCCATAAATTCCAAACAATTCCAAAAAATTCCTAAAATCCTCCAAATATGCCTAACTTCACCTTGCAACCATAAATTTTGCCCAATTTGATCTATTTTACCCAATTTTACCGAAAGCCCCAATTTTGACCTAATGTCAGATTTGACCCAAATTGGACCCAATGTCGATCAATTTCTGCTCAATTTGATTTTCAAACTCTTCATAACACTCATATAAACTAAAAGAAACATTTGATTGCAATCAATTTGAGGCCAAACCTCACCCAAGTTCTATTTAAGCCAAAATCCCAAATTTGACTCGTTTTTGACTGTTTTGACGACAAAGTTGCCCGAGCAGCCTCGGATCCTTAAAGGCGACTTCGCGTTGCGTCCAAAACATCAAAATTATTTGGAATTGATATATAATTTTCTATGGTTTGGTGCACGTCATTAAATTCCAAAATTCAGCGCATTTCGCGCCAAAATAATTTAAAATTCGTTTTTATCTCCTATTTAACCTAACTTTTCTCTCCTTATCTCCCTGAATAGCTGCCGTCGCTCATCATCCTCCCCTCCCCCCAGGCAAAATGCTTTCGGCCAAGAGGGAGCTTGGCTGAAACTTCCTTGCTCCCTCCCCATGCTTGCCCTCTTGCCTCCTTCCCCTTGTCCTTATGTGGCATGAGAGACATGGAGGAGACCTCTCCATGCCTCAATCCATCCTATTGTAGCTTGCTTTGCTTGGGTGGAAAATTTGGAGAAGTTCATGGCTGCCATTGAAGTTTCATCCATGTTTTTTTCATCATGTTCTAAGTCCTAGCATCAAGGATAAGTATTTCTTTTATTTGGTTGTGATGATTATGGAATGGGTGGATTTTTTTTTTCTCTCTTCTATCTTCATTTCTCTATAAGAATGATGCTTTCTTCTTACTCCAAAGTTTTGGCTGAAATTTGTAGAGGGGGAGGTGCTGCCGGAATTTCTTTTGGATGGATTTGATTGCCTCAAAACATTGTCGGTTCGTTTCCTACTTCAATCCAATCGATACTTCATATCTAAAGCTTGAATGTATGAAGAGTTTCACGTGATTTTTGTTTGCCCTTGTTTGTGTTGGCCAAGATTTACATATTAGTTTTCATGCTTGGCTAGCCAAATGATACACATATGAAAGTTTAATGTTTGCTTGGTTTCACATAAAGATTTATTTGGAGCATTTCCTTGCCTTTTGGCTTGGCCAAAACTTATATATGAGTTTTCATGCTTAGATTGCTTCATGAAATGATTTAGATCCTTCTTATTCCATCCTGTTTGGCCAATATATATATATATATATATATATATATATATATATATATATATATATATATATATGAAAGTTTAGTGTTTGCTTTGTTTCACATGAAGTTTGGAAGCTTTTCATGCCTTCTTTTGGTTTGGCCGAAAATACACGTATAAGGTTAAATGTATGGCTTGTTTCACTTGATATTTTGGAAGCTTCTTAGACTACATTGTCTTTGTTGAAAATCCATATAGGAAGATTAGAGCTTAAGTTATTTCATATGTAGCTTTGGAGCCTCCCCCTTTTATTTCCCATGCTTGGCCGAAACTTTGAAAGGGGAGGTGCTGCGGATTTTTGTCTAGATCGATTCGTTTTCCCTTGAAGTATTCCCTGGTTTATCTTTCTATTTCGATGCAATCTTCATCCCATGCCTAAAGCCCAATGTGTGAAGCATTTCATGTGATTTTTTTTGGATCCCTCTTGCTCTTGTTTGGCTTGGCCGAAAATGCATATAAAGGAATGAATATTTAGTTTGTTTCATGTGGTAATTTTAAGGCCTCCTTGCTTCATTTATGGTTGGCCGAAAACACTTATATGCATGCTTGGAGTTTAGGTTATTACACATAGCATTTTAAAACCTCCTCTTGCTCCCCTATGCTTAGCAAAATTTGTATTAACAAATAGAGATGATGTCCATATTTTCATCTTGATCAAAAGCTTAAATAAAGAGTTGTCTCTACTTTGTTTGGTTTAAGCTTTGGCATCCTTATTTTGTTGTTACACTTTGAAGGTTTATTTCATAGCAAAGTTTAAAAAGAAAACGAAGGAAAGGAGGCTCAGGATGGTTTGGTTCTTTCATGCTTATGTCAAAGTTTTATAAATACATTTGATTTACCTATTTGATAGCAAACTTTTCTAATGCTCCTCACATGCTAGAATTTGGAATATATGTAGAGAGCCTTAAACACTCTTTCACATGGTACATAAGTTGGAATTTAAAGCCCTCTTTCTATGTCAAAATTTGAAGTGTGTGTTTGTGTTTTAGGATTCATTTCTCATGACAAAATGAGGGATACATGCCCAAATATTTGGAATATTTCCTATATGCAAAATTCGGATTTAAAAATGGCCATGGTTGAAACTTTTGCGAAAGAGGCTATACATCTTCATTTTTCACTTATTTCACTACATATTCATACACACAACACCAAAGATAATATTTTACACTTATCCCATGCATTTAAGGTGTTTTATATTGCTTGGAGTGTACATGAAATGATTTGATGAAAATGCCTAATTTTCGGATTTAAACATATCCCCATATAGAACACCCAATTTGAAGAGTATGTGAGCTTACCTTTCATCCATTTCAACATGTATCCATGTATATAACATCAAGTCTAGAATTTCACATATGTCTCACCTCATCCTATGAATAAAAATGGTGTTTTACATGTAGGGGTTCAAAGCCCTCTCTTTTTCATGCAAGTTATTTCATGACTTTGGAACACTCATATATTTAACTATTTATATGCACAAGATTATTCATGGAGGTGACTAGTGACATTAAAGGCTTGTGGGAAAAGTGTGGTTTTGTGTGATTGACTGGTATAGCACTTTGTGGTGGTGTCTATTACACATGTGAAAGGATAACATTGTTTCCATGCTCACTAAAATGAAAAATCTGCACCTTTGTAGTCATGTGGGGATCATTTCGAATTTTTTTATGCTCACTAAAATGAAAAATCTGTACCTATGTATCAACTTGGGATGAATTTATCCCACATGTGTACATGCCAAAAGTCAAAATTCACATTCCTATTTTTAATACGGATTGGTTTATGTCATATGTATGATCACCTAGAGATAAATGTGCACTTGTATGCTATTTTTGGAATCGATTTGGAACATGTTTTTGCTGTATCTATTCTAAACATGCATGGGTGAATATGATTTATGTTGCTTTCAAGAGAGGGAGAGGAAAGAAAAGGGAAGTTGCATGCTTATTACTTCAAAATGAGAACTTCAAAACGCTATTTATGCGAGGTTGATTTTAAATGCACATGCTAATGATGGGTGTTCTCTTCACTTTCATACTTGCTTGCCACGTTACACATCTCTTATTTGTTTCACGCATTCGTTATAACATTTCATGATTGTGATGAGGCTTCATGCCTACATCTTTTGGTGATCACATCTTTGTGTGAATAGGAAAGTTTGGGATTGATGAAAGCTTACACATTGTTACATATATATATGCTTGTGGCACTTCTTTTTATATAAATTGCAGGTGTGGAAAATTGATTTCTATGCCGTTATGCTGCCTGATTTTTATCAATCAAATTTGGTTTTTCTACCTTTTGGGTGTGTTGCCCCGCTTCTATAGCTTTTGGTTTTGATCTTATACGTTCCAATTTTTTTTTGCCTCACACTACATCACCTCACTTACTACACCACATTACTCTATTACACTACTCACACCACCCCCATCCTCACACTCACTACATTATCCCCTACATTACACCACTCTTTACATAATCTACATCACTGCATTCCCTAAATTATCTCATATGTCACATTACCCTTACATGCTACATCACTTACCACATTCCTTACATATTATATCTCTAAGTCACATTAAATCATCACATTTACACATCACATCGTCCTACACATTACACCATCCTACATGTTACACCATTTGATAAGTTACATTACTTCATTTCCTATACCACATCACACGCCACACTAATATACTCCCTACATTACACCATTTACTGCATTACATAACTTTACATGTTACGCCGCATTTTCATATCATTACACTACTTTACCTTACTACGTTACCCCGACATGATACACACCGCACCACCTTATTTATATCCCAAATCATTTCACATCCTAAATCTTACCTCACACCACATCTTACATTACATCCTAAATCATTTCATATGCTACATTACTTATCACACATCCCACATCACATCTTATACTACTCCGCATTTTACATAACACCCTAAACTACTTCATATGTTCCATCGTATCACTCCATATCACACTTAAACGAGGATACTTCATTACGCTGCACTTCGAAACTACATCACATCCTGCACCACTTCATATACTACATCACACCGTTTCCTACACTACATCCCTTGCCACATCACCTTACAACAAAGGGGTTAGCTCACTTGTTTTACATGTGATGTGACCGTCTCTTTACACCAAGTTGGGAGAGAGTTGGATGCTTTGACATGTGCTTTTGGCTTTTAGTTGATTTTAAGGAACAATCTGTCTTTTTTCTGACATTTTGTTGGATGGATTGTTTGCTCCCCTTTCTTCCTCTTGACCCCTTATCCTTTATTTTCACTTTGTTTTTTTGTCTAGACTACGTGCTTATGTAGGACACATAAGTGCGCACGTATAGTCTCTAACTATATGTGGGGCCATCAAGTAAGGTTGTAAGTAGGGTGGAACGGGGAGGATGATGATGAAATAGCAGTAAAAGAGGGATATAAGAGACTTCTCGAATAGTACCTCTTGACTCAGAGACCCTAGAGAGGGTAGATGAAGGAATTCATGGTACTATTACTTATAAGATTTACGCATTTGTCGGTCTTGGGTTGCTAGTAGTCTAGTTTGGGTTGGGATAGTCAACCTATGGGTCTTTTGCTACTTTTTATAATATATATATATATATATATATATATATATATATATATATATATATATATATATATATATATATATACGTGTGTGTGTGTGTGTGTGTGTGTGTGTGTGTGTGTGTATACATATATATGTATATATATATATTTACATACTTTTTTAAAAAGAAAATTGCGAAAACTACCTCCACAACAAAAATAGCCTCCTTACCCATATATTCATCATTTGCATGAAACCCAAATTGAAATGTATGAAAATTTTATAAGATCCACGGTTGACTATTTAGATCGAGTTAGAATTGTCTTCCATAGGAGTGACGCTTAGTGAGATTCTCACTTAAGGTGGGATATAGACAACACAGTTACGAGTCCTCCAGCGCACCGTGCCTGTGGGTCCCCTGGACATGTAGTCCGTTTTTCGTGGTTGACCTACGAACTTTCTACGAATTCTTTTACGGTTTTCCTACGGATTTCTTCACAAGATTTTATTTCCCATGAGGAATTTTGTTCTTCGTCTTTTGGTTTTCTCTTAATTTATGTCATAAGTTTTCATACTTTGCTTTTCATACACACGTTTCAGCACACACACACATATGCCTATTTAAGTTCAATTTGTTAGCTATGCTGCCACTATACATACTACTGTAGCTTCCTTGTTTTACTTTCGTGCATATCTTAAACTGTGAAAATGATTGAACTCCGCATGTTTAAATAACTCAAAACAAAATCACCAACAAAAATAAACTTGCAACTTTAACTAAATCAAAATGGCTCTTGGACGACTGGGAATCCCTCGAAAAAGGTAACTCATTGGTCACCGTAATCAACTAGAACATTTAATTAAAATACTAAGCCACCTCAATTTTAAACTTTCTAGAACATAATACTTCTCTCATCTCTTCAAATTGTCACTTTTAAAACTGAACCCGCTAAGACGAGGAGCATGGAGCATGCAGCGTGGGCAGCACGACCATCTTCAATAGCAAAACATATTCTACATCAGCAAAACCTTTCCTTAAAATTAAACAACAGGCCATAAGATTTCGAGGTAGCCTGCCTAGTGCAGCATAAAACCTCACTTGATCTTTTGGGCATTTGCACTTAGTGCTACATAAGCCCTAACCGTCTTATTTTCGAGGTTATCATTCGATATGGCATAAATCCTCCTATCTTCACAGGCTATTCACATGATCGATATCAAGTGAATGTAAGCCCTAATTAATTAAAATTGGCATGATGAAATGGGAATAACTTTCCCAAATCAAAACAAAACATTAGGATAGATTGAGAAATCACCGAGATATTCTCTTAGATCCGTGATATCCCTAGTTCTTCCTCCTTTCGATTATTTACAATCAAATGTTCCAAAATTTGCACCTTTCACCTAATGGATCCCTAATCAAATTTCATTAAAAGAATCCTTATATATACTTGAATTCATAAAAATATCTTTCCTGATCTTTATTGAAAGTTTTCTTAGGTAATTTCAATTATCTAAGATGTAATTAACTTTAGGGCTTTCCCTTATAGGAACCCCAGATTACTATAAACCCCATTTAATTCTCTTTTGTATTAAATGGGGGAACCTGTCGGTCAACATAATAGGTTCCGTAGACTAAACGGATGTCATATTTGATTAGTTTATTTAAGCGAGCCTCTATTATTAAGCGATGTGTTCCTCGGAGTAAATGCATAGCTTAATATGAGTGCTCATTTATTTAAACTATTCAAAGTATGAAATCGGTTGATTTCATATTTTAAAATAAAAAAATTATATATTTAAATTTTATATATAAATTGGAAGTCCTTCCAAAACGAGAGACGGGATTTCGATTCCGGCGGCCGACATCTTCTACTAGAAGACCTATTTTAAAAACATGAACTAAAATGCATCGAAAATCTAATTAAGGTTTAAGGTGTTTAATCAGGTCTAATGAGAGATGAGACCTAATTAGGGTTTGATTTGTCTTAAATCTAATGTAATTAAGGTTTAAGGTGTTTAATTAGGCCTAATGAGGGATTAGACCTAATTAGGGTTTGATTTGTCTTAAACCTAATGTAATTAAGGTTTAAGATGTTTAATCAGGCCTAATGAGGGGTTATACCTAATTAGGATTTGATTTGTTTAAGTCTAATTTAATTAGGGTCTAGTGTTTATAGATTATACCTTATTTATTTAAGGCTTAAACTAATTAATTAATTCTAATTATGATTAGACACAATTGACTCATTTGAACCTATTTGTGTTAGGTTTAAAATTTGACCTAGTGTCGATTGTTAAATTTGAAATTGAAAAGGGTACAAATGTTTAAAATATAGTTTTATAAAATATAATTTTGATTTAGTTTAATATATATGGATTTTTGAAAATATTATTTAAAAAATACGAAATCAAATTGGGGAGAAATTTATTGGTTCAATTTTGTTTATGGAAGGGTTATTAAGGGTTTAGAATTCAAATTGGGGAGGAATTGATTGTCAATAGGTTAATTTGAGGAATTTGGGTCATTTAGGCAAAATTTGGAATTTCGGATTTCAAGTGAAAATGAACTCAAATGTGAATCAAATTGAG
The DNA here is from genome assembly GCA_022702705.1 of Papilionanthe hookeriana x Papilionanthe teres. NCBI lineage: Eukaryota > Viridiplantae > Streptophyta > Magnoliopsida > Asparagales > Orchidaceae > Papilionanthe > Papilionanthe hookeriana x Papilionanthe teres. The sequence continues at coordinate 67,434,703 of CM040433.1, forward strand.
CTTGGATTTAGTTTATATTGAGGCTAGAATGTTGAATTAAAACTTGGAATTGAATTTGGGCAAAATTGGGGTCAATTGAGTGGACATTAGGTTTAATTTGGGCACTTTTGGGTTAAATGGGTCAAATGGGTCAAATTGGGGATTTTGGTTAAATTGGGCTAAATTGATCATATTTGTAAGGTTTTGGAAATTTTTGGGTATTTTTTAAATTTTTGGATTTTTTGGCTAAGAGGGGCTTTTTGGTAATTTTGCAAAATTTGGGGCTATTTTGTAGATTTTGGTAAATTTTGGTAATTTTGGTCAATTTGAGTGGTGGGAAATATTTTGAACTGATTTTTTGTGGAAAATGGGTAATTTGGGTAATTTTGGGATGTTTGGGGGATTTTAGGGTTTTGTGGTATTTTGGGTAGACTTAGGGGCAAGGGATTAAAATTGAAATTTTTGAAAAACTAAGGTTAATGAGGGGTAAGCAGTATGGAATTGTTTAGGTTGAACCATGGACCAAAGGAAACCCTTATTTGGTCCTCTATGTGTTGGTACTAATCAGAACTTTAGCTTGAGGCTAAGAGGTTGAGGAAAATCACACACATGAGTTTCCAAAGAGTTAGGAGACCAAAGTAGGATGTGCATTGTTTAGGTTTGTGATTGTCAAATGTGTGTTGGTGTAAGCTCCAGAACTCCCAGGGTAAATCCTAAGGTCTGACCATCTATAAGAGACTTCCCCTGGGCTTCCTTAAGCTTAGTCTCTTCCTTCCAAAAAGTTTGGAGGATTGGAGGCCTTAAGCATATGAAAACTCCCAGTGAAGTGAGAGAAGTTTGAATTTCTATAGGGGAGGGTCACAAGACTAGTCTTCTAAGAAAGTCACTAGGAGAGTCTTATGGCTAGACCCTAGGCTATTCTAAAGAGAGACTAGACCTCAATCAAAAGTGAGTTCAACAAATGGACCCCAAATGAGTCTTGTGTGTTGGGCGAGCATGCGCACGTATTGGTGTTGACCCGGCAGAGATTAACAAAACCAACACAACTATCCGAGTTAAACTTAAGACAAAACATTGAATTTAGTGAGGAAGTTTCAGCTTGGGATTACTCGATCCTTCAAGTCCCGGGGAACTTTCTTTGAGGAACTAAAGTGGAATATCTTCATGATAGGAGCTATGGGTTTCAGTCCTCCAAACTCTGAAGGGGTCCGATCCGAATCAATTTGAGTTTAGAATTTGGAAATTAGAGTTAGAATTTAATTTGATTTTAGGATTAATTTGAATTTGAGTTTGAATTTAGGTTTATTTTTGAATTTTATAGAATTTATGGAAATTTTAGGATTTGTGAAATTTTAAATTTGAAAATTTTAATCTCGTGAGAAATTATGAGTTTCAAGTGAGTGCAGAGGGGAAATCGAAATTTCAGTACCGATCTCAGAAGATGGGAGTCAGAATTTAAGTACTGATCCGGCGGGGTGAGAGCGTTTAAGTACAGCCTCGAGAATGAGAATCGGAAATTCGGTACCGCTCTCGGAAAAATGTGAGTCGGGAATTTAAGTACGATCCCGAAGGATGAGAACTATAATTTAGGTACCAGTCTCAGAAATGAGGATCCGAATTTTGGTGACCTCGAGATTTCGTGGTTGTAGAAAATTTCTCAGAAGGAAAATGGAAATATAGGAAATTTTGGAAATCAGAATTTCATATTGAAATTAAATCTAAAATCAAATCAAATTCTAAATATAATTTTTGGAATTTCATAAAGAATTAATTTGAATCTGATCCTGGAATTTCATGAAAGAGCGGGAAAAAATTCTCGAATGGGAGGCGGACAATTAGGGAATTTGAGGGTGGGGGGCCGGCGTAGCAACGATCTTGGAATTTCTTGGAGGTTCTCGAAAGGGAAATGAAAATTATGGAATTTTGGCGAGTCTGACGACTGTGCTCCGATCTTGGAATTTCATGGGGGGCAGAAAATTTCTCGAATAGGAGGAAAAAGATTAGGGAACTTTGGGGGAGTCAGATAGGCGGCTACTCGAATCCTAGAATTTCGCTTGGAGGGCAAAAAAATTTCTCGGAAGGAAAAGGGGAAAATTAGGGAATTTTGGGGAGTCGGCGACTGTGCTCCAATCCTGAAATTTCATGGAAAGTGGAAAATTTCTCGGAAGGGAAATGGAATATCAGGGAATTTTGAGTAATCTTTGACCATTCTGAGGAAGAATACTCAGGGACCCATATCCAACTCAAGAGGTAGCATAATGTCCATTAGGAAGGAAAGCTTAAGGACTTATCGGTCAGAAGTGACATACGGGAAACAGAATTTAAGTACTTCCCCCGAGATTTCAATGATTTGGTGAAATCTTGATATTGACTTACCGGAGAAGGTAGAATTGGTGTAAATCGGCCAAGACTTGTAGCCATTGCAAGATTTGTAAAATTTTGTGATTTTTGTAATTTGTGAGAAGTGACGTTGTGTAGAGTGCTAAATTTTGTGGATTACCTTCAGCAGTGAGGGATTTGGGAGTGAGTGCAAGGACTCAGAATCTCAAGATAGAAAAAGTTAGTTTATCATTTGTTTTTGCAATTTATCATCTTCTTTTAATTTGTTTCATTAAATTTTATTTGATTTAATTTTTTTTGGTTTCATATTCAATTCTCTTTTAATTTCATTTCATCACATTGGATCTTATTTTAACTTTTTCAATTTGTTATTATTTTTTTATCTTATATTTCAATCTTTTTCCTTTTGAATTGCTCTTTGTTCGTTTTAATTTGGGACGGAAGTACGATCCTGCAACGCTCTCGACCATCACGTCAAAAAGAGATATTTCTAACAAATTTTTCAAGATGAAGCAAAAATCTTCATTAATTCTTTATCGAAGGCAGTAGTACAACTAATCGTATACTGACCAGCATCCAAAAGTCGATCAAGCGTACGAAGCAAATTGAAAACTATCACATCATATCCAGCCGGCAAAAAAGCAGTGATGACTGCTATAACTCGTCATAGAGGAAGTATATATCTACCATCGGAGGTTGTTCCGTGAACAAGCTAACCTGCCAGGGCTACGCTCTAGAACAAAAGTACCCTTGAACACAGGAAGTCTCGCATCACGGTGGCAAGGGCGGATGGTTTTCAGGCTACGAGATCGGCTCGTATTAAAAACGGTGCCTTATCCTCATCAGTTCTTCTAAACATAGCGTACCATTTGTCCTACAACACGGGATGTATTGCTTTGTCATCTGCCTATTTTCATTTCAGCACCAACAACGATCCCTCACGTGGGGAATCTCATGAGATCATTGGAACTCTCCTGGTCCAATAATTTGAATTTCTCGCCCAAACAAAATCTTACTTTCACTTATAAAAGAGATCGTGCAGAAGGGTCTCACAAAGTCATGGTAGTCGATATGAGGTGGGATACAGTCCCCATCCTCATAAATTTTTATAATACAGCTGTTTGGGATACATTTTGCAGGCACGATGTGCCATTTGACCATCCTTTTTACCATCTTCTTGATTTGCGGCGGCATCGGTCCCTCTTTGTCTTGTAGAATCCCCGGGGGATCGCCTTTTCGATCCTTGGTGAAATTGTAGCAGCAACTACCTTTGAATGGTGACCTTGACCTTTCCTCTTTTTCACTTCTTCAGCTCTATGTACGTCCTCGACCTCAGACGGCCTACTTTGTTCATGTCTTGGAGAACAAAAATGTAATCCAGAATCTTTTCTTGCCATTATTTAGAAACATGTCCATGTATAGCTCGAGGCCTTCCAAGTCGTTGACAAATTTCCCTTGTATTTATTCATAATGTTGAAATTCCTTCTTTCTGATTCTTCTGATCTTTGCCATCACATAGTTTGGAACTATCCGCGGTGGCGGCAGCAGAACAAACTGTGGTACATATAACTCTAAATCAGGATGCTCCCTGCTCTTGAGTAGCATCGAAGCATCTGCATACGCCATGAATGTGCCATACTCCTCTGGGCGCGAACGTGACATTATGGGCACTGCGAAAATGTACAATCGCGAAAACGTTGAGTGAATCCCATTTCGAGTTGAACTGCCCGGTAAAGATTTCTCCATCAAATCCAATGTCAGCACGAGATCCTTTGCAGTCTCTGGCTTAGTATCAGTGTGCGTTGCACTGTCATAGGTTTCTTTCATTTCAGGATCATAAAATTCTTCTGGAATGGGTTGTAGCCCGGTGACTAACTCCCGAGCTTGTCTCCTCTCCATCCTGTCTAAGAGGCAACACTTGCGGGGATTTACATTTCTTCTTGGTGTCACCAACGGTGCATCTTGAACTCTTTCGAGTTGAAAAAGCAACGAGTAGTGATCATAGACGAACACATTGTGTGTCTCCACAGCGAGAGATGTGAGTCAACAAAACCTCATGTGCTTCCATGTCTTGCAGTGTACGCTCGGTCTCTGCGATCACTTTCATCGTCGACCTCATGTCTAACGAGTATTAGTATGTATTCTTTCTGCGAGGCCTTGAGGTCCAGACGAGTCTTTTTAAAGCAAATTCCACGCGACACGATGCTTTTTGCATAAGAAGACGGGAAAAATGTCGATGGCGCGTTTACAAACAATAATAATAACAAGATTATTCTTATTATTTATTAACAATTCTTCTGCAATTATATTGATGTCATTATCTTATTTAATATGATTTTGTAAGATTTAAAATTAGAAATTTAACAAGTGTGTTTTATCTTGTGAGAAAATTTATTTTATTTCATTTAATTTTATTTTGTTACAAAGTTTGGACCTAGTCATAGATATTGGCCACATAGCTACATCAGAATTTATAGCCCTTTATCAGCTTCTTCAAGTTGCATAGTATTTCTATAGATATCATCTGTTTATTAGAAAAATGGGTCTATCCCCTTGGGAATCTACCAACTGGTACGACCCTCCCGAGAAAACTTGTTCTACCACGAATGGTCCTTCCCGGAGTTAGTTAAAATTTTTTACATCTTATGGTGTGCAAGGATGGGTGTGAAACGAGCACGAGGTCACGGGGCACCGAATAACCTCGGGCGGACAAATTTATCGTGGGCTTGAATCATCTTCGCTTGGTAGAGTTCTAAATTCTGTTTTGCAAGTAATCTTTTTTCCTTCAAAGCTTTCCAATTCCGTTAGTCGAAGTTTGGCATTTTCTTAAACTTGTTGTGATTTGATTCGTGATGGCGATGGGAGCAACGATGGACGAACTTCTAGCGAAGAACCTCCTCAGACCCGTACTCAAGTGCGTATGGCTTAGGCTTGCATTGGTGTTTGGTACATCATCATGTAAGCCCATAAGCTTCCGGTAACTTCTCGTGTCATCCACTTTTTGTTGTCATCGAGTGTCTTCTAAGATCTACATGAGTGTTTTGTTGAAGGCTTATACCAAGCCGTTTGCTCTGGGGTAATAGATTGTAGAGTATCTCCAATCTATCTTATGTTTTCTGACGAAGTTGTTGATTTTCAAGCTCTTGAAAACGGACCCATTATCGAGATGACCTTTGTGCGGTACACGAAGCGGTATGGAAATTTGATTCTTGAAGAACGCCAGAACTTGTTGTGTTGTGGCTAGTAGCATCACATAAGTTCAAATGGTTTCTCCCAAGCAGGTGAAGAAATTGTAGGTGCAGTGATTAATTTTTCTTTTAATAATTTGAAAGCTTTCAAGCATTCATCATCAAAATTAAACTTTCTATCATTTTCTAAAAATCGGCATAAGGTTTAGTAAATTTAGAAAAATCTTTAATATATCGCACAGCAAATCCGTGTCCTAAGAAATGCTTACCTCTCTCGCGGTAGTGGGTGGCGGCAATCTCTCAATCACTCTAATTTTAGCAAGATCAACCTCCATACCATGTTCAAAAATTTTATGCCCAACTGTTCCTCTTGCAACCATAAATTGACATTTCTTCAGTCAAAACAAGATTTGTTTTCTCGCGCGCGAGAGCTCAACGTTTTGCTAAGTTTTCCGGGAAAATCTCAAATGAAGTCCCGAATATAGAGAAATCATCCATAAAAACTTTTATTTTATTATTTATCATACTACTAAAGATAGACATCATACATCTCTTAAATGATGCAGGTGCATTACATAGTCCAAAAGGCATTCTTCGAAAAGTAAATGTTCCATAAGGGCTAGTAAATATTGTCTTTTCTTGATCCTCAAGAGAAATATGTATTTGATGGTAACCAGTATATCCATCCAAAAAACAGTAGTACTTGTGTCCAGCAAGTCTATCTAGCATTTGATCGAGAAAAGGAAGGGGAAAGTGATCTTTTTTGGTGGCGGCATTTAATTTCTTATAGTCAATACAAATTTTCCATTCATTAATTTGTCTTGTGGGTATAATTTCATTACAATCATTCGCTACAACAGTTACTCCTCCCTTTTTTGGTACACAATGTATTGGACTCACCCAAGCACTATCCGAAATATGATAAATAATTCCAGTATCCAGCCATTTTAAAATTTCTTTCCTCTCACGTTTTGAGGTTCTACATTCTTCTTGCATCTCACGAGTCTAGCACCTTTCACTCATTTTGAATTTTCACAACATGACTTCTCACAAGCTCATACTTTTTGCAATTTTTACAGAACTCCGCAATGTCGCAACTCCTTTTTACAAATTTCAACGTTCCTATGAATTGCAAATCCCATAATTCTTCTACATTCACGGACATTCTGTGGCTAGTACCTAAATTCTAGTTCTCGTCATGGGGTCGGTACACAAATCGGCTCCACTTCAGACATCATGGTATGGATGTGAGTCCTTATGCTTTCCTTCCCAATGTACTTCATCGCCTCTTAGGTTAAGGATGTGAGTCCTTAAGCTTTCACATGTGACATTCTCAGTACTTTTTCTAACTCTTGGATTGGATGTGAATCCCTACGCTTTCCTTCCCAATGTATTTCATCACCTCTTATGTTGGATGTGGGTCCTTAAGCTTTCATTCCTAATATGACATTCTCAGTACTTTCACTACCACTTGGGTTGGATGTGAGTCCCTGCACTTTCCTTCCCAATGTAGTTCATCACCTCTTAGGATAGATGTGAGTACCTGCATTTTCCTTCCTAATGTGACATTATGAATACATTCTCCACCTCTTGGGTTGGATGAGAGTCCCTGCTCTTTCCTTCCCAATGTAGTTCATCACCACTTATATTGAATCAGTCCCTACACTTTCCTTCTCATCATGACATTTTCAACACTTTTGCTACCTCTTGGGTTGGATGACTAGTCCATATGCTTTTCCTCCCAATGTAGTTTTTCACCTGCGAGTTAGATTTAGATACTGCCTTTCCTTCCCTGATGTGACATTCTCAGTACTTTCGCTACCCCTTGTGTTGGATGTGAGTCCTGCACTTTTCTTTAATGTAGTTCGTCACCTCTTAAGTTGAATGTGAGTCCCTGTGCTTTCCTTCCTAATGTGACATTCCCAGCACTTTTGCTACTACTTGGGTTGGATGTGAGTCCCCATGCTTTTATTCGCAATGTAGCTCTCCTTGTCCACATTTATTTAAACCATAAGCTTCGCAAAATCATAAGAATCTAAATCAAAATTCAAAATAAATTTGAATTGAACATAAAACAAAATCCGCACAAATTAAACTCATTCTGACTGTCAGGTTTTCGATAAGATATCTTGATGGTTATTTATATAAATTTATAAAACACCCCATCCCAAACAAAAATGAAAAGAAAATCACGACAAAAAATACAAAAGTCGCGCTAAATTATGGAAACTTGAATCACAGCTATATATTGAAGATATTCCTACATTTTTCCCTAGAGAAAACGATTCTCCTCATTTCTACCTTCATTACAGCATGTTGGCTTAGTTGTTTCGTAGATTTGTCGATCTCTTCGGTCAACACCAATACGTGCGGGTAACAGTTCGCGCACCCACTTTATTGGGGCTTAATATACCCAAAATATATAATATTTTTTCTCACATTTTTATACCATATTTTTGATGATATTGCACTTTAATGGATGGTATTTATTATTGCCTTTCATTCAGGTATGTTAAATGAAACCAAATAGATCAAAAAGGAGTGGAGAAAGATCAAATCTTGAGCAAAAATGAAGGTGTTAAAATGAACTGGGGCGCCTAGGCATCCTTTTGAGATCTAGCATCTAGAGCCATAGTAGACAGAGAAGGCTGCGTCAATATGCCAAAACCATGTACTTAAGCGCCAAGTACTTAATTTGCAATTTTAATGAATTTTTAGCAAATTTTAAAGAGGAGTTTGTGGCATCCTTGTTATAAACGTGGGTAACTGCTTAGAATCCAAGGGCACCAAAAAACATTCAAATTTCACTTGAAAGGATGCATCTCTTAAATAGATTCATTGAAAATAGAAATATTTTGAAGAGACTCCAAAGCACCTTTTGAGAAAGTATAAAAGAAAGGAGTTTTTAAAATAAAGAGAGTTTCTTTAGAAAAAGAAAAATTAGAGTTTGTAGAGAGTAGTTAAAGTTATAAGTCATAGGATTCTTACTTAAGGTTTCTTCACACTTTTCTCATTCCTAGTGAAAGAGAAAGTGAGTAGAGATTCCAATGTAAAATTCCATTATTGTAGAGAGATTTTTCTTTGATCGACTCTAAAGGAGTCTTATAAGAGAAAGAAAGAGATTAAAAGGAACTTTAAGAGTTTAGTGGAGAGGAATTTGAGATAAGTTTTATCTTTGTACTTCATTTGGTTACATTGATACTTCTTGTTTTTTCTATATGGTTTCTACTTTAAAGCTACTTGTTGTTGTGTTTCCTTCATGAATTGTGAGTATTCTTCTTTATCTTTTTTTCTTAAAAAGAAAAGTAAATAAGTGTTGGAAGAAAGTTGTAAAAGTAATGATCTTTAATGTTGGAAGAAGTTGTGATTGATTTAATCCTTATACTTCATTTACTTCTTCATTTAGCCAATTAAGGTGTATACATTTGTTGTGAGAACATGTAAGATTCTAGTAGGTATTTTCTAAATCAAAAATAGGTAGAAATCACATGTGATTATATGGATGAGAAAGTAATTCATATAATTTTGTGCAAATAAATTGGGAAAAATACTTTGAAAGGTGTAGAATTAGAAACTTTAGGGTGATAGACTAAAGCACCTAATTTGTTTTATTGTTTTAGGTTTTGATGTGAGATGTCGCCCCAGTGGGGGCGGGAGGGAACTCTAAAGTAAGAACGTATCTTCCTACCAAAGCCTTCTTTAAAACTTTCAAACTTTAAACGACCAATGTTCTTTATAGCATCTCTAGATCGGTAAAATAAAATTTCTCCTATTTGACACAACACATTTTGAATACTTCCACAATAAAATTCCTGTACATATTACTCATTCATGATAAGGAAAAAGTTATTTTCATTTATAATTTTTTAATCTTACAAAAACCTCATTATAGTTAGTAGATTGTTTACTTTATTTCATAAACTCCTTTCTTTTTATATTGGATTAGCTGGATCTCTTAGATCTATTATCTATGCTACTGCAGGTGGTTCTTTGATGTCTAAACCATTTATTGAAGCTTATGCTTTAATTAAGGAAATGGCTACTAATGTTTTTCAATTAAATTCTAAAAGGGTACCTCCTAAAAACATAGCCAATATTCATGATTCTGAAGCTTTTGTCATGTTAGCAAATCAAGTTGCTACAATTTCAAGGATGATAGACTAATTTGGAATGAATTCTTCTCAAACAAGTCCAATGATTGAAGAGAGTTCATTTGACCAAATGGTAGATTCTCAAACATCAACTAAGCTGACAGATTATCAAACATCAATTGAGACTTTAAATGCTTTAAATAATAAGTCAAATTACCCATATTCGAACTACTGTAATCCAGGTTAGAAAAACCATCCTAATTTTAACTGGAATAATAATTCATGTGGTAGTACTCAGTAACGAGCTGACGAGTAAACTCGATGGAAGCTGGAGCAATGAGTAATAGTAATTATAGACCTACCATGCTCTAGGTCTTAATAATAATCCACAATTTAAGGATAAGAAGTTATTTATAGAAGAAGTGATGTTACAAATGGGAAAACAGTTACAAAGTCAAGGAGCTGCTACAAAAAATATTGAGAATCGGTTGGGAAAAATTACAATTCAGTAAGTAATAGAACCCAGGAACATTTCTAGTATCTGATAAATCCTAAATACGAGAATAAACATCAAGTAAAGGTTGTTCAACTTAGAAGTGGAAGAGAATTGGAAGACAGAGTTCAAAAAGAGATTGAAACAAAGAAAGAAAAACATGGAAAATCTGAAGATTACGCTCCATAAGGTTTTGAGAGACCTATTACTTCAATTAATATTGATTTTGAAAAACTTCCACCACCATCATTTCCTCAAAGACTTTGACAAAAGTTTGGATAAACAATTTTCAGGAATTTTTTCAGATTTTTGAAGCTTACAATTAATATTCCCTTTATTGAATCTTTAGATTAAATGTCAAGCTATGTGAAGTTTCGAAGGATATTCATAACATAAAAAGAAAGTTTTGAAGATAATGAGACGATTCGCAGATGAGGAGTATAGTGCTATAACTCAAAAAAACGTTTCTAAAAGCTTAAAGATCTTGGAGGCTTCACAATTCCATGTGCGGTGGAACATATTTTTTGAAAAAGCTTTATGTGGAAGTTTGGGAGCATGTATTAACCTTATTTCATTGTATATTTAAAGAATGGGATTGAGATAAATATCTCCTCAAGCCTTAACCTTGCAATTAGCTATCACATGTCCTAAGGGAGTTGTACAAGTTGTTTGGGTGAAAAGTGGATTGATTAATCTTTCTGATTTCATTGTGTTAGATATGGAGGATGATAAAGAGATACCTATCATTTTAGAGATACCATTCCTAGAAAAGGTAGAGAAGCGATGATAGATGTGCAAAAGAGGGGAATTAACTATGTGTTTTAATGATCAAACAATTAATTTTAATAATTCCAAATCAATGAAATACCACCATAAAGGTAAAGATGATGAATGTTTTTAGGTTGGATGTAATGAGATATCTTAGTGGATGCCATTTCAAACAACTTATGAAGAGAATTTAAAAAATGAAAGAATAGGAACACGAGCAAGAAGAGGAATTAGTAAATCTTAAATATTTTATTGAAGAAGTTTCAAATTTTGTTCAAGAAAGTTTTAAAGATTAGGACATGATAGAAAATAACAAATCTTTTATCCATTAATTGAGAAACATCTGGAACTTGAATTGATGTTACTTCCAAAACATTTAAAATATACCTTTTAGGTGATTCATAAACTTTACTGGTTATACTTTCCTCAAACTTAATTTCAAAAGAAGCAGAGTGTTATCTGAAAATTTTGAAGAAATATAAGAAAGCCTTTAGATGAAACATTGCAGATATTGAGAATGGAGTCCTTTAATTTATATGCATAGAATCTTGATGGAAGAAAAGCTATTTGACCCGGACGTGATCCTCAAGGAGATTAAATCCTATTATGAAAGAAGTTGTTAAGAAAATTTTAAAGTGGTTAGATGTTGGGATCATCTATCCAATTTCAGATAGTGCATGGGTTAGTCTATTCCTTGTGTTCTTAAGAAAAGAAGGAGTAAGCATGGCGTTAATAAAAAAATGAATTAATACTAATAAGACAAGTTACAGGATGGTGAATATGGATTGATTATAGAAAATTAAATTTTGCCACGAGGAAGGATCATTTTCCATTACCCTTTTTGGAACAAATGTTGGATAGACTTGCTAGGCATAAAGACTTTTGTTTTTTGGATAAATATACTGGTTATCACCAAATGCAAATTGCTTCAGAGGATCAAGAGAAACAAAATTTACCAGCCCTTACGGTACTTTTGCTTTTAGAAGAATGCCCTTTGGTTTATGTAAAGCCCCTGCAACATTTCAAAGATGTATGATGGCCATTTTCTGTGATTTAATTAAAAAAGGAATTTAATTTTTTATGGATTATTTTTTGGTGTTTTGAACTTCATTTGACTCGTGTTTAGAACATTTATCTCTTTAATGCTGTGAAGAGACAAATTTAGTCCTTAATTGGAAAAATGACAATTTATTGTAGTAGGAGGAATTGTTTTGGGACATCACATTTCAGAGAAAGTAATGAAAATAGATTACTGCTAAAATTGAGTGATCACCCAAATTTACCTCATCTAACAAATTTGAGGGAAATAGGAGATTTTAGGACATGCTGGATTCTATAGGCGGTATATTAAAGACATTTCAAAAATTGCTAAGCCACGATAACATTTGCTCGAAAAATATGTGATTTCAATTTTGATAAGGATTGTCAAAAAGGTTTTAAACTTTTAAAAGAGAAATTAATCAATGCATCAGTTATTGTTTCACCAGATCAAAAAAACCCATTTGAACTAACGTGTGATTGCAAGTGATTATGTTATTGGAGCTGTTTTGGGACAAAAATATGATAAAATTTTCAAAGTAATTTACTATGCTAGTAAAATCTTAATGAAGTTCAAATTAGTAATGTCACAAGCTGAGAAAGAGTTATTCGCAAGAGTATTTGCCTTTAAAAAAGTTCGAGATCTTATTTAATTGGAACTAAATGTGTAATGAATGTAGATTGTTATGCTATCAAGTATTTAATGAAAAAGACGGATGAAAAACAAAGGCTAATAAGATGGAGTTCTTCTTTTGCAAAAATTTGACTTTGAAATAGTAGAAAGAAAAGTGGGCGATAATCGAGTTGTTGTCATATATCCAAGCTTAACTCTAGAGAATACTTTTCTTTTGAAGAAGAAATTAATGAAAATTTCCCTGATGAAAAATTATTCAATATTAATGAATGGCATGTTCCATGGAATGCAGGCATTGTGAATTTTAATATTAGTAACATTTTACCTTATGGTCTAACACACTAACAAAAGAGGAAATTTTTATTTGAAACCAAGACTTATTTTTGGGACGACCCATTTTTGTATAAATAGAGGAAGGATATAATTATTTGAAGATGTGTGACAGTAGTAGAGACTCTTGAAATTATTCAAAAATGTCATGATTCTGATTTTGGGAATATTTTAGTGATGATAAAACATCAAACAAAATCTTGCAATCTGGATTTTATTGGCCTACTATCTTTAAAGATGTTAATGCTTGTATTTAAAATTGTGATCGATGTCAACTTGTAGGCAATATTTCTAAAAGAAATGAAATGCCCCTCAATTATATTTTGGAAGTTGAAATATTTGATGTTTGGGGATTAGATTTCATGGGACCATTTAAACCATCTTTTGGAAATTTATGTATACTGTTATTAGCAGACTATGTGTCTAAATGGATAGAAGTTATTGCTTACGTCGATGTGATGCTCAAAATGTTTCAAAGTTCTTGAAAACAAATATATTTTGTAGATTTTGAATGCCAAGAGCTATCATAAATGATGGAGGGAGTCATTTCAAAAATGCGTAAATTGAAAAATCATTGAAGAAATATTGTATTTATCATCGAATTTCTACGCTTATCATCCTGAGACAAGCGATTTAGTGAAGTTTCCAATCGAGAAATCAAAAGAAATCTAGAAAAATTTATTAATACAATAAAAATGGATTATTCAATTAAACTTGATTTTGCTTTGGGGGCTTATAGGGTACATACAAAACTCTTATAGGAATGTCACCATTCGGGTTAATTTAATAAGGAAAGCATGTCATTTACCGGTTGAGCTTGAGCGAAGCTTAATGGAATATTAAGAAATTTAACTATAATTTTAAGGATGCTCGTAAGAAGAGATTATTGCAATTAATGAGTTGGAAGAGATAAGGAATGAGTCGAGAATGTTAAGATTTATAAATATAAAATGAAAAATTTGAATGATAATGAAAGATTCTTACTAAAAATTTTAAGTCAGGACAACAAGTTTTACTTTATAATGCATGATTGAGATTATTTAGGCAAACTTAGGTCTAAGTGGATGGGCCCATTTGTTGTGATAAAAGTTTATCCCTATGGAGTTGTAGATATTACAGATCCTAAAACCCTGAAAATTTTCAACGTGAATGGTCATGAGCTTAAAATCTATTTTTTAGGGGATCAGACTAAATTAAATGATGATTTAATGTTGGGTCACCCAGAATAATCATTGTGTACGTTGAGCTGACGATGTAAAACCAAGCACTCTGTGGGAGGCAACCCTTAGTTATAGGTGTGCTTTTATTTTGATTATTTTTGTTGTGTTTGTTTTAGAGAATTGTGGTAGTATTTTAAACTTTTAGTGATAATTTTAAAACTTTAAATGGTGTCTTAGACGTGTAAGACTGAGTATTTGGACGTTAAGCCGGCTTGTCTCTCGCCCGAAGCGATGGTGCTAAACGCCCCAGCCATGGCAGGCGTCATGGTTAATGAGAATGTTTGTACCTAAATGATGTTGGAAGAAGATTAATTGGGAAGCATGTGAGGGTGGCTTGAACATTATTTGGTGGTTTTTAAACTTGGGAAGTTGGTATAAGCTCTATCAAAGTTTATAAATAGCATGGAATTGAAGAAAGAATCTGCCTCTTTCAAAAATTTCCATTCATAAGTCTAAGTGAAGAAGATAGATTTTAGTTGTAAGGAGTGATAAGATAGCAAACATGTCTTCTTGGGAGAATGATTAGAAGAATAAGTAGGAAGCTGTCAAGAAGAAGTTTGTAAATCAAATTTTGCAAGAGTTATATAACAGATTCCTAGTTGTTAGTATTGAAGGAATAGCGGAGAAGATTGCAAAATTTGAGGCTTATGTGGCTTCAGTTAAGGCAAAGGTAAATGAAACTAACACGCATTTAGCGTATATTGGTTGGCAGCTCGAAATGCAATTCATTCATTCACGTGAATTGAAGAGGATTCTATAGGAGTTCTTCATCATCATTCGTTTTTGTATAAATCATGTGCCAAATGGTTGAAGGAACAATGAAGGTCAAGAATATATTCCACCTAATAAAGAATGGTATTAAGTTCCTTCTTTAGTTTTTTGTCTAGTTTGTTTGTGTTTGTTTGCTTATGTGAATGTGTGTGTTTGTTTTATGTGTATCTGTAAGATTATCTTGTGTTTTGAAGAACTTAGAAGGAATCTCATCCAAAACTTTTTGGAGTGGAGATTAGACATATTAAGTGTTTTTACTTGTTGAAAATATGTTAATGAATGTGTTGTGTTCGTGTGAAAGTAATCATGTTATTGCGATCGAATCTAAATTGTAAAAAAATGAGTATTTCTTACAAAGAAGAGAGAAAAGGGGAAGAAATTGTTATTATGACTTATTTAAGACCATGTGAGGGTGGTTAACTTGGGAAAATGTACATTTGAATCAAAATTGGAAAATATCAAAATTTGTGCACTGGTGCCTAAGTGTCAAAACCCATGATTAAACGAGAGCAAAGCGGCAGAGCACGCGCTGAGCACCGAAATAGTCGCACTTAAATGCCAATTCCTGGCAGTTTATGTCATTTTTAATCTTCGAAAACCACCATTTTTCTCCTCATTTTCTCATCTTTTTCCTCAAGCTTTCACGTTTTTACATCTCTGAGAATCCCTTTAAGTGAAGATTTCTTTGTGCATTTGACCCAAATTTGTTGGATTTCATCTTCATAAGGTTAGAGCTTCTCTTTTATGTAAATTTTTTTTAACCATAGATGTAGAGTTCATTATGAAAATTCAAAAATTTACTATTCAAGGTAAAAATTTGATGAAATTGATAGATTTTACATGGAAAAGTGAGTTTAAGCTCTTAGAAGTTAGATATAGTGAGTTAGGGTTGATTTTGAAACTTATTATAAATTTTTTATGAATTTTAGAACTACACCAAGAATGAAAAGGAGCAAGGGAAAGGACACATTTGATTGAAACAAGCTTGTAAGTTCTATTGCTCAGGATCATTATGTCGATGCACTTCAATCAAGGAAGTTAATACGTGAGCACTATTTTTAATATCTGGGTGGAGAATTGGAAGATTTAATTGTCCGCCAATAGTGGGATCAATTATGTTATTTCTCTGTGGTTATGGAGTTTTATGCAAATCTCCCTGAATCAGAAGACGATCTGGTGTTGGTGAGAGGGAAGAAAGTAGTGTTTTCACCAGAGGTAGTCAATTCATTTTACGAACTGCCTATGGACACGTTATGTTTTTATTCTAATTACAGTCCTAGATAGCAGGAGTTAGATGAATGTTTTTCTTTGTTAACTTCTGGAAGAGGTCTCTGGAAGATTACCAGTGGTAGAAGGGTAAACTTCTTTACATCGAAGATGGATGCCACTGTGAAGGCAAGGCATTAATATTTAGCTCATCTACTCCCCACAAATCATGTTAGCAAAGTTACCAAGGGGAGGGTTACCTTTGAACTATTGCATTCAACAGTACGAGCTGATTAATATTGGGTCTTTCATTTATCAGGTTATCACTAGTGCTTCCCGAACGCTACTACTACAGGTTTGGGATTCTCTTACTTTTTCTTTTCTTTAAGTGAGCAAGCTAGTGTTAAATTTGATCGTTGGGCGGAGTTTCTTCAACCTCTGAAGCCCATTACTAGTGGGAATGTGATGCCTTATTCTGATCATTCGATTTTTGGCTAGAGAGGAAGATTTTTGAGAAGTTGTGGTGGTTATATGTCACATGCTTCTACATATCGAGCATCCACATCTGGTGGTAGATCCATTCTTGATTCACAATATAAAATGCTGCAAACATAATGGATAACATTGATTATGTTATGGATAAGGTAACAAATTTTGTAAACTATGCTGTTCATATTGATTCCTACTTAGGGAGACATACTGATTATGAGTAGAAATACAACACCTCTTTGAATGAACTTATTAGAGGTGAATAAAGTGTGTTATATCCTCCATATCCACGGTGTCTGGTTGATTCGGCTAGTTTTTGGAATGATCGTGATGATGATGATGAAGATGATGATGGTGACAAGGATGAGTAGAGATTGAGTTGTGTTATGTTATGTTTGAATTGTTATTTATGATGATGTTTGGACTATTAGATGTGTTGTTATTTGTGGTTGTAATGAACACTGTTGTTATTGTTTGTTGTGATGTGTATCTATGTGATGTTAATGTGGTAGTATGATTTGAACTCTTTTATTTTAAATGTGTTTTCTTGGTTTTTGTTGAAATTATTCTCAACTTTAGGGAGGTTTAGGTGAGCTAACCTTCATTTAAAATTAATGTTTAAATTCAATTCACTAAATGTGAATTTTAACATTTGTGGTTGTGATATTATGTTAGTTTGTGTGATTTACTTTTATATTAACATCCACTGGATAGAAGAATTTTGAATTTCATATATGCTAAAATAAAAAATAAAATTTGATCATTTTTACTTTTGTTTTAAATTTTTTTGTACCTTCATAATTAGGATATGAAAATTCCTATAAGCATAAGATTTATCTTTCATTCCCGACTTTTCAAATTATATGCTAAAATGTTTAATCTTTGTAAAAATTTAAGTTAGGGGTGGGGGTGGGGGTGGGGGTTGGGGTTGGGGGGGGATAAAAGATCAATTTTCAAAACTTGAAATTTGTTTGTTCTGAAATATGATAGAAATAATTTTAATTTTTTATTTGAAAAATGATAATGCGTATGAAGTTATATTGGGGTAATAAATTTTGAATATAGAAATGTGTAAGAAAATTTGGTTAGAACTTTAAAGTGAAGAAGAAAATTTTCAATTTAAAATTTTTCTTAGTGAAGAGAGATATTAAATATGGTGTAACTATCTTTAGTAAGAGATATTGTATATTTGAAATATATAGAAGAATTAGACTTTTATTTAAATTTCTTTTATTAAAAATAATTTTCAAAAACTATTATCATATTTTTAAGTAAAGGATATTTATTAGACCTTCACTTTAGGAAATTAAGAGTGGAATTTCAAGTCATTAAAGGTCTATCAAGATATAATAATCCTTGCCAAAAAAAAAAAAAGAAAAAAATAAAAAAATAAAAAAAATAAAAAAAGAAAAGAAGAGAAAAGTGAAGTGTAGTATAGGAGGAGAAGCTTGAGTATTAGTGCCAAATCAAAAATTGGTTCCACATTTGATCCTTTTAATGCATAAGATTTGAGGAACTCCTAAGATTAAGGATATAATATCGTGAGCATAATTATTTTTTATGAAATATTTTAAGTAAAGAAGATAAAATACCTAAACTCTATACTTGGAAAATCTACAAATATTTCTGAATTTGATAGGAGCTCATATTTTCATACTTTTTCACTTTAGAAATTTTCTGAACATTAAATTATTCTCATTCATAAAGTTTTCTAGGTGGAATCTGCCTTTTGAAAAGGAATTTTAGAATCTCCTAAAGAAACTCTTTCACATAATTTGCTTATGTTGGTTTTGAAAGATTGTAGTGTCACTTGAGGACAAATAACATTTTATGTTTGGGTGAATTTGATATAACTGAAATATATAATACTTTAATGCATAATTTTTTACCTATTTTTTATGATATTGCACTTTAATGGAAGATATTTATTTATTTTTTATTTCAATACACTTATGGACCAAATATATCAAAAGGAGTGAAAAAGGATCAAATTTGGAGTAAAAATGAAGGTGTTAAAATGAACTAGGGCGCCAAAGCGCCCGGATACGCGCCTAAGCGCCCGGTGACGAAAGGTAGCGCCTAAGTGCCAAAACTCTGCCCTTAAGTGTCAGGTAATTACTTTGCAATTTTGATAAATTTTTGGTGAATTTTGAAGAGGTGTTAGAGGTAACCTTTTGTACAAACATGGATAGCTGATCAAGGGCGCCAGAAGACATTCAAATTTCACTTGAAAGGAAGCATCTATTGGGCGATTCATTAGATATGGACACATTTTGAAAAGACACCAAGGCACCTTTTGAAAGTATAAAACAAAAAGGAGTCTTTATACTAAAGAAAATTTTCTAAAAAAAGAAAATTAGAGTTTGCGAGAGAGTAGTTAAAGTAAGAAGTTTGGGATTCTTACTTGGGGTTTCTTCACAATTTTCTCATTTCTAGTGAAAGAGAAGGTGAGTAGGGATTCCTAGTAAAAATCCATTGTTGTAGAAAGATTTAAACCCTCTTGGGTTGGGCGACTAGTCCAAGGGAGTCTTGTAAGAGAAAGGATGAGATTCAAAGGAACTTTAAGAGTTTGGTGGTGAGGAACTTGAGATAAATTTTATCTTTGTACTTCATTTGGTTTTATTTGGGACTTTTTGTGTTTTCTACATGGTTTCTACATTTAAAACTACTTGTTGTTGTGTTTTCTCCATGGATTTTGAGTAATTTCTTTTTCCTTTTCTTTAAAATGAAAATTAAATAAGTGTTGAATGTAAGTTATGGAAGTATTGATCTTTAATGTTGGAAGAAGTTGTGATTGATTTAATCCTTGTACTTCATTTTCTTCTTGATTTGGTCAATTAACATTTGTTGTGAGAACATTCAAGATCTTAGTAGGTATTGTCTAAATCAACAATAGGTAGAAATCACATCAGATTATATGGATGAGAAAGTAACTCATATAATTTTGTGCAAATAAACAGAGAAGTATACTTTGATGAGTTTAGAATTAGAGACTTTTGGTTGACAGACTAAAGTCTCTAATTTAGTTTATTATTTTAGGTTTTGATGTGAGATGTTAGCCCCTAGGTGGAGGGAAAGGATGAAACTCTAGAGTAAGAGCTAGTATCTTCCCTACCTAACCCGTCTTCGAAACTATTGAACTTTAAACTAACTTGATGTTCTTTATGGCATCTCTCTTTAAGGGTAAAGAATAAAATTGCTCCTATTTGACACAACATAAATTAATTACTTCCTTATACAAATTCCTATACTTATTACTCATACATGATAAGGAAAATGATATTTTCATCTATACTTCTTTAATCTAATAAAAATCTCGTCATAGTCAGTAAATTATTTACTTTATTTCATAATTTAAGAAAATACCAAAAAGTATCAAATTTTAAAGTTTTATGTTATCTGAAATTGTTTAAGTATCTTTTTCTAAATAGAATTTGTGATCTAAAAAACTTTCTTATCTTTTAAATTTCCAAAAATTTTCCCCATATGATCGATATTTCGGCGCTTAATCAGAAAGTTATGTATTCCTTGATAACGATGTGTATACTTACGTAAAATCCCTAAATTTAAATATCAATGTTGCATTCTTATTTACATCAGAAACAACTTTTTGGTGCCATTTTAAAGAAAGAAATTTAATATTAAAAATATAAGTATAGTTTGATTTCCACAAGTATAAATATACCACTATTAATTTGCTAGAAAAAGAATCGGGATTAGGAGCCCATTTGTTGATCACACTTTTGTTGAGGTCTAGTCTTTCTCCTATAGAAACCTAGGATCTAGCCATACGACTTACTTGTTGATTATCCTAGAGGAATAGTGATGGAGCCCTAACCCATTATAAATTCCAAACACTTCTTTACTTTTCTTGGAGCTCCATATGTTTGGTTTTTAGCCTCTAGCACTTAGTAGGATGGGAGCAAAACATGAGGGAACTCGGGAAGATTCATAGGATTATGCGACCTTAGGGTTAG
Organism: Papilionanthe hookeriana x Papilionanthe teres; assembly: GCA_022702705.1. Classification (NCBI taxonomy): domain Eukaryota; kingdom Viridiplantae; phylum Streptophyta; class Magnoliopsida; order Asparagales; family Orchidaceae; genus Papilionanthe; species Papilionanthe hookeriana x Papilionanthe teres. Next base: position 67,455,227 of record CM040433.1, read on the forward strand.
CCCTGGTTGGTGTGACGCGGGCCAGTCTTGCATACATATGTGAACCCTTTTACCTTCATTAACAAACCCTAAACCAATCACCTTTAACCTGATTCCCCAGTCTTTTTGAAAATCATGTGGGTGGTCCCCGAAACCCTTAGGTATGGCTAGGACCAACACATGGAGGATTCAAAATGGGATTTCTCTTAGTTTCATAGCTCAGTAGGGGTAATTATATGATTAACATTCTCAATTAAGCCATTTTTTGCGAAATTCACAATTTATGACCTTTTAGCCCCGAAATTTTCAAAAATTACCAAAAATGCCCCTAGAGTCCTTATTTCAAAAGATTGCCCAAATTGTCAAATTCTCTTCAAAAATCATTTCAAACCATTTAAATTGGCAAAAGTACCCATAATCCCAATATACCCCCGAAATTATCAAAATTACCAAAATACCCCTCATAACCCAAAAATTACCAAAATCTTTAAATTCACTCCAAATGATCCTAAAATGCGGAATTGAACTACCCTTTAACACTAGTGCACCCAAATTGACCAATTTTTGTCCAAAATCTCTAAATTGCCGTTAAAGCCAAAATTCTCAAATCACAGTTTCCACAAAATTATTACAGAACTTCCCCAATTTCAATTCCAAAACAAAATTCATCATGTCTAATCCTAATTGAAACCTAATTAAAATCAAAGTGAAGACCAATTGAACTAATTACTAAGTCCTAATTTCAATTTTGAGAAAAAACTCCAATTTAATTCAAAGCAAAAATTTCATCAATATAAGCTCCTTAACCCATTCAATATCACCAAATTCACTTCCTATACCCTTCAAAACACTCTCATAGATCATTTTGAACCTACGGTGTTTTAGAACTAAGCTCAAACCTAACCCAAATCCAACCCAAGTTAAAACCCTCTATTTTAATCTAAAATCGGAAGTCTCCTAAATTGAACTTCAAATCCTCTCCAATTTCTACCCAATTGACATCTAAATTATTTATGAAAAAATCCTACACAAAATCAAACAATCAATTAAGATAAATCTTAACTCTATCTAAGCCTAAACCCAAGTCCAAGCCCAATTTAAGAATTTGAACCCAAACCTTCAACCAACTTGGAGCTACTTGGTCTAGCCCAACTGGACTAACACAACTGCCATTTTGAAATCTAACACATAACCTAGACCCTTCTAGCACACCCCTAGGTGAGACATAAGCAGGGTCCATTGATTTTGGGGATCTCCTCCCCATGTTGTCAAAGTGAGTTAATCTTTGCCATCAGCCATCAAAACTCCCAGCTAATCACATTTAAGCCTTCCTCTGGCTCCCCTAACCAAGATAGCAATTAGCCATGCCATGATCGGCCGGCTAGTGTTGGAAAACCCAAAATCGAAACCATCCTATAAATCAAACCACATTCCCCCATCCAGTAGCTCGAAGCAAGATTGGTCACTTTACCTTTATTCATCCCTCCACCTAAGAAATCTTCTCCCCTTGCTCTTACGGCCTGGCCAATCAAGCACTAATTCCATGGATATTTGAATACCACCCCCTCACAACTAATGAGGGGCAGAGTGCAAAAAATCTTGGGAGACTCGCCTTAGCTTCGAGCTTCTCAGGAGACCTTCCTAAGCCTAAAGCTCACCATTCTCTAGCCATTTCCCAATGCCTCAGGGAAAATTTCTTCACCAAAAAATTGGCTAGAAACAGAACACCCACTGTCCTCTACGAAACTCCACAAACCATCCAATTGAGGTATGCTGAGCCTCACGAGATCAAAACAAGAGGATCCCCACTAAAATACTCATTCTCTACGGTCTGCACAGATTTGGTCAAGGCCACACCACCTATAGATGAGGGTTCTACTCGAGACCCATCCCCAAAGCAAGGTGAGACTTGAGGGTTCTCCAAGTGCGGAATGAAGCTTCTGCAAGGGCAATCAAGGCGTCACCTCTTGGCTCAGGTATACTCCATTTTCCCAAAATCAAGCTTGGTTTGGGTGTTTGTGAAGAAACTTTTTATTTCATGCATGATTAGCCTCATATATGTGTTCATCTCTACTAGATGAAGGTGTAAGTTCAAACTCCATGTGATTTCATTGAGTATAGAGCGAGATTTTAGGGTAGTGTGGACGGTTTTCAGGTTAGACCAGATAGGAACGAAGATGGAGAGCCGTCCGATCGTGTGTGTATTGGATCAACGGCTGGGATCACACCAGATGAAGGATCAATGCATAAAGAGTGTGTCATGTCGCAGCTGATACGGAAGGTTGCATCAAATGAGAGCGCGTCGCATGGGCTTTTGGAGCTACCAAGGATCGAATCGATATTATGAATAAGTAGAAAAATAAGGTATTTTTGTTTTATATAAAAACTTAAACTTTAAAAATTCATAACTTGGTGTAGAAAAATCATAAAATTAAAATAAACATACCCTATTTCAGTGGACAAAGGTAAAAGTTATGAACTAAAAATTAAAATTATTTTTCATTAATTTTTATTTTTTAATAAATTAAATACTCAAGAATGTATTTTAATTATATCTAATTAAATATTAATTATCTTGGCTTGGAGTTTTGATCATGATTAGAGATGCTCTCTGATTTGCCCAAGGTCAGAGAACATCTCTAACCCTACAAGCCTTATTTTTCAAGTCTAATTGCCTATTTTCACTTAAAATAAATTACTCTAGAAAAAATTTCAAATTAGTTTGGTAGGTTCCCAATGGTCAGAAGACTCTAGAAAAAAATTCAAATGAGATTGAATATTTCTGTACATTGCTTTAGCTAATTAAGTCATTCAAATTCATAAAAAAATTCAAATAAATAATATCTAATCAAAAAAATGTAATAAAATAATTCCAAGTTTGTAAATAAAAATAATTCCAACCTTCTATAAAAATTTGAAGCTTATTTGAAATGTACTTTATAGTAAAGTCTATTTTTCAAATTAAAAAGGATTTTACATTAAAATAATTATAAATAAAATATAATTATGAAAATTAAGAAAAGTAGTTCTAAGTGTTCCTTATGATCAAAGAAATTTGAGAAAAATAAAATTGATATTACAATAAATAGTTCATCTTTGAGCTACTTTTTAATTTAAAAATAATTATAAATTAGAAAAATCTAAAAATGGTCCAAAATGCTCTAATGGTTCCGTGATCACTTGGAACCCTTTAAAACATTTTCCATAATTTCTTCGGATGGAGTTATATATTTTTAAATGTTAAAAATGTATTTTCCTTAATTTTTATTAAAAATAATTACAACAAATAAAATAAAAATCATATAAATGAAAAAGTTTATTTTTACGAGTTCTTTGGTTAGAGATTTAATAAAAATATAAAAAGTAATTTTTGTAATTAGTTTATATTCTTCATTTAATTAATCAATAAAATAAATCAATAATTATAATAATTAAAATATAATTAAAAAAATCATAAAGTTTGGTCCAAGTGGTCCTCTGACCTAGACGAACTTCCAATAATTTTCCCATGAAAAGAAACTTTACTTTGAGTAATTAAATGAATTAATGTTGAAAACCTTCATTTTTGAATAAAATAATTACTAAAATTTAAAATAAAAATAAAGAAATCATAATTTCTCCTTTGATAATTTAATTAACTTTATGAGTAGGGTGACTATGCAATTTCAAAGTCAAGTAAATTCTATTTAATGAATTATCAAGTGGAGAGACCTAGGGACAAAATGGTAATTTTGAAAATTTGATACCATAATTATGTTTTAAGATAAGCCAAAGGGTAAATGGGTAATTTTGATCATAATAAACTCTTTCGGATGTTTAAAACATACTGGATTAAGTATTAGAAACCAACTCGACCTCTTTTTCATAATAAGGGTAAAAATGTAATTTTATAAAATCATTATGGTTTGGAAGCTAGCCTGATTGGATGACACTAAGGTAGTGGGCTTAAACTAGAAAGGTTATAACTTACTTATTTGAAGCCCCTAATTGGTGATTAGATGATAAGTGTGATCCTTTATTGAGAATTGAATTCCATTTAACTTAATAATTTGACTATTGCAAATTTACCCTAAATATTATATTTAAGGGCTTAGTGGTGAGCTAGGCATGATATTTAAACTTCTCTAATGAAGATTAGAAAAGGAAAACATGATCAATTAATGAATGCCTTTAAAATCTACGAGCCCAATTTTAACCTTGGGTATAAAATCTTTAATGGCTTGAGCTCGCCCCTAGAGGGGCATCCACCTGCATAATTCTTAAATGAAACATCAAGTGAATACTTAGTGCACCACTACTCTTGGGTTAATCAAAACATAAGGAGTTCATTAAGCACATGTTAAAATATTATCACTAAATCTTAATTCTTGATGAATGATTTATCAACATAATAAGTTTAAAAGACCTCGAAAACGATTCAAAGAATTTTAAAACATTGTTTAGAGTCATGGCACGAGCATTTTTGGCTCATGATCTTTTGGATGTTTTAAAGGACTACAAAACCTATTATGATTCTTAAGAAAATTGTCCTTAAAATCTTTAGGGACTAGTGCAACAAAAATATATTAGTTTTTTGCTATATAATTTAATTCATTTTTAGTGATATTACACTTAAAGGAATGTATTTTTCATGTCTTGTTGTAAGTAAGATGATTTTAGGTGATTGGAGAAAATAGAAGCGAAAAGAAGTGAATTTGGAGCAAAAAGGAGAAAAATGAAGAAAATTGAACACTAGCACTGTCGGCGCTCAATTCCAAAGAGTTTAAAAATTTAATTGGCGGCACAACGCCCAAAGTCTGTGGAACTCAAAATTTAATGTATTTGGACGGTTTTTGAAGTTGTGCTTGAGGAAACTCTTGGGGAATTTATTTTTAACTTATTTTAGACTATTTTGGTTGCTAAAAGAAGTGTGTGTGGGCATGAGAGAGAGTGGTGTGTGTGAGTGTATGCTAGAGAGGAGTGAAAAGAGTGTGTTAGGGTTTGTAGTGAGTGTGAGGAAAGTGTGTTGAAGTCTTGTATTGTGAGGGGATCTTCTCTAAGGAGTATAGGTGAAGGAGTAAAATGAGAGATTGCTTCTTCCATACCATTCTAAAGAGGGAATTGAGTGTTGAAGAGTAGAGAGAAATGGATTCAAAGAAACTACACTACAAGAGACTTTCTTGGGGAAGAGAAAGAGATAAGTTATACCTACTTTTGTGTTTGTTTGACATTTTTTAATATATATAAAATCAAATTTTTTTTTGTATCTTTCTCATGAGTTCTGAGTAGATTTCTTTGTCTTTCTTCTTGCAATGAGATGTGGTGAAGTGTTGATGTAGATTTGGCGTGCCATAAAAATGTTAAAGAAATTGTGATGGTTTTTCACTTTGAACTTCATTTACTTTTGATTTGGCCACTTGAATTGTTAAAATATGTTGTGGTATCAATACGAAAAGAACTAAGTGTTCTACAACAATAGTAAGAAGAATCCATTCAAAAATGTCCATGAATGAGTTGTGTAGTTCATTAGAATTGAGTGCCAATAAATAGAGAAATATGGTTTAATCGGCATCGAATTAGAAGTTTTAAGTGACACATTGAAATCCCAGTGGTCCTAAATTTTAGTAATAAAGCTGGATTAGCCTTCGAGATGAAGGGAAGTGAGAGCTCTGAAGTGACAGCTAGTATCCTCCCAGCCTAACCACAGATCTAGTGACTAAGCCTAGGACTTGTGAATGTTCTTTACATGACTTGGAAGAGGAGGTACTCTGATTAGGGTAAAGAATATAAAAGCTCCTATTTAGCACAATAAAATCTATTATCAATCTATATCAATCAATCTCCATAGAATCATTGCAAGTGGGAAGACACTTTTCCATATATAAACCTTTCAATTACAAAACTTAGTGTGTGTGTTAGTTAATCCTGCTTAAAAAATTTAGAACTAACTTGTAGTAAATCTAGTTGTTGTTATCTTTGCATTAGCGTATTGAATAATACTTGAACTTGCGTTGTAAATTGAGTGTTTGATTTCAACATTATTGCTATATTTTGAAGAGTTCCTACATTCCTAGTGGGATTGATAACCAGGACTCTACTAGAGCCCTGTATTACTTGAATAATACGTATACTTGCGTATACGAATTGTACCTAATTATTAAATTAATCATTTACAAATTTAATAGAAACCATCTTTTAAATATTAAATTTTAGGCCGGTTCACAATACCACAGTCCAAGTTTTTGGTGTCGTTGTCGGGGAGTGTATAAACGATAAGTAATCAAAATTGTAGTAGTTGAAACTACTTTGTATTTGCGATTGTGTGTGCTTGTTTACTTTTTAGTGCATTTTGTGTGATTTTATATGCGTAGGAGTGGATCGATAGGTTTAGTACATACAATTCATAGTTAGAGCATACTATCAGAAAAATTTGAAAACAACAAAAACAATGCGAAAATCCTCACAAAAAAGTGAACGACGAAAAATCGAAGAAATGAAAATGAAAATTTACCAAGACAGCACAAGTGATTATGCTGCTTAACAATAGATGAAATTCATATAACTTTGTAAAATTCTGATGTTGCTACTAAGTCATTTTGATCTTAAACCTTCTATTATCCAAATGATACAAAATAATCAATTGGAGGAACACTAATGAAAATTTTAATTTATATCTCGGCTAGTTTTAAAGGAAACATGTGCTACTTTTAAATATGATGGAGTCTTAGAATGATGTTTGTTAAAGTTAAATTTTTTCCTTTTTCATTAGGGGATAAAGCCAAGGCGTGGTTAAATTCGTTAGCTTCTGGATCTATCAAAATTTGGTGAGAACATTCAAAAAAGTTTCAGTCAAAATATTTCCCTCCATAAAAAACTGCTAAGCTTAGAAATGATATTACTTCTTTTGGTCAGTTTGAAGGGGAATCAATATATGAAGCTTGGGAAAGATTTAAATATCTTCTTAGAAAATGTCCACAGCATGTTTTACGAGTTTGGTTAATAATTCAAATATTTTATAATAGATTAGAGGGATCTTTGAGATCGATCATAGATGTTGTTGATGGTGGATCGTTAATGTTCAAACCTTTTGATGAAGCATATTCATTAATAGAAGAAATTGCTACTAATAATTTTCAATGGCTCTCTGAACGTGTACATCCTAAGAGAGTAGCTAGTATTCATGATGCTGATGCTGTAACTATGATAGTCTCTTAAATTGTTGCCCTATCAAAGAAAATAGATCAATACAGAATAAACTAATCTCAAACACCCCTAGTGTTAGAGGAAAATTCAGTAGGACAGATAATAGACTCTCAGACACCGTATATGACCTTGAATGCTATAACTAATAGACCCAACAATCCTTATTCGAACTATTATAATCCTGGTTGGAAGAATCACACCAGTTTTCGCTTGGAACAATAACAACGATACTTTCTGGTTAACATGATGACAAAACAATCATATTAAACCAGTTGGAAATTTGAACAACTAAGGAAATACCAATTCTAAACCTTCTTATCCTTTTGGCTTCAATAGTAACCCACAATTTTTGGAAAATAAGTTTTCTACTGAAGAATTAATGTTGAACATGGGTAATCAACTACAAGCTCAAGGTTATGCAATTAAGAGTATTGAGAATCAATTAGGACATATTTTCACTGCGCTTAATAATAGACCTTCTAGATCTCTTCCTAGCAATGTTGACATCAATCCAAAAAATCAAAACAATGAGCAAATTAAGGCTATTCAATTACGGAGTGGAAAAGAATTAGGAACAAGAGTGTAAAAAGAAGTTGAATTTGAGAAAGAGAAGGAGAATATTGAAAAAGGTTCTAATAAGATATATCCAGACTTGAATATCTACTTGAACCAATGAAGATTACTGTTGAAAAACCACCTCCTCCATTTCCTCAAAGATTGAAAAAGCCAAATAGGGATAACAAATTTACAAAATTTTTGGATATCTTTAAGAAATTATCGTGCTCTTACTTTTATTGTATTGATGATGCGATTATGCGAAGTTTATGAAGGATATTCTTAAAAAGGAAAAGAAATTTCACAGATTACGAGACTGTTGCACTTAGCGGAGAGTGTAGTGCAATTATTGAGAAGAAGCTTCACGAAAAACTTAAAGACACTGGTAAGTTCTTATTAGTGTGCTATAGGTAAGAAATTTTTGGAAGAGCTTGTGTGATCTAGGAGCTAAGACTAATCTTATGCCTTTATCAACTTTCGAAAAATTAGGAACAGGACGAATTTCACCTACATACGGCTCTTCAATTAGGCACGATCGTTCCATTACTTATCCTAAAAGAGTGGTGGAAGATGTGTTAGTGAAGGTGGATAAATTTATCTTTCCTGTGGATTTTATTGTATTAGATACGGAGGAAGTTAAATAAATTCTAATTATTTTGGGAAGACAATTCCTTGCTACTGGGAGAGCTATGATTGATGCTCAAAAAGGAGAATTAACTATGAGGGTTAATGATCGAGAGGTGACCTTTAATGTTCTGAAATCTATGAAATATCCCTATTGAGAAAAAGATTATGAATGCTTTCGAATGGAAATGTTTGTGATTATTTGAGAGATGATCATTATAAAGAAGTGTTAGAAGAGAAAATAGAATATGAAAATGTGGAGTGTAAGGATGGAAGAGAAATAGAAAATGATTTTGATGATGTGGAGCTGAAGAGTTAGACTATGTTCATAAAAGATTTGAAATGTTGGATACTATGGAAAGTGGTGATAAAAGTTTAATTTCATTGATCATAAAACCTAGTGAACTTGAGATAAAAATACTTCCTAATCATTTTAAATATATATTTTTAAGAGAATCAACTACCTTACCAGTCATTGTATCTTCGGATTTGAATGAATATAAAGAACATAAATTACTGGAGACTTTAAAAAGATACAAAAAAATCATTTGGTTGTACCTTAGCAGATATTAAAGGAATCAGTCATTCGATCTGTATGCATAGAATTTTGTTAGATGAGCAAACATAAACACAGAGGCGTCTATGAAAGGCCCAAAGTCAGATGATGAAAGAAGTAATTAAGAAGGAAATTTTAAAATGACTTGATGCTGGAATTACTTGCAATTTCATGTATAGTACTTGGGTAAGTCCAATTCATATGTTCCTAAGAAGGGAGGAGTATTTATTGATATGAATGAGCATGACAAACTATGCAATGAAATGATTAGTGGTTGGCGAATTTGTATTGACTATAGAAAATTAAAGCCATCACTACTAGGAAAGATCACTTTCCTCTTCCTTTTCTAGATCAAATATTTGATAGACTTGCCAGACACAAGTAATGTTGTTTTTTTGATGGATACACTAGTTATCATCAAATACTTATTGCTTCTAAGGATCAAGAAAAGACTTCATTTACTAGCCCTTACGGAACTTTTTCTTTTTGAAGAATGCCCTTTAATTATGTAATGCACTTGCAACGTTTCAAAGATGCATGATATCTATTTTTAGTAATGCAGTTGATGTCTGATAGAGAAGTTTCATGGATGATTTTTACTGTGTTCAAAACTTCATTTGAAATATGTCTGAATAATTTAGAAAATGTTTTGGAGCTTTGCCGAGAAAATAAATTTAGTTCTGAATTGGTAAAAATGTCAATTTATGGTGGAGAATTTGTGCTTGGACACAAAATTTTTGAACTTATTTGTGGAGGTAGACCTATAAAAATTTAGGTTATTGGAAATTACCTCCTACTCTTGTGAAGGAGTAAAAGTTTCTTAAGACATGCTAGATTTTACAGGCGTTATATTAAAGATTTTTTGAAAATTACTAAACCTTTGTGCCAACTTTTAAAAAAAGATAAGAGATTTATTTTAACGAAGAATGTTTGAATGCCTTTGAACTATTAAATGAAAAATTAATCACTGCCCCTATAATAGTTTCACTTGATTGAGAGAGACCATTAGAACTTATGTGTGATGCCAGTGATTATGCGATAGGAGTTGCTTTAGGGCAAAGGTATGATAAAGTGTTCAAGGTTATTTACTATGCTAGTAAAGCTCTTAATGAAACTAAGATTAATTATACCACTACTGAAAGAGAATTCTTAGCTATTGTGTATGCCTTTGAAAAGTTTAGACCATATACGATTAGAACTAAATGCATAGTGCACATCTTGACCATTTAGCTATCAAATATTTAATGAAAAAGAAGGATGCTAAACAAAGTAGGTAGTTGAATACTTTTAATGCATGAATTTGACTTTATGATAGTTGATGGGGAAAGGATACGATAACCCAGTGTGACCATCTGTCTGTTGGAGTATTATAAATTATCTAAAATTGAGAGAATTAAAGAAACTTTTTCCACGATGAGCAAGTTTATACCATTATGGAAAGGAATTTTCCTTGGTATCTTGATATTGTGAATTATAGTATGAAGGCTGATATTTTACCACCTGGTTAACAAGGCAACAAAAAAAGAAATTTAGATATGATGCTAAATTTTATTTTTGGAATGAGCCCTAGCTATATAAATAGTGTGAGGATCTTATTATTAGAAGATGTGTGCCGTATGAAGAAACTGAACCAATTATTCGCGGAAGATGCCATGATTCTGAATTTTGAGGGCATTTGGTGTTGATAGTGCTTATAAGATTTTGGAAAGCTTGGATTTTGTTGTCCTACCCTTTTTAGGGATGCATACAAATATATAAAACATGTGATCGATGTCAGAGAGTAGGTAATATTTCTAGAAGAAATGAAATGCCTCTAAATTTTACATTAGAAGTTGAAATCTTTGATGTATGGGGATTGGATTTTATGGGACCATTTCTCCATCATTTAGAAATACATATATATTACTTGCTGTTGATTATATGTCGAAATGGATCGAAGTAATTGCTTTACCAAGATGTGATGCTCAAAGTGTTTTAAAATTTCTAATGAGAAATATTTTTACAATATGGAATGCTAGAGTACTCATAACCCAGTGGTGGATCTCGTTTTAGGAATAGTGATTTGAGATTGGTTAAAAAATACATAATATTATTAATAGAATCTCTAAAGCCTATCATCTAACTAGTGGTTTTAGCAAAGGTGTCTAATCATGAAATTAAAAGAATTTTTGAGAAAACTATGGATCTTCACAAATTAGATTTGTACGGCGAGATTGAATCTTGCGTTATGGACAAGCAGGACTGCATTTAAGACTATCGAATGTCTCCTTATAGATTAGTATTTGGAAAGACTCTCCACTTGCATTAAGAGTGGAGCATAAAGCATATTGGGCGATAAAATGGGCGAATTTTAATTTGAAGAATGCGAGGTGAAAAGAAGATTTGTGCAACTCAATGAATTGGAAAATCGAAATGATTCTTATCATAATGACATGATTTATAAGGAAAATGAAATTATGGCAGTCGGAAGATATTAAGAAAGAAATTTGAACATGGATAAGTTTTGTTACTTAATACTAGATTAAAATTATTTCTTGGAAAACTTAAGTCTAGGTGGATAGGACCATACTGTTATAAAAATAGATTCTTTTGGAGTTGTTGATATTGAGGGATCTCATGGAAAGATCTTCAAAGTTAATGGGTACAGATTAAAACCATATTCTGATGGGTTTCGACCAAATTTTAAAGAGGTTTTAATGTTAAGTCATCCTGAATAACTTAATGGTTTGTCGGGCTGACGACAATAAACCAAGCGCTCTATAGGAGGAAACCCACCATTTTTTTTTGTTATGTTTGTGTGATTTTTTTTAGTAATTGTGCTTTTAGAGAGTCTATTGGAGTCCTACTTACTCTTAAAAATATCAGGAAAGAATTAAAATATTGATCGTATTGAAGAATTGGAATATTTGGGACCAAAATAAAGGATTACATGAATTTTTTTAACACTAGCGCCGCAACGATGGCCAATTGCAGAGAAGATGCACAATTTATTTCAATAGAGCGCCGTTGGCGCCAATCAGGCGCCACCGACTCCGAGATCCAGTTGACGATTCGTAGAGTTTCAAAATGCAATTTTAGTGGGATTTCATCCTAATAACTCCCCAAACTCCAGAAAAATGAAAACTTCCATTCCCAATTCGCATCCAATGGATTCCAACTCCGTAGAAACTCCATGACTTAGAGTTTAATCAACAAAAATTTGATGATAGAAGGAGAATTATCAGGAAAAGTTTTGTAAATCGAAAATCCTGAATAATCCTACTGCAAAGTTGAAGAGAATTATGCGGAGGCGTTGGGAAGTGCTGTATTTCACTGCCACTACATTTGTTGTTGTTTTTATGATGTGAAAGAATTAACCTTATGTGTGAGGTAGGTTTGTACCATTCACTCCTTCAAAGATAAGTATTGTTATGATTGATAATGTGCATATCTGCCATTATTCAAATTCGATTTGACGAAGGCTATAAATGAAGTTTATCGCTATTTGACGGACGAAGGTGAAGATAGAGAAATTAAAGTCAACGGATATGTAAGTTTTTCTTCTGCTTCTATAAATCCAGTCAAAGTTATGACATTACTTCATTTCTGCAATGTTGCTTCCAACTTTAAAAATTAGTAAAGTGATGAAAAGTCTAATATTTTAAATTACTGTATTCAAACTAGAAGACCGATCTATATTAGTACAATCATCATGAAATCTATATTTGGATTGATTGTTCATGGATCTAAATATGGCCTTGGACATCCTTCTGTATTTCTTCTTTGTAACTAGTCACAAGTTCCATGAGAGTTGGGAAAAATTGCTTCTTTCCACAGATGCTATTGGCCAAACCAATATTTATATTTGTAAGGCAATAGGAGATGATGCAATCATAAGAGCTTCATTTATTCGACCATCTTAGAGTTCATGACTGACCGACCTTACTTTCACGAAAGATTCAGGAGTGATTGCGACAATGATCAAAGTTGGAGAAAAAGGGCACAAAAATCTTACAGATGTTATTAATAATATCTGGTTATTTGATCACTTGGATTGGAGGATGAAAGAACGAGTTTGATCATCTTGAGAAAGCGAAGTGACTTTAATAATTGTTGAGAAGATGTTATGGTGTTGAGGATTCATAAATGAATTCCCATATCATCCCTTCTACAATCTATTTGTGGATAGTCAATCTTTGAGAGATATCAGAGGAGATGATAGTTCAGAGACTGATGAGGAGTAGTGACTCTACTTAGTATTTAGTTTTTGGTATTTCTATACATTGGTCTATTTAGTGTTGACTTTCTTTACTTTGTAGTTTGTATTTGGACTTGTTATGCTTGAATTCTGTGTTGGTGCTTAGTTTTCAGCATTAGGGTATCGTAGTGTGTTTGTAATGCTGACTATCTGTGGCTGGATGAACCTATTTGGTGAATGCTTAGTGTGTATGCTTTTAGCATGGATTTCATATATTAAAGCGATGTTTTGTATTGTTTGTGTAATTTTGATGTTATTTAGTTGCTTACTTGATGCTTGATGAAATAGATGCCTAAATAGGCTATTGATGCGATAGCGGAACATTGAAACAATCGAAATTGCGAAAATTTTTCGGACCCAAAAATTGAACTGCCATCACATGCGCAAAAATGGGTGCTGCTGGCGCCCAAAAACAGAGAGATTGGCCCTCTTAATTTAAATAAACCGCCACTGGCGCCCAAATACATAAAAAGGCCAAACGCCCCTAAAATCATGATTTTTGCCTTGGGACCCACAAATCTAGTCTTTTCCTTCGTCTTCTTCTCCTAACCTTCGCAAAAATTGGATCTAGGGCTTGCTAGATAAAGGATTTGGATCATTTTCAAAACTTTTTGAGAGTGGATCTAGAATTCTCTTGGTAAGAACTTCACTTTAACCTAATTATTTTTTATTTTCACCATGGGAATTTCTCACATTACTTGGAACCGAAATTTGGAATTTTTGAAGATATTTTAGGATTTTCCATGATAATTTAAGCTCTTATTTACTTAGATTTTCTTTATGAGTTTCCTACAATGTGATTTTAGAATTTATAAGATTTTATTGCAAACTTTTAGAATTCCAAATGGCTCCTAGAACAACAAAAGGCAAGCGGAAGACAGATTTTGTTGAAGATAGATTTATTAATTTTAAAGCGCATATTTGTTTTAATTTTGTTCCCCATAATAAAAAAGTGTATACAAGAATGGGCTTTTGAAAGTCTGGGCGGATCTATTGAACAGTTAATTTCAGATGAAAATTGGGAAAGATTTTGTTATTTCATTGCTAATGCTATTATGGGTACTGTGCAAGAATTTTATGCAAATCTGCCCTGCACCGAAATGGAATATGTGTTAGTTTGAGGAAAAATGGTAGAATTCATCCCTCAATGTATTAAAAAATTTTATCAGTTACAGGGGGTAAGGTTTTGTGAATATGAAAATTTTGATGTGATAGAACCTTGTATGAAAGTAGTGATTGCTTTTCTGACTAACGGAAGACGAGAATGGAAAGAGAAACAAAAACATATGATTAATTCCCCTGCTTCGAGGTTAAATGTAGCTTCTAAAGCATTGCACTATTTCAATTCTACGAGACTACTACCTTCATATCACCACAGTGAAGTTACAAAGGATAGAGCAATTCTAAACTATTGTATTCAGACTATGAAGAAGATTGATATTGGATCTATCATCTACAAGAAAATTCAGATTATTGCTAGAGGAGAGACTACTGGTGGATTAGGACATCCTTCCGTGATTCATTCACTGTGTGCACAGTCTGGAGTTGAACATGATAGTTCTGAAAAGATAGCCATACCACTAAGACCTATTACCAAGACTATTATTCTGACTTATGAGTCTAATGTGGTAGGAAGAGGAGAGAGCAGGAGTATTGATATTCCTACTATCAGCCAGGACATTCCACCTACTTCTGAGCCACCTACATTATCTGATGCTATGGAGCAGTTGAAGATCTAGAGTGCTAGTATGGATAGACTTCTTATCATAATGGATGTGCTTGAGGCTAGAAGTTATGTAAATGAATATTACGAGGAGATTCGAGTGTGATATTGCATATTATGATGCTCAGATAAGATTTATGAGGGGAGACACTGGAGTGATGTTTCCTACCTGCCTTAGCTATGTTCCATACCCACCTGATCCTGCTGATCATCTTAATGAAGCTGGTGATAATGATTGGTAGTACTATGACTTCTATTTTTGTTGTCTGCTGTAGTATTATTTGTATTAGTTATTTTCTTTTTTGTGTTTTATGTAGTTTGTCGATGTATTTGTGATAAAAATGAAAATATAATGAACTTTGTGTTAGTTGTTTAGTAATTTGAATTATGATTTGTGATGTTATGTTGGATGCTTAATGTTTAGTGTTTAATATTTCTTCGCCCTAGAAAATGTTTAATGTTATATATATTATTGTTCTAAATATTTCATTCTAGCTAGCTGATCCAACTAAAAATTACCTATTTTTAGTATAGATTTTATGCTCACTTTATGCACATTTTTAATGATATACACTTTAAAGGAATGTGTTTTTCATATTTTTGTCTTCAAGTATAAAAATATATGATTTTAGCGAAATGTGGCAAAAACAATACAATTTGGAGCCAAAATGAGCTAAGAAAAATATTCTGACCTAGTACATATCAATATATTTTTCTATGCTTAATCTATTTTACATTTCTTACATGATTTTGAATGAAATTATACTTTTGAAAAAGGTTGTTTTTATGTCTATCTTGTAGGTGAAGATGTTAGGAATGCAACGCAACTGAAATGGGGCGAAACAGAGTTGAAACGGATCCAAACGGAGCAAAACAGTGGAGTTGCGCACATGGGGGCGCCTAGGTGCCAAACCCGGCGCCTAGGCGCCAGTGACCACGAGAAAACGGTACCTAGGTGCCCGAATCAAGGCCTAGGTGGCAGAAGCCATCTAGGGACGATTATGGATGGTTATGGACAACTTTGGAAATTATTTTGACGGTGTTAAGTTGTTTTTAGACCTTTTAGAAGACTGGAAGTTACTCCTAATATATAGGACATGTGATACAATGCATCTGGACACATTGGAATGGTTTTAATCGCGAAGAGGTGCGGCCCAAAGTGAAAGGGTGCGAAGACTTGGTCATAGGAGTCTGGCGCATAGGCGCCAGATCTCAGCTCCTAGGCGCCACAGTTAGTTTCTAGAAGATTCAATGAATGTAGACGAATTTTGAAGAGGTGCCTTAAGCAACCCTTGGTCATTTTCAAAAATCTATAAATAGGGACCAATTCTGCAGCAAAGGGCACTCTCTCTCTCTCTCTCTCTCTCTTCTCCTTTAGTCATTTTAAAGTCATTTTAGAGTCATGAAGATGTAGATTTCTACAGCTTATGGAGAGATTGGTGAGGGATTTTGAGATATTTATGTAAGGGATGTACGAGCGGCACATGGATCGGTGGGAGACTTTGGCGGAGAGATCTTCTTCTTTTCTTCAGAGGGAAAAAGCTAAGTATTGTGTTCTTCATTCTCTTGTAATTATGGTAAATACTTTCTAGTGGATTTTCTTTATTTTAAACCGAGTTTTCTGTCATGATTTATCCATGCTACATAAGTGATTTTCTTTACTCTTTCTTTTAAATATGAAGTAGTGGCATGTGTAGGAAAATTATTTTTATAAGATTATCTATTAAATTCTTCTATGTGACATATAGTTGCATAAATATAATAGAATACTAATGAAAAAAGTTCCTTATTGGCACTTAATTTATTACATAATTCTATCAATTCTTTTACTTCTTATGCCATTATTTTCATTTACTTTTGTTTTGTAATGAAATAGATGCATGTTTAGAAATTAAGATTTGCTTAGATATTCTCTTACTAAATTATGGTGATGATATTCATACCGGATCTTTATTTACTTTACAAATTGATCACTTGTATTGTTAAAACTTGTTGAAGAATTCTAAGACCTATCTGGAGATGAGTTCTTAACCAGTAGATATCACATGAATCATTGGATAATCGAAGGTTTTATGCAGGCTATTCAAGGTGAAGTGCAAATAAATAGGAAGATATTATTTATTGGGCATATAATTAATTAGTTTTTAGAGTGACATACTAAATTCTAATAATTTTGTTTATAGATAGGGAACGGGTCACTAGTAGGGCCGACCATAGCCACCCTTGGACATCTATAAATGTGAGCCTAGATTAACCCATTCTACTAATAATACATCCGAAACAGATCTATAGATTAGCCAATGTTCTTTATACTATCGAGCGAATGTAAAGAATAGGATTGCTTCTATTTGGCACTACTTCATAAAATTCTAAGCATCTCTTTCCTACACATTATCTATATAATTGCAAGAGAAAGGTAGTTTTTAATATCTCGAAATTTTCCAAACCAATTTATCCATAAGTTATTTTTTTTTAAGAACTTTATTTAGGATTAGTTATTAGAAAAACCCATTTTAATCGACATTCCAAATTTAGGCCTTATAGAAATAGACTGGAATTAGCCTAAAGAATATCTTACCTCACTTCTTTGTGGGATCGATACTGGAGTTATAAAAGAAAACCCTATATTACTTGAAACGATACGTATACTTGCGTAGTACCCCTAGTGTGTAAAATATTTTCAAAAATTTTACAAAATTTTAATTTTATACACTAGCCGCTATTTATAAATTGGGTCAAATTTTTTGTCATCTTTTGGAAGCAAAAATTACTGTGTTATTGCGGGTTGGGTCAAGCTTTTGGCACCGTTACCGGGGATGCTTCTGTAAGAACTTTAGGAGAATTTTTATTGAAAAAATTAGGTTTAGGTTTGGAAAACTGTAGTGTCGTAAAAACTATTTTTGTGTGAAAAGTGTTTTCTTATATGAAAAGTGTTGTGAAAAAAAAGAAAAAAAATTGTTTGTGTGAAAAATAAGGTGTTCGTGAAAATGTTTTGTTGTGTTGAATATATTTCATCTATTATTATTTTAATTGTTAATGTATTATTTGTTGTGCTATGTATGCGAAACAAGGATCTGCAAGATTTGTGCCTTATGATCCCGAGTTTGAAAAAAATAAAAAAATAAAAATACAGAAAGGACTCGAAAAACTAGATAACGATGTGTATACTTGTATAGGGAAAAATGGCCAAAATTAGAAAGTCTTAAATCCCCATGGGATTGATATTTCGGGGCTTAATCAGAAAGTCTTGTATTACTTGATAGTGATGTGTATACTTGCGTAAAATCCCTAAATTTAAATATCAATGTTGCATTCTTATTTACATCGGAATCAAGTTTTTGGTGTCGTTATAAAGAAAGAAATTTTATATTAAAAATATAAGTATAATTTGATTTCCACAAGTATAAATATACCAATATTAATTTGCTAGTAAAAAGAATCGGGATTAGGGGTCCATTTGTTGATCTCACTTTTGTTGAGGTCTAGTCTTTCTTCTATAGGAACCTAGGATCTAGCCATACGACTTACTTGTTGATTATCCTAGAGGAATAGTGATGGAGCCCTAACCCATTAGAAATTCCAAACACTTCTTTACTTTTTTTGGAGCTCCATATGTTTGGTTTTAGCCTCTAGCACTTAGTAGGATGGGAGCAAAACATGAGGGAGCTCAGAAAGGGTTCCCTTAGGATTATCTGACTTTAGGGTTAGCCTTGGTTGGTGTGGCCTTGGTCAGTCTTGCATACGCATATGTGAACCCTTTTACCTTCATTAACAAACCTAAACCAATCACCTTTAACCAGATTCCCCACTCTTTTGGGAAATCATGTGGGTGGTCCCCCAAACCCTTAGGTATGGCTAGGACCAACACATGTAGGATTCATAATGGGATTTCTCTTAGTTTCATAGCTCAGTAAGGGTAATTCTAAGATTAACATTCTCAATTAAGCCATATTTTATGAAATTCACAATTTTTGACCTTTTAGCCCTGAAATTTTCAAAAATTACCAAAATGCCCATAGAGCCCTTATTTTCAAAGATTACCCAAATTATCAAATTCTCTTTAAAGATCATTTCAAACCATTCAAATTGGCAAAAGTACCCATAATCCCAATATACCCCCGAAATTATCAAAATTACCAAAATACCCCTCATAATACAAAAATTACCAAAATCTTCAAAATCACTCCAAATGTTCCTAAAATCAAATTGAACTACCCTTTGACACTAATTGCACCCAAATTGACCATTTTTTTTTCAAAATCTCTAAATTGCCCCTAAAGTCCCAAAATTCTCAAATCCCCTTCAGTTTCCACCAAAACTATTACGAGCTTCCCCAATTTCAATTCCAAAACAAAATTTATCATGTCTAATCCTAATTGAAACCTAATTGAAATCAAATTGAAGACCAATTGAACCAATTACTAAGTCCTAATTTCAATTTTGAGCCAAAACTTTAATTTAATCCAAAGCAAAAATTTCATCAAAATGAGCTCCTTAACCCATTCAATATCACCAAATTCACTTCCTATACCCTTCACAACACTCCCATAGATCATTTTGAACCCTCAATTTTTCTAGAACTAAGCTCAAACCAAACCCAAATCCAACCTATGTTAAAACCCTGTATTTTAAACCAAAATCGGAAGTCTCCCAAATTGAACTTCAAATCCTCTCCAATTTCTACCCAATTGACATCTAAATTATTTATGAAAATATCCTACACAAAATCAAACAATAAATAAAGACAAATCTAAACTCTATCTAAGCCTAAACCCAAGTCCAAGCCAAATTTAAGAATTTGAACCCAAACCTTAAACCAACTTGGAGCTACTTGGTCTAGCCCAACCTGGACTAACACAGCTGCCATTTGAAATCTAACACATAACCTAGACCCTTCTAGCACACCCTAGGTGAGACAATAACCAAGGGTCCCTTAATTTTGGGGATCTCCTCCCATATTTGTCAAAGTGAGTTAATCTTTGCCATCAGCCATCAAAACTGTCAGCTAATCACATTTAAACCTTCCTCTGGCTCCCCTAACCAAGTTAGCCATTAGCCATGCCATGATCAGCAGGCCTAGTCATTGGAAAACCCAAAATCGAGAGAGCCATCCCTTTAAATCAAACCCAGTTCTACCCATCCAAGCTGGCTCAACAAGATTGGTCACTTGCATCGTTCATCCCTCCACCTAAGAAATCTTCTCCACCTTCGGGCCTGTCCAATCAAGCACTAATTCCATGGATATTTGAATACCAACCCCTCAGAACCAATAGAGGATAGTGCATAAAATCTTGGGGAGACTTTGCTTAATAGCTTCTGGAGCTTCTCCAGACCTTCCTAAGCTAAAGCCCACCATTTTCTAGCCATTTCCCCAATGCCTTAGGAAAATTTCTTCACCAAAAGATTGGCTAGAAATAGAACACCCATTGTCACTCTACAAAACTCCACAAACCATCCAATTGAGGTCTACCTGGGCCTCCCGAGATCAAACAAAGAGGATCCCCACTGAAATACTCATTCTCTACGGTCTCTGCACCTGATTTTGATCAAGGCCACACCACCTGTAGATGGGGGTTCTACTCAGACCCATCCCTAAAGCAAGGTGAGACATCAAAGAGGTTCTCCATGTCCGAATGAATCTTCTGCAAGAACCCAATCAAGGCCACACCTCTTGGCTTAGGTATACTCCATTTTCCCCAAAATCAAGCTTGGTTTGGGCATTTGTGAAGAAAATTTTTATTTCAAGCATCATTAGCCTCATATATGTGTTCATCTCTACTAGATGAAGGTGTAAAAACAAACCCCATGTGATTTCATTGAGTATAGAGTGAGATTTTAGGGTAGTGTGGATGGTTTATAGGTTAGACCAGATGGGAACGAAGATGGAGAACCGTCCGATCGTGTGTGTATTGGATGGACAGCTGGGATCGCTCCAGATGAAGGATCAATGCATAAAGAGTGTGTCATGTCGCATCTGATGCGGAAGGTTGCGTCAAATGAGAGTGTGTCACGTGGGTTTTTGGAGCTTCCGAGGATCGAATCAGCACCGCCTGGATAAGTACGAAAAGAGGGTATTTTTGTTTTATATAAATACTTAAACTTTAAAAATTCATAACTTGGTGTAGAAAAATCATAAAATTAAAATAAACATACCCTATTTCAGTGGACAGAGGTAAAAGTTATGAACTAAAAATTAAAATTATTTTTCATTAATTTAATTTTTAATTAATTAAATACTCAATAATATTTTTTAGTTATATCTAATTAAGTATTAATTATCTTGTCTTGGAATTTTGATCATGATTAGAGATGCTCTCTGATTTAGTCAAGGTCAGAGAACACCTCTAACCCTAAAAGCCTTTTTTTTCAAGTCTAATTGCCTATTTTCACTTAAAATAAATTACTCTAGGAAAAATTTCAAATTAGTTTGGTAGGTTCCTGTCGGCATATTTTTAGGTTGAGTGTCGTTTTTTTAAAAAGGGGTCGCCTACAGAAATTGTCGGTGAATTTTTAATTTAATTTAAATAAATAATTTGAAAAGTAGTATTTGATTTTTGAAAATAATTTTAAGTTTGAAAATTTTAAGGTATGAAAAATCAAACCGGTCTCACATCCCAAACAGTTTATATAAACGAGCACCGCATCACAAACCGTGTATCTATCCCGAAGAATAGACACACTGCTTGACAATGGGGCTCGATTAAATAAACTAGAAGATTTGAGACATTTGTTTGGTCTGCGAACCAATTTTATAAGCCGACAAGTTCCCCTGTTTAATATAAATGAATTAAGCAAGGTTTATATTTCCTGGGTTCTTAAAGTTCCCTATAAGGGCAAGCCCCTATAGTTAATTACATCTTAAATGACGAGAATCATTTAAGAAAACTCTCGATAATGATCAGTGGTTTTGCTCTCAAGAATTTCAAAGTTTAAGGTTTCAAAGGATTGAATTTTGGAATTTCAATAGGGAATGGATCAAGTTTGGAACAGTTAATTTCAGGAGTCCAAAGGAAGAAAAGTAGGAGAAGTTGAGGATCCAAGAAGAATCTTGGCAACTTCCCAAACTATCCTATTGTTTGGCTTCAATTTAGGAATTTATTTAATATTGCAATCCTGCCAATTTTAATTAATTAGGACTTATATTTGTATGATATGATCATACAAATAACCTGGAAGATGTGAGGGTTTATGTCGTACCGAACGACTACCTCGGAGTCCTAAGACCGGTTAGGGCTTAATTTGCATAATATGATTATACAAATGCCTAACGAAAAGTTGAGGATTTATATTGCACTAAGCAAACTACCTCGAAATCCTATGGCTTTGTTGTTTAATTCTAAGAAATGTTTTACTGAAGTAGACACAAGTTTTGCTGACGAAGATGGTCGTGCTGCCCACTATGCTCCAAGCTCCTTATTGTTGCAGAGGTTTGGCTTTGGAAAATGATAATCAAGAGATGAGAGAAGTGTTTTAGTTTAGAGAGAATTTTAAAATCCAAGTGTTTTTAATATTTTAATTAAAAAAATCTTAAAGTTGGTTAAACAGAACCGATTATGATCCCACGGTTCCGTCATCCCGACACCGTTATTTTCATTGACTTCACTTAGTCCAGATGAATTTGCTAAACTCAACTGAATGAGTTCGACACTTTCATTTAGACCGTGGGAAATCCCGTTAGCAACACGTGGGTTACATCATCCGAGGTATTCCTGATCATTCAACGAGACGTTTTAATTTAGTTGCAATTGTAGTTTTATTGTTTTGTTTGTGATTAAATTTTGAGTTGTTTTATATTTTGGAATGTTGTGGCAGTGAATTTTATCTCGTAATGACTTTTAATTTAGTTTTGGTTTCGGTTCGAGACTATCCTAAAGGTTTTGGTTTTCATGCAACGGTTTTGTTTAACATGCAAGAAAAGTAAAGTACGAGTGCATGTAAGTAAATTGCAATAAAGTAAATTGCAATAAAATAAAAGCGTACTCGGAGGGTCTCCCTGTCATCCCAAGTTGCACTTAAAATACATGTTAGAGCATTTAAACATATTTTGCAAGAATACCTAGGTAAAGCTAAGGGAAAGGGTCTTGGTTGTCTACCAAATTCCTAATCCTATAGCTAGTCATCTCCTATGATGTCTAGGTTCTCGTGTTTTTGTTTAAGGATGATTTTCTTCATCAAAGAACAATTAAACTTAGTCGTTCTTCTAAAACATCCCGTCGTATTGAGGAAGTGCTTAGGACGAGTCCTAAACATCTTTTCAATATTTCTGGGATTTGTTTTGAGTCCAAGTAAACTTAGTTGCACAGGTGAATTAATCATCCAGGAGTTTAGTTAAACTTTTTCTCTTGCTCAGTGAACTTAGGTATTTGATTACCTGATGAATGAGGTGACATCTCACTTAATACTCTATTTAAGAGTTATAATAATCAAAGACTTTAAGGGCAAGTTGATTTATCGAGAATTTTAATCATTCTTAATTTAAGGTTCGAGTTAATGGTTTAAAGAGTTTTAATTTTAATTATGAGGTTTTAATTAATAATTTTAAGTTTGGAATAGTGTTCAAATTATTTTAGATTTAATTCTTAATGATTTCATTTAGGTTTGTTGTTAAATGATTTTAATTTAATTTAATTCAATTTGATTTTAATTCAATTTAATTTTATTTAATTTTAATTTGATTTTAAATTTAATTTACTTTAATTTAAATTTTAAATTTTTAATTTAATTTAATTTTAATTTTAATTTAATTTAATTTAATTTAATTGAATTTTATTTGATTTAATTTAATTTAATTTAATTTAATTTAATTTAATTTAATTTGAATTTTAGTTTTAATTTAATTGGATTTAATTTGATTTTGATTTTAATTTTAATTTTAATTGTTAGTCTTAGTTTTAACTTTAATTTTAATTTGATTTTAAATTTAATTTAATTTTAATTTTAGTTTTAATTATTAATTTAGATTATTATTTTATTTTTTTTTAATTAAGAATTAAATATTGTTAAAGTGACTCATTTAGGGATTTTTAAATTAAAGAATAAATGTCCTCTTAATAATATCCCTTTTTTAATAATCGAAAGTTAAATATATTCTTTCCAAAATTTAAATTATTTAATTAATTAAAGTTTCATTTTTGATATCTTCAAAGTATTTAATGGGTTCCTCCCCCTTAATTTTGCAAAGTTTCAATCATCCAAGAGAAAATTAAAATCAAATATTTTACCCCCCATTTTGATTAAACCTAAAGTTTTAATTAAGGGTTAAAATTTTTTAATTACCTTTATGCCCTTTTAAGCTTATTTATTTCATAACTCACTAAATTGAGCTCAAATGAATTTAAAATTTTTATTTCACCTCACTCACATGTCAATTAAGACATTAGAGGAGAAAATGTGATTTTTCTGAATTTAATTTATTTATATAATTATTTTTAGTAGAAAATTAAGGTTTTCAAAGAAAATTCAACAACATGAACAAAGTAAAGTTTCTGTCCTTAAGAAAATTATGAGATGTTCCTAATGACCTAAGGACCACTTGGACCAATTTTGTTGATTTTTTTAATTATATTTTATTTATTCTAATTATTTTGAGTTTTAGAGTGTTAATTAATTTTAAAATAAAATAAAAGTTGAAAAATGGATTTTATATTTTTCCTAAATTTCTCTGACCTCAAGGAGTTCAGAGAAACAAATTTTATAATTTTCTGATTTTTCTTTGATTTATTAGAATTAATTTAGTGGAAAAAGGTTGAAAATTCATTTTTTAATTTAAAAATTGTTTTAAGGCTTTGAAATTAAATATCTTAACCTAGAGACTTAGGAAAAATATTTGATTGGTTCCTAAGTGATTAGGGGACCAAATATGACATTTTTATGATTTTTATTATTTTTGTGATTTTTATTATTTTTAATTATTAAAAATATTAAAATATGTTAAAAATAAAAATTTTTAGAAAATTCCAATTTTATTTTTCTTAGACTCTTCTGATATCAGAGAAGTTCCAAAATCAATTTGGTGAATTTTCAAAATGTATTTTTGGAGTTATGAATTTTTAAAGTTTAATTTTGATTATGTGGGTTAATGAATCCATTTAGTGGGGTTAAACATTTCCAATTGACTTCAAATTTTTATGTGAGGTCTCTTCGATCCTAAAGATCAATGGAGAATTTTTCAAGTCAATTTGATGTGTGGTTAACCCTAATTAATTCAAATTCAATTTTAGGGGTTTAGGCCAATTAAGGTTATTATGAATGAATTAATTCAAAATACATTTTTTATAGGGTTCTCCGGTCCTAAGGAACATCACCAAATTTTCCCAGAAATTATTTCACAACATGCTAATTATTGGAATTAAAATACCTAAAACAGTGACATGAACTTGAAAATTCAATAACTTTTCACAGAGATGGCCTCTGACCTTGAAAAATTCAAGAAAAATTCCCAAGATCAGAGGCTTTAAAAGCCCTATGGTCTCATGTCATGGTGAATTGTCTATGCAAATGAAGAATCAAAATACTGAAAATGGTAAATAAATTATTAAAAATAAATACTAATCCAATTAACTTGATTTCTTTTCCACATTATTCTCCTCTGTTCACTGAGCAAGAAGGTATTTTTATTTTATTTTTATGATTTTTCTATGCAAAGATATGAATTTTTGAAGTTCTGGGCATTTAAATAATTCAAAAATACCCTATTTATCTACTTATCCACGCGGCGCCAGCGCAACATCGGCAGCTCCGAAAGCCCACATGGCGCATTCCCATTCGACGCTGCCATCGGACTCAGCGCTCCGGGGTCCCCCGCGGTTCACCTAACATTCCCTGGTCTGGCGCAATCTGAACCATCCACTCGATACACGCGCGATCCAATGGCTCCCGGTCATCGTCTACAACTGGTGTGCACCCGTGACCGTCCACAC
Organism: Papilionanthe hookeriana x Papilionanthe teres; assembly: GCA_022702705.1. NCBI lineage: Eukaryota > Viridiplantae > Streptophyta > Magnoliopsida > Asparagales > Orchidaceae > Papilionanthe > Papilionanthe hookeriana x Papilionanthe teres. The sequence continues at coordinate 67,481,002 of CM040433.1, forward strand.
TAAAACCCTAAGATCTCACTCGATTCTCAATGGATTTTCGTGTTCTTATGCTCTATGGATTCGTCTTGAAGAGACAAACACATCCATATGGTTTATAGGCTATGAAATTAACTTAAACAAAATGGAGAATCACTGGAAGCTCGAGAGGAAGAGTGAATTCATACCTTTGCTCAGAGAAGTGAAGCTTCGATCTGAGAGTTGTGTCAGCTTCGATTGGGTCCAGGCAAGCTCCAGATGAAGTCTTTGGCTCTGGGGAATTGTCTATGTATGAAAGTGACCAAGCCCGATCACAAAGCTTGGAGGCTAGAAGCAATGGCTGGCACAGTGAGGGGGCTTTTGCTGGGGAACTTCTCCTCTTGGTCTGGTGAAGGTGTAGGACCAATCAATTTGGAGATTGGCTCAATGTGGTGAAGTGTCCTGTTTTTTGGGTGGTTTTTAACTCATAAATTGAGCTCACAGAGGGGGTTTTAGGGCTGGATTTCAGTGGGGATCAAGTTCTCTATGTCTGGGGAGGAGTGTGGAATAATTTTAGCAGAGTTTCTTTATGGTTTGGTTCAACTCCTTGTTTGGCCGAGAGGTGGTGGTGTTTAAATAGGCATGGCTGGAGGGCTTCCTAGGGGCAATTGGAGGCTGGGATCAGCTGCTCAGGGGAGGAGAAGAAGAGCTCTAGTGTCCACTAGGGTTGAGACAGCTCAACAAGGGAGAATTTGAAATTTTGGCTCACATGAAGCTCTCGGCCATGGTGTTTTCCAGTGACTGTGGTGGCTGGCCGGCCAGGCATGAGTCACCATCTGACTCAGTGGGGTCAGGGGTTGAATTTGGTGAAGTCAATTGGAGTTTGACATTGTAAAAAGCTTGATTAAAATGGAATGGGGGAGAGTGTATTTTGTGCTTGGTTTGGTCAATCCATGGAAATAGGCTCGGTGCATCTCCCCAAGACCTGATTTTGAGCTGAGGGAATCATTTAGGTCAGCTTGGAAGGGGTGGTGAAGTCTCCATCCATGGTGAGGTGGCTAAGCATGGTTTAGAGTGTGACATGAGTATGGTTAAAAATGCTTAATGAAAGATTAGGAAAGGGTCCCATCTTCTTGCCATTAATGGCTTGATGAGGTGGAAAGTGGCTTCCATGGCTTCCATGTGGCTTGTACATGGCTCAATGGCTCACATTTGGCTTGAAAAAGCTTGGTCAATTTCATTAAAAGGGATTTTATGAATTTTGGCATTTTTGGTGGAGATTTGGATGAAGCTTTATTTGGAATTATTTGATCATTGATTTAGGACTTTAGGGATGATTTTAATTGAATGAATGATGTAGAGAAATATCATGTGGGCTTTGGATGAATTTTGGGCCTTTGGATGTGGTGGAAGTGGGCTTTTAGAATGGCTTAAGAAAGTGGGCCTTTAGGCTTGAAAATAAATTGTTGGATGGAAATTTTGTGAGGGATCATGCCAAATAAATGTTGCAATTGGTTTAGGCATGTGTCATGAGTGGTTTGGAACAAGTGTGAAGTGATTTTGAATTGAATTAGGTTTAATGTGGGGTCTTTATTTAAAGGGGCCAAAGTGGGCCAAATTGGGCTAACTTGGGTTAAGGTTGGGCTAAAGTTAGATTTGATGTAAAATTAATGTTGAGAAATGTTTATGGGAGTGTTACAAAGAGTTTTCAACTTTGGTTGGGCTTTGATTTTGGGATTGCGCCCATTTGGGTTAGGTTTGGGCTTAGGTCAATTTAAGGGATTTTGGTTTTGGGTTAGATTTGGGTGGAGTTTAGGTTCAAATTTTGGGCAAATCAAGTTTCATGGGGGTGTTAGGAAGGCTTTAGAAAAGATTTGGGGACAATTGGAGTTGAATTGGACTAGGTTTGGGTTAGGTTTAGGTCATGGGCCAAAATTGGGCCTTAGGCCTCAAATTGAAATTGGGCTCAAATGTCAATCAAATTGGAATTAGATTTGGTCTAAATTGATATTGAGGATATTGAATTGAAGTTTAGAATTGAATTGGACTAGAATTGAGATCAATTGGCGTAGTTTGGTTTGACATTGGGTTCATTTAGGTTCAAAATGGGTCAAATTGGGGGTTTTGGTAAAAGTGGGGTAAATTGGAAAATTTGGCCTATGGTATAGTTGAACAAAATGAAAATGGGAATAATTGGGATTTTCTGGAATTTTTTGGGAAGTTTTGAAATTTTTGGATTTTTGGGCTAAGAAGGGCATTTTGGGTATTTGGAGGGTATTGGGGGGTACTTTTGGAATTTTTGGTATTTTTGGCTATGGATGATCAATTTGAGTGGGGGGAAATGTTTACAATTGATTTTGAGGAATTTTGGGTAATTTAGGTGATTTTGCAAATTTTGGGTAGTTCCAAGGGCATTTGGTAGGTTTGGTGGGTCCGGGGCCCCGGGGGTCAAAAATTGAAATTTTGAAAAAATGAAGATTGATCAAATTTGAGTTAAATGGGATCACTTTGGTTGAGCCATGAAGCCATATTAAGCTCATATGAGCCATGAGAGGACTCATTTGAGGCATTCACTATGTTGTTCCTAACCCTCTTAGCTAGGGGCTTAGGGGTTAAGGACCATCCATATGAATTACCTACATGAGTCAGGAGGTCAAGTTGGGTGAGAGTGTGGTTTTAGGACTTGAAATGTGTGTGATAGTGTAGTGTATGTGCAAGTCAACCCTCACCAGACCAGGCCACCCAAGGTATTCCTAAGGCCAAAAAGTCTTATAGGGAACTCATCCTTTAAACCTCCACATTTGATTTCAACCCTTTAGGTGATTAGGGGTCTACAATCAAGCTTGTGGGGTTTGCAGGGAGTTAAGAAGTGTTTGAATTTCTAAGTGGTGGGTTCCATTTCTAGTCCTCTAAGATTAGTCAAAGGAAAAGCCTATGGCTAGATCCTAAGTACTAAGAAGTGAGAAAAGGAGAGACCTCATCAAAAATGAGGTCAACAGTTCCCTGTGGTCAGAAGACTCTAGAAAAAAATCAAAGGAGTTTGAATATTCCTGTACATTTCTTTAGCTAATTAAGTCATTCAAATTCGTAAAAAATTCAAATAAATAATATCTAATCAAAAAATTGTAATAAAATAAATCCAAGCTGTAAATAATAATCATTCCAACCTTCTATAAAAATCTGAAGCTTATTTGAAATGTACTTTATAGTAAAGTCTATTTTTCAAATCAAATAGGATTTTACATTAAAATAATTATAATAAATAAAATATAATTAGGAAAATTAAGAAAAGTAGTTCTAAGTGTTCCTTGTGATCAAGGAAACCTGAGAAAAATAAAATTGATATTACAATAAATAGTTCATTATTGAGATACTTTTTAAATTAAAAATAGTTATAAATTAGAAAAATCTAAAATGGTCTAAAATGTTCTAATGGTTCCGTGATCACTTGGAACCCTTTAAAACATTTTCCCTAATTTCCTCTGATGGAGTTATGTATTTTTAAATGTTAAAAATGTATTTTTCCTTAATTTTCATTAAAAATAATTACAACAAATAAAATAAAAATCATATAAATGAAAAGTTTGTTTTCTGAGCTCTTTGGATTTAGAGAGATTTAATAAAAATATAAAAAGTAATTTTTGTAATTAATTTGTATTCTTCAATTAATTAATCAATAAAATAAATCAATAATTATAATAATTAAAATATAATTAAAAAATCATTAAATTTGGTCCAAGTGGTCCTCTGACCTAAACGAACTTCCAATAATTTTCCTATGAATAAAAACTTTATTTTGAGTAATTAAATGAATTAATGTTGAAAACCTTCATTTTTGAATAAAATAATTACTAAAAATTAAATAAAAATAAAGAAATCATAATTTCTCCTCTCATAATTTAATTAACCTATGAGTAGGGTGACTATGCAATTTCAAACTCAATTAAATTCTATTTAATGAATTATCAAGTGGAGAGACCTAGGGACAAAATGGTAATTATGAAATTTTGATACCATAATTATGTTTTAGGATAAGCCAAAGGGTAAATGGGTAATTTTGATCATAATAAACTCTTTCGGATGTTTAAAGCATACTGGATTAAGTATTAGAAACCAACTCGACCTCTTTTTCATAATAAGGGTAAAAAAGTAATTTTATAAAATCATTATGGTTTGGAAGCTAGCCTGATTGGATGACACTAAGGTAGTGGGCTTCAGCTAGATAGGTTATAACTTATTTATTTGAAGCCCCTAATTGGTGATTAGATGATAAGTCTGATCCTTTAATGAGAACTGAATTCCATTTAACTTAATAATTTGACTATTGCAAGTTTACCCTAAATATTATATTTAAGGGCTTAGTGGTGAGCTAGGCATGATATTTAAACTTCTTTAATCAAGATTAGAAAAGGAAAACGTGACCAATTAATGAATGCCTTTAAACTCTTTGTGCCCAATTTTAACCTTGGGTCTAAAATCTTTAATGGCTTGAGCTCGCCCCTAGGGGGGCATCCACCCGCATAATTCTTAAATGAAACATCAAGTGAATACTTAATTACCCTAATCATGGATTAATCAAAACATAAAGGTTTATTAAGCACATGTTAAAATATTATCACTAAATCTTAATTCTTGAAGAATGATTTATCAACATAATAAGTTCAAAAGACCTCAAAACGATTCAAAGAATTTTAAAACATTGTTTAGAGTCATGCCCTGAGCATTTTTATGATCTTTTGGATGTTTTAAAGGACTACAGAACCTATTATGATTTACTGAAGAAAATTGCCCTTAAAATCTTTAGGGACTGGTGCACAAAAAATATATTAGGTTTTTGCTAAATAATTTAATTCATTTTTAGTGATATTACACTTTAAAGAAAGGTATTTTTCATGTTTTGTTGTAAGTAAGATGATTTTAGATGATTGGAGAAAACAGAAGCGAAAAGAAGTGAATTTGGAGAAAAAAGGAGAAAAATGAAGAAGATTGAACACTAGCACCGCCGGCGCTCAATTCCAAAGAGTTTAGAAATTTAATTGGCGACACAGCGCCCAAAGTCTGTGGAACTCAAAATTCAATGTATTTGGAAGCTTTTTGAAGTTGTGCTTTAGGAAACTCTTGGGGAATTCATTTCTAACTTATTTTAGACTATTTTGGTTGTCAGAAGTAGTGTGTGTGGGCGTGAGAGAGTGTGGTGTGTGTGAGTGTATGCTAGAGAAGAGTGAAAAGAGCGTCTTAGGGTTTGTAGTGAGTGTGGGGAAAGTGTGTAGAAGTCTTGTATTGTGAGGGGATCTTCTTTAAGGAGTATAAGAGAAGGAGTAAAATGAGAGATTGCTTCTTCCATACCATTCTAAAGAGGGAATTGAGTGTTGAAGAGTAGAGAGAAAGGGATTCAAAGAAACTAAACTACAAGAGACTTTCTTGGGGAAGAGAAAGAGATAAGTTATAATTACTTTTCTGTTTGTTTGACATTTTTTATTATATATAAAATCCAATTTTTTTGTATCTTCCTCATGAGTTCTGAGTAGATTTCCTTGTCTTTCTTCTTGCAATGAGATGTGGTGAAGTGTTGATGTAGATTTGGCGTGCCATAAAATAGTTAAAGAAATTGTGATATTTTTTCACTTCGAACTTCATTTACTTATCGATCTGGCCACTTGAATTGTTAAAATATGTTGTGGAACATCCAATCTGAAAGGACTAAGTGTTCTACAACAATAGTGAAGAATCCATTCAATGTCCATGAATGAGTTGTGTAGTTCATGAGAATTGGGTGCCAATAAATAAGGAAATATGGTTTAATGGGCGTCGAATTAGAGGTTTTAGAGTGACAGAGTGAAATCGCCACTTTGGTCCTAAATTTTAGTAACTAAAGCTAGGGTTAGCCTTCAGATGAAGGGAAGTGAGAGCTCTGAAGTTACAGCTAGTATCTTCCCAGCCTAACCACAGATCCAGTGACTAAGCCTGGGATTTGTTAATATTCTTTACATGACTTGGAAGAGGAGGAACTCTGACAAGGGTAAAAAATATGAATGCTCCTATTTGGCACAATACAAATCTATTATCAATCTATATCAATCAATCACCATGGAATCATTATAAGTGGGAAGACACTTTTCCATATATAAACCTTTCAGTTACAAAACTTAGTGTGTGTGTGTTAGTTAATCTTGCTTAGAAAATTTAGAGATCTTGCTTAGTAAATCTAAATGTTGTTATCTTTGCATTAGTGTATCAAATAATACTTGAACTTTCGTTGTAAATTGAGTGTTGTATTTCAACATTATTGCTATATTTTGAAGAGTTCCTACCTTCCTCGTGAGATCGATAAGTAAGACTCCATTAGAGCCCTGTATTACTTGAACAATACGTATACTTGCGTATACGGGTGACTGCCTAATTATTAAATTAATTTATTTGCAAAATTAAACTGAAACTATCTTTTAAATATTGAATTTTGAAGCAGTTCGCAATACCCCAGTCTAAGTTTTTGGTGTCGTTGTCGAGGAGTGTATAAACGGTAAGTAATTAAAATTGTTGTAGTTGAAACCTACTTTGTAGTTTGCAATTGTGTGTGCTTGTTTACTTTTTAGTGCATTTTATGTGATTTTATATGCGTAGGAGTGGATCTATAGGTTTAGTACCTTACAATTCATAGTTAGAGCATACTATCAGAAAAATTTAAAAACAACAAAAACAATCTGAAAGTCCTCACAAAAAGGTGAACAACCAAGAAAATCGAAGAAATGAAAATGAAAATTTACCAAGACCTTTAAAAGATTATGCTAACCCAACAACAAATGAAATTCATATAACCCATTAAAATTCTGATGTTGCTGCTAAGTCATTTGATCTTAAACCTGCTATTATCCAAATGGTACAAAATAATCAATTCAGAGGATCACCTAATGAAAATTTTAATTTATATCTCGCTAGTTTTCAAGAACTATGTGCTACTTTTAAATATGATGGAGTACCGAATGATGTTGTTAGACTTAGACTTTTTCCTTTTCCATTAAGGGATAAAGCCAAGGCGTGGTTAAATTCGTTAGCATCTAGATCTATCAAAATTTGGGGAGAACATTCAAAAAGTTTCGGTCAAAATATTTCCCTCCATAAAAAACTGCTAAGCTTAGAAATGATATTACATCTTTTGGTCAGTTTGAAGGGGAATCAATATAGGAAGCTTGGGAAAGATTTAAATATCTTCTTAGAAAATGTCCACATCATGCTTTACGAGTTTTGTTAATAATTGAAATATTTTATAATAGATTAGTGGGATCTTTGGGATCGGTTATAGATGTTGTTGCTGGTGGATCATTAAAGTTCAAACCTTTTGATGAAGCATATTCGTTAATAGAAGAAATGACTACTAATAATTTTCAATGGCCTTCTAAACGTGTAAATCCTAAGAGAGTAGCTAGTATTCATTATGCTGATGCTGTAACTATGATAGTCTCTCAAATTGTTGCCCTTTCAAAGAAAATAGATCAATACAGAATGAACTATTCTCAAACACCCCTAGTGTTAGAGAAAAAATTAGTAGGACAGATAATAGAATCTCAGACACCTTATAAGATTTTGAATGCTATAACTAATAGACCCAACAATCCTTATTCGAACTATTATAATCTTGTTTGGAAGAATCACCTGAATTTCAACTGGAACAATAACAACAATGCTACCGTTAACTCGCAACGACAAAACAATCCTATTAACCCAGTTAGAAATTTGAACAACCAAGGAAACAACAATTATAAACCTTTTTATCCTCTTGGCTACAAAAGTAACCCACAAATTTTGGAAAAGAAGTTTTCTACTAAAGAATTAATGTTGAACATGGGTAATCAACTACAAGCTCACGGTGCTGCTATTAAGAATATTAAGAATCAATAAGGATATATTTTCACTGCCCTTAATAATAGACCTTTTGGTTATCTTCCCAGCAATGTTGACATGAATCCAAAAAATCAAAACATTGAGCAAATTAAGGCTATTCAATTACGGAGTGGAAAGGAATAAGAAACAAGAGTTTAAAAAGAAGTTGAGAAAAAGAAGGAGAATATTGAAAAAGGTTCTAATAAGATATATCCAGACTTAGAATATCTACTTGAACCAATGAAAATTACTATTGAAAAACCACCTCCTCCATTTCCTCAAAGATTGAAAAAACAAAATAGAGATAACATATTTATAAAATTTTTGGAAATCCTTAAGAAATTATCGGTAAATATTCCTTTTGTTAAAGCATTAGAGCAGATGCCTGATTATGCAAAGTTTATGAAGGATATTCTTAAAAGGAAAAGAAAGTTCACAGATTACGAGACTGTTGCACTTAGCGGAGAGTGTAGTGCAATTATTCAAAAGAAGCTTCACAAAAAACTTAAAGACCCTGGTAGTTTCTATTTCGTGTGCTATAGGTAAGATGATTTTTGGAAGAGCTTTATGTGATCTAGGAGCTAGAACTAATCTTATGCCTTTATCAACTTTCAAAAGATTAGGAATAGGAGAAATTTCACCTACATCTGTGACTCTTCACTTAGCTGATCGTTCCATTACTTATCCTAAAGGAGTGGTGGAAGATGTGTTAGTGAAGGTGGATAAATTTATCATTCCTGTGGATTTTTGTATTAGATATGGATGAAGTTAAACAAATTCTAATTATTTTAGGAAGACCATTCCTTTCTACTGGGAGAGCTATGATTGATGCTCAAAAAGGAGATTAACTATGAGGGTTAATGATCAAGAGGTGACCTTTAATATTCTGAAATCTATGAAATATCCCTCAACAGAAAAAGATTATGAATGCTTTCGAATGGAAATCTATGATTATTTGAGAGATGATCATTTTAAATAAGTGTTAGAAGAGAAAATAGAATATGAAAATGTGGAGTGTAAGGATGGAAGAGAAAGAGAAAATGATTTTGATGATATGGAGATTGAAGAGTTAGACTATGTTCATAAAAGATTTGAAATGTTGGATACTATGGAAAGTGGTGATAAAATTTTAATTTCATTTATCATAAAACCTCCTGAACTTGAGATAAAAATTCTTCCTAATCATTTAAAATATATATTTTTAAGAGAATCAACTACCTATCAGTCATTGTATCTTCGGATTTGAATGAATATCAAGAAAAGAAAATTACTGGAGACTTTAAAAAGATACAAAAAAGCATTTGGTTGTACCTTAGTAGATATTAAAGGAATTAGTCCTTCGATCTATATGCATAGAAATTTGTTAGATAAATAATATAAACCTTGAGCTGATATGCAAAGGAGACTAAATCCAATGATGAAAGAAGATGTTAAGAAGGAAATTTTAAAATGAATTGATGCTGGAATTACTTACCCAATTTCAGATATTGCTTGGGTAAGTCCAATTCCTTTTGTTCCTAATATAGGAGGAGTGACTATTGATATGAATGAACGTAATGAAACTATACCAACAAGACAAATTAATGTTGGCGAATTTGTATTGACTATAGAAAATTAAATGTCGCTACAAGGAAAGATCACTTTCCTCTTCCTTTTCTAGATCAAATATTGGATAGACTTGCCGGACACAAGTAATATTGTTTTTTTGATGGATATACTAGTTATCATCAAATACTTATTGATCCTGAGGATCAAGAAAAGACTTAATTTACTAGCCGTTATGGAACTTTTGCTTTTCGAAGAATGCCCTTTAATTATGTAATTCACTTGCAACGTTTCAAAGATGCATGATGCCTATTTTTAGTAATCTGATTGATAATGGAATAGAAGTTTCATGGATGATTTTTCTGTGTTCGAAACTTCATTTGACATATGTCTAAATAATTTAGAAAATGTTTTGGAGCTTTGTGAGAAAAAAAATTTAGTTCTAAATTGGTAAAAATGTCAATTTATGGTTGGAGGAGGAATTGTGCTTGGGCAGAAAATTTCTGAACTTGGTATGGAGCTAGACCCTGCAAAAATTTAGGCTATTGAGAAATTGCCACCTCCTACTACTGTGAGATGGGTAAAAATTTTCTTAAGACATGCTAGATTTTACAAGTGTTATATTAAGTTTTTTTTGAAAATTACTAAACCTTTGTGCCAACTTTTAAAAAAAAGATAAGAGATTTAATTTTAATGAAGAATGATTGAATGACTTTGAAATATTAAATGAAAAATTACTCACTGCCCCTATAATAGTTTCACTTAATTGGGAGAGACCATTTGAACTTATGTGTGATGCCAGTGATTATGCGATTGGAGTTGCTTTAGGGTAAATATATGATAAAATGTTCAAGGTTATTTACTATGCTAGAAAAACTCTTAATGAAACTAAGATTAATTATACCACTACTGAAAGAGAATTATTAGCTATAGTGTATGCCTTTGAAAAGTTTAGACCATATCTGACTAGAACTAAATGCATAGTGCATACTGACCATTCAGCTATCAAATATTTAATGCAAAATAAGGATGCTAAACCAAGACTGATCAGTTGAATACTTCTAATGCATGAATTTGACTTTATGATAGATGATAGGAAAATATCTGATAACCAAATTGCTGACCATCTGTCTAGAATGAAGTATTATAAATTATCTAAAATTGAGAAGGAAATTAAAGAAACTTTCCCTGATGAGCAACTTTATACCATTATGGAAAGGAATTTTCCTTGGTATGCTGATATTGTGAATTATGTTGTAAGTGATATTATACCACCTGATTTAAAAAGGAAACAAAAAAAAGAAATTTAGATATGATGCTAAATTTTATTTTTGGGATGACCCCTACCTATATAAACAGTGTGAGGATCTTATTATTAGAAGATGTGTGTCGTATAAAGAAACTAAACCAATTATTCAGAGATACCATGCTTCTAAATTTTGAGGACATTTTGGTGTTGATAAAATTTCTTATAAGATTTTGGAAACTAGATTTTATTGTCCTACTCTTTTTAGGGATGCATACAAATATATAAAACATGTGATCGATGTCAGAGAGTAGGTAATATTTATTGAAGAAATGAAATGCCTCTAAATTTTACAATAGAAGTTGAAATCTTTAATGTATAGGGATTGGATTTTATGGGACCATTTCTCCATCATTTTGAAATACATATATATTACTTGCTGTTGATTATGTGTCGAAATGAATCGAAGTAATTGCTTTACCAAGATGTGATGCTCGAAGTGTTTTAAAATTTTTAATGAGAAATATTTTTACTAGATATGGAATGCTGAGAGTAGTCATAACTGATGGTGGATCTCATTTTAGGAATAATCAGATTCAGAGATTGGTTAAAAAATATAATATTATTCATAGATTCTCTAATGCGTATCATCCCTAGACTAGTGGTTTAGCAAATGTGTCTAATCATGAAATTAAAAGAATTTTGGAGAAAACTATGGATCTTCACAAATTAGATTTGTCTGTGAGATTAGATACTGTAATATGGGCATACAGGACTGCATTTAAGACCCCTATCGGAATGTCTCCTTATAGATTAGTATTTGGAAAGACTCTCCACTTACCTGTTGAATTGGAGCATAAAGCTTATTGGAAGATAAAAGAGCTGAATTTTAATTTGAAGAATGCAGGTGAGAAGAGATTTGTGCAATTCAATGAATTGGAAGAAATCAGAAAAGAATCTTATCATAATGACATGATTTATAAGGAGAAAATGAAATTATGGCATGATCGGAAGATATTAAGAAAGAAATTTGAACCAGGATAGAATGTTTTGTTATACAATACTAGATTAAAATTATTTCTTGGAAATTTAAGTCTAGGTGGATAGGACCTCTTACTGTTATAAGAATTCTTTTGGAGTTGTTGATATTGAGGATCCTAAAACTGGAAAGATATTCAAAGTTAATTGGTACAAATTAAAACCATATTCTGAAGGGTTTCAACCAAATTTTAAAGAGGTTTTAATGTTAAGTCATCCTGAATAACTGAATGGTTTGTCGGGCTAACGACATTAAACCATCTGCTTTATGAGAGGCAACCCATATTTTTTTTGTTATGTTTGTGTGAATGCTTTTTTTTAGTAGTTGTGCTTTTAGAGAGTCATATTGGAGTCCTACTTACTCTTAAATATCATGAAAGAATAGAAAATATTGGATTGTATTGAAGGATTGGAATATTTCGGACCAAAATAAAGTTCTGTGAATTTTTGAACACTGGCGCCGCACTGATGGCCAATTCCAGAGAAGATGTACAATTTATTCTGATAGAGTGCCACCGGAGCCAATCAGGTGCCACCGACGCCAAGATCCAGTTGACAATTCCTAGAGTTTCAAAATGCGATTTTTGGCGGTTTTAGGTGGGATTTCATCCTAATAACTCCCCAAACTCAATTTCTAACTCCCCAAACTCCAGAAAAATGAAAACTTCCATTCCCAATTCGCATCTAATGGATTCCAACTCCGTAGAAACTCCAAGATTTAGAGTTTATTCAATAAGGTGATGATGAAGAGGAGGATTATCAAGGAAAGAAGTTTTGTAAATCGAGGTACGGATAATCCTACTACAAGAGTTGAAGAGAGAATTATTCAGAGGCGCTGGGAAGTGCTATGCTACACTACCACAGCTGTTGTTGTTCCTGTTGTGAAAGAATTATGTGCGAGGTAGGTTTGTACCATTCACTCCCTCAAAGATAAGTGACTTGTTTATGATTGAGAATGTGCCTATCTGCCACTATTTAAATTTTGATTTGACGAGAGAAAATATAAATGAAGTTTATCGCTATTTGACAGATGAAGGTGAAGATTGGGAAATTAGAGTCAACGGATTTGTAAGTTTTTCTTCAGCTTCTTTAAATCCGATGTCAAAGTAATGGCATTACTTCATTTCTGCAAATTTGCTTCCAACTTTAAAAATTAGTAAAGTGATGAAAAAGACTGCTATTTTAAATTACTGTATTCAAACTAGAAGGCCGATCTATATTAGTACAATCATCGTGAAATCTATATTTGGATTGGTTGTTCATGGATCTAAATATGGGCTTGGACATCCTTCCACCATATTTCTTCTTTGCAACTAGTCACAAGTTCCATATGAGAGTTGGGAAAAGTGCTTCTACCTTAGAGGTCTATTGACCCAACCAATATTTATGACTGTAAGGCAATAGGAGATGAGAGTGATATGAGCCTCATTATTGATCAACCATCTTAGAGTTCATGACCTATTCAGCCTTACTTTCCTGAAGATTCCAGAGTGATTCTGACAATGATCAAGAAGTTGGAGAAAGAGGCACAAAATCTTATGAATGTTATTAATAATATCTCTGATTTATTTGATCACTTGGATTGGAGGATGAAAGAACAGTTTGATCATACTGAGAAAATTGAAGTGAATTTGATAAATCTGTTGAAGAGGAATGTTGTGATTGTTGAGGATTCATCAGATGAATTCCCATATCATCCCTTCTACAATCTATTTGTGCATCGTCAATCTCTGAGAGATATCAGAGGAGATGATAGTTCAGAGATTGATGAGCAGTAGTGACTCTACTTAGTATTTAGTATTTGGTATTTCTATACATTGGTCTATTTAGTGTTGACTTGCTTTACTTTATAGTTTTTATTTGGACTTGTTATGCTTGAATTCTGTGTTGGTGCTTAGTTTTCAGCATTAGGGTATCGTAGTGTGTTTGTAATGCTGACTATATGTGGCTGGATGAACCTATTGGTGAATGCTTAGTGTGTATGCTTTTAGCATGGATTTCATATATTAAAGCGATGTTTTGTATTGTTTGTGTAATTTTGATGTTATTTAGTTTCTTACTTGAATAAATAGATGCCTAAAGAGGCTATTGATGCGATAGCGGAACATTGAAATAATCAAAATTGCGCAAATTTTTCAGACCGAAAAATTGAACTGGCATCGCATGAACAATAATGGGCGCTGCTGACGCCCAAAAACAGAGAGTTGGGCCCTTTTAATTTAAATAAAGCGCCACTGGCGCCCAAATACATAAAAAGGACAAACACCTCTAAAATCATGAATTTTGCCTTGGGACCCGCAAATCTAGTCGTTTCCTTCGTCTTCTTCTTCTAACCTTCACAAAAATTGGATCTAGGGCTTCCTAGATAAAGGATTTGGAGCATTTTCAAAACTTTTTGAAAGTGGATCTAGAATTCTCTAGGTAAGAACTTCACTTTAACCTAATTATTTTTTATTTTCACCATGGGAATTTCTCACATTGCTTGGAACCAAAATTTGAAATTTTTGAAGATATTTTAGGATTTTCCATGATAATTTAAGCTCTTATTTACTTAGATTTGCTTTAGGAGTTTCCTACAATGTGATTTTAGAATTTATAGGATTTTATTGCAAATTTTTAGAATTCCAAATGGATCCTAGAACAACAAAAGGCAAGAGGAAGACAAATTTTGTTGATGATAGATTTATTAATTTTAAAGCGCAGATTCGTTTTAATTCTGTCCTGCATAATAAAAAGTGTATACAAGATTGGGCTTTTGAAAGTCCTTGTAGATCTATTGAACAGTTAAATTCTGATAAAAATTGGGAAAGATTTTTTTATTTCATTGCTAATGCTATTATGGGTATTGTGCAATAATTTTATGCAAATCTGCCCTGCACCGAAACGGAATTTGTGCTAGTTCGAGGAAAAATGGTAGAATTCACCCCTCAGTGTATTAATAAATTTTATCAGTTACAGGGGGTAAGGTTTTAGGAATATGAAAATTTTGATATGATAGAACCTTATAAGAAAGAATTGATTGCTTTTCGGACTGACGGAAGAGGGGAATTGAAAAAAGAAACAAAAACATATGATTAATTCCCCTGCTTCGAAGTTAAATGTAGCTTCTAAAGCATTGCACTATTTCATCTCTACGAGACTACTACCTTCATATCACCACAGTGAAGTTACAAAGGACAGAGCAATTCTAAACTATTGTATTCAGACTATGAAGAAGATTGATATTGGATTTATCATCTACAAGAAAATTCAGACTATTGCTAGAGGAGAGACCACTAGTGGATTAGGACATCCTGCCCTGATTCATTCACTGTGTGCACAGTCTGGAGTTGAACATGATAGTTCTGAAAAGATAGCCATACCACTGAGACCTATTACCAAGACTATTATTCCGACTTACGAGTCTAATGTGGTAGGAAGAGGAGAGAGCATGAGTACTGATATTCCTTCTACCAGCCAGGACATTCCACCTACTTCTGAGCCACCTACACTATCTGATGCTATGGAGCAGTTGAAGATCTAGAGTGCTAGTATGGATAGAATTCATAGCAGAATGGATGTGTTTGAGGCTAGAAGTGATGCAAATTAATATTACGAGGAGATTCGAGTAAGATATTGCATATTATGAGGCTCAGATCTGATTTATGAAGGGAGACACTGAAATGATGTTTCCTACCTGCGCCAGCTATGTTCCATACTGACCTGATCTTGCTGATCATCTTAATGAAGCTGGTGATAATGATTGGTAGTACTATGACTTCTATTTTAGTTGTGTGTTTTAGTATTGTTTGTATTAGTTTTTTTTTCTTGTGTTTTATGTAGTTTGTTGATGTATTTGTGTTAAAAATGAAAATATAATGAACTCTGTGTTAGTTGTTTAGTAATTTGAATTATGATTAGTGATGTTATGTTGGACGCTTAATGTTTAGTGTTTAATATTTCTTCACCCTAGAAAATGTTTAATGTTATATATATATTACTGTTCTAACTGTTTCATTCTTGCTAGCTGATCCAACTAAAAATTACCTATTTTTAGTGTAGATTTTATGCTCACTTTATGCACATTTTTAATGGTATACACTTTAAAGGAATGTATTTTGCATATTTTTGTCCTCAAGTAGAAAAATATATGATTTTAGAGGAATGAGTAAAAAACAATGCAATTTGAAGCCAAAATGAGCTAAGAAGAAAATTCTGACCTAGTACATATGAATATATTTTTCTATGCTTAATCTATTTTACATTTCTCACATGCTTTTGAATGAAATTTTACTTTTAAGAAAGGTTGTTTTTATGTCTATCTTGTAGGTGAAGATGTTAGGAACGCAACGCAACTAAAATGGGGCAAAACGGAGTTGAAACGGATCCAAACGGAGCAAAACAGTGGAGTTGCGCACAGGGTGGCGTCTAGGCGCCAGTGACAATGAGAAAATGGCGCCTAGGTGCCAGAATCAAGGCCTAGGCGCGAGAAGCCTTCTGGGGACGATTATGTACGGTTATGGACGACTTTGGATGTTATTTTGACGATGTTAAGTAGTTCTTAGACCTTCTAGAAGAGTGGAAGTTACTCATAATATATAGGACATGTGATACAATGCATCTGGACACATTGGAACGGTTTTAATCACGAAGAGGTGTAACCCAAAGTGTAGGGGTGCAAAGACTTGGTCACAGGAGTCTGGCGCATAGGCGCCAGATCTCAGTGCCTAGGCGCCACAGTTAGTTTCTAGAAGATTCAATGAATGTGAACAAATTTTGAAGAGGTGCCTTAAGAAACCCTTGGTCATTTTCAAAAATCTATAAGTAGGGACCAATTCTACAGCAAAGGGCTCTCTCTCTCTCTCTCTCTCTCTCTCTCTTTCTTTCTTCTCCATTAGTCATTTTAGAGTCATTTTAAAGTCATGAAGATGTGGATTTCTACATCTTATGGAGAGATTGGTGAGGGATTTTGAGATATTTATGTAAGGGATGTATGAGCGGCGCATGGATCAGTGGGAGACTTTGGCGGAGAGATCTTCTTCTTTCCTTCAGAGGAAAAAGCTAAGTATTGTGTTCTTCATTCTCTTGTAATTATTGTAAACACCTTCTAGTGGATTTTCTTTTTTTTAAACCGAGTTTTTTGTCATGATTTATCCATGCTTCGTAAGTGATTTTCTTTACTCGTTCTTTTAAATATGAAGTAGTGGCATGTGTAGGAAAATTATTTTTATAAAATTATTTATTAGATTCTTCTAGGTGATAGATAGTTGCATAAATATAATAGAATTCTAAGGAAAAAAAGTTCCTTGTTGGCACTTAATTTATTACATAATTCTATCAATTCTTTTACTTCTTATGCCATTATTTTCATTTGCTTTTGTTTTGTTATGAAATAGATGCATGTTTATGAATTAAGATTCTCTTAGATATTCTCTTATTAAATTATGTTGATGATATTCATACCAGATCTTCATTTACTTTATAAATTGATCACTTGTATTGTTAAACCTGTTGAAGAATTTTAAGACCTATCCAGAGATGAGTTCTTAACTAGTAGATATCACATGAATCCTTGGGTAATCGAAAGCTTTATGCAGGTTATTCAAGGTGAAGTGCAAATAAATAGGAAGATATTATTTATTGGGTGTAGAATTAATTAGTTTTTAGAGTAACAGACTAAATTCTAATAATTTGGTTTATAGAAATGGAACGGGTCACTAGTAGGGCTGACCATAGCCACCCTTGGACATTTAGAAGTGTGAGCCAAGATTAACCCATTCTACTAATAATATATCCTGAATTGATCTATAGATTAGCCAATGTTCTTTATACTATCGAGCGAAGGTAAAGAATAGTATTGCTTCTATTTGGTGCTACTTCATATAATTCTAAGCATCTCTTTCCTACACATTATCTATATAATTGCAAGAGAAAGGTAGTTTTTAATATCTCAAAATTCTCCAAACCAATTTATCTATAAGTTATGTTTTTATTTAAGAACTTTATTTAGGATTAGTTATTAGAAAAACCCATTTTAATCGACATTCCAAATTTAGGCCTTATAGAAATAGATTAGCCTAAAGAATTTCTTACCTCACTTCTCTGTGGGATCGATACTGGGGTTATAAAAGAAAACCCTATATTACTTGAAACGATACGTATACTTGCGTAGTACCACTAGTGTGTAAAATATTTTCAATAATTTTACAATATTTTAATTTTGTAATCCAGCCGCTACTTATAAATTGGGTCAAGTTTTTTGTCATCTTTTGGAAGCAAAAATTAATGTGTTATTGCGGGTCGGGTCAATAGCTTAAAATTTCAATTAATGCCAGCATAACTTCAGAAAATTTCAAAATCCCAGAATAAAAAGATTAGTTTTCTTTTACTCTTTACCATTTCAAGGTTATTTTAAAACTTAAGTTTGAGGGAGGGTAAACGTATTAACTTATTTGTTCTAAATTAATATATTTTTAAAAATTTTTAGCATAACTTTTAGTAGTTGAACCTAACTTTAGATAACTAAATTTTTTATTTCATTTGTATATTATGGTAGATTTGGATGAATGTTTTTAGTAATAAAGGTTAATTTTATAGGGTATTTAAAGTAAAGAAAACTGTATTTTTCAAATTTTAAGAGACTTAGATAACTATGTGTGAAGAAAAGATTGTAACCTTATAATGAATTATAAAGCTGATATATATTTATAAATTACGGAGGTGTCTCAGGTTTGAACTTTGGAAAAAGGAAAGTGAAGTTTAAAACCATTACAGGCTATCCAAATATAGTAATCCTCACATAAAAAAAAAGAAGGAAAAAGAAAGAAAATAAGGATTGGAAAACAATCCTAAAAGAAAAAAAAAGAAAAAGAAAGAAAATATATGTGAAGAGAAGCTTGAGGAGATTCCTAATCAAAAATTAGCTTCACTTGAATCAACCTAAAGGAAGAATATAGTTACATTTCTGAATTTATACTTAAATTATTATCCTACTTTCTAATGGGGTTTGCATGAGCTTCTTTTCATATAGTCTTTTAAAGCACCGTTAATGTGAAAAATTATGGCTCATCTTGAAATGAATAGGAGACTAGAAGTCTAAAACTTGACTACTGAATGTTCTTATAACTGTAGTTTTAACCTGAGTTACTGAACTTTTTTCTAAGAGTCTTGTCATTATATTCATTTAAATCAAAAATCATAGTATTCAATAAGTGATAAGTTCACTACTTTGAGTTATGTTTTTATGTATTAAAAGGATTACATGAGGATAAGTAATAGTTAAGTTTGGGCGATTTTAATGCACCAAAAATATATTAGGTTTTTATTATATAATTTAACTCATTTTTGGTGATATTGCACTTTAAAAGAAGGTATTTTTCATGTTTTGCTGCAAGCATTATGATTTTAGGTGGTTGGAGCAAAAGGAAGCAAAAAATGAACAAATTTGGAGCAAAAAGATGCAAAATGAAGAAAATTGAACACTAGCGGCGTCGGCGCCCAATTCCAGGGAGTTCAAACAATTAATTGACGGCACAGCGCCGCCGCCGGCCAAAGTCGGTAGAACTTAATTCAATGTATTTAGATGCTTTTTGAAGATTTGCTTGTGGAAACTCTTGGGGAATTTGTTTCTATCTTATTTTAGACTATTTTGGATATCAAAAAAAGTGTGTGTGGGCGTGACAGAGACTGGTGTGTGTGAGTGTGTGTTAGACAGGAGTGAAGAGAGTGTGTTAGGGTTTGTAGTGAGTGTGAGGAAAGTGTGCAGAAGTCTTGTTTTGTGAGAGATTCTTCAGGAGTGTAGGAGGAGTAAAGTGAGAGATTGCTTCTTCCTTACCATTGTAAAGAGGGAATTGATTGTTGAAGAGAATAGAGAAAAGGATTCAAAGGAACTACAAGAGATTTGCTTGGGGAAGAGAAAGAGATAAGTTGTATTTACTTTTATGTTTGTATAACTTTGCTTTTATATTAAAAATTTATGTTTTGTTGTATCTTCCTCATGAGTTTTGAGTAGATTTCTTTGTCTTTCTTCTTGCACTGAGATATGGTGATGTGTTGATGTAGATTTGGTGTGCCATAAAAATGTTAAAGAAATTCTGATGGTATTTCATTTCAAACTTCATTTACTTTTCAATCTGGCCAATTGGATTGTTAAAATTTGTTGTGAAACATCCAATCCAAAATGACTAAGTGTTCCACAACAATAGTGGAGAATCCATTCAATGTCCATGAATGAGTTGTGCAGTTCATAGGAATTGGGGACAAATAAATAAGGAAATATGATTTAATGGGCCTCAAATTAGAGGTTTTAGAGTAACAGACTGAAATCCCTAAATTGATCCTAAAGTTTGGTAACTAAATCTAGGTTAGGGAAGTGGGAGCTCTAAAGTGACAGCCAGTATCCTCTAGCTTAACCACAGATTTAGTGACTAAGCCTAGGATTTGCTAATGTTCTTTACATGACTTGGAAGAGGGGGTACTCTAATGAGGGTAAAAAATATGAATGCTTCTATTTGACACAATACAAATCTATTATCAATCTATATCAATCAATCACCATAGAATCGTTGCAAGCGGGAAGACACTTTTCCATATATAAACCTTTCAATTACAAAATTTATTGTGTATATTAGTTCATCCTGCTTAGAAAATTTTAAATTAACTTGTAGTAAATCTAGTTTTTGTTATTTTTTCATTAGCATATTATGGGCCTGTTTGGTTCGGCCCTCTGAAAGCATACATGGGGAAAGTTTGGTTATCTGTTTGGTTCATTTGTGGGAAACAATTCATGGAACGACTTTTACGTAAAAATGACTGGGTCGCCTCTGTTTATTAAATTGTTTTAAATTTTCGATTTATATGTATGCTACACAGGTTCTACAAATATAATATTTTTTAAAAATTTTATGTTTTAAATATTAAAACTACTAAATATAAATTTTTTTTTAAACTCTAACGACAAAATTTTGATGTTTTATATTTTTAACACTATCGTACGTGTAAAGCTATTGAAATATTTAAAACTGTTGCCGATTGCGTTTAAAAATACATATTTTCATAAAAACATTTAAAGTTGTTTCACATCCATATATTTTAAGTTATTTCATATCTATACATTTAAAAAATTTGATTTAAAGCTAAAAACGATCATATAGTTAAAGTTTTTACACACACACACACACACACACACACACACACACACACACACACACACACACACACACACATATATATATATATATATATATATATATATATATATATATATATATATATATATTAAAATTGGCTAAATATGTGTTTAAAAATATTTATCGATTTATGTGTGCATATTTTTATAAATCTATGTATTTTATAAGTATTGAATGTTTAGTTTTAAATCATCTAATTGCACAGATTGTTAAGAAAAAACACAACGATAACGATTGCATATCCCAAAAAAACATAAAGTCCTGCAGATGTACATTGACTCCTCTCAAGCACGTGCTAGTAACAGTACAGTGAAAAAAAACTGTAGGACAATTACAGCAACAACTAAAACGATAATAATGTTCACTTTAGTTTTCAGTTCCTGTAACTCCCGTGTCACACATTCTTCTGGTGGAGCCGTCCACTCCCTAACATTGGTCTCCTAAGAATACGGTAGATTGTCTGCCCATCAGAAGAAACCGCATTGTTGTGAAATGTTCCGAGGGCAGCAATAAAACTTTCGGCAAAAACTGTGCGGTTGTCGTGATGTTAAAAGTGAATCTGGAGGCCACAGTGACATAGCACTCGGTGAGAGGTAGCCGACATGGTGGAACTCATGTCTTCCTGAAATGCAAGCGAATATATAAATTAATAATTTTGATTACCAACTGCTAAAATAAAATGATAATCTTAATGTCAGCTAAATTAAATACATAACTCTTACAGTTAAATTAATGTGACTAATTGTGCCCAACATAATGTAAATCTCAATTTTTTTTTTAAAAAAAATAAACTACACACCATCAACATAATTATCCAACTAATGAGCTAGTAATCTCATCTCGAAAGGCGGCCATTTCGTTCACACCCTCCCCATCTTTCATGCAAATTGTGGCTCGCTCATTCTCCTCCCGTGCTAGAGATTGGTCAATGCGTTCTTCATAACCTCCGATTCTATCAACCTCATCATTTTGATCGGCACGGTCAAAATCAACATCAGCTCGAGTTGGATGCCGCCTAATATAGTTATGCAGGGTCATAGTTGCCAACACTATCTGCACCGGTTTGGGAAACAGATAAGGTGGCATATCTCGAAGGATGACCCATTTCTTCTTCCAAACTCCAAATGTCCTCTCAATTACGCCTCGCAAGGATGAATGTCTCTTATTAAACACCTCTTTTCTAGTTCTTGTACGATGACTGGCTCTTTCGAAATCTGGAATATGATACCTTGTATCAGGATAGGGTTTAAGATACCCCCTCTGCATTGGGTAGCCAGCATCAACCAAATAATACTTGCCTGTAATGATAGGAAATTTAGCAAGGTATGTGACCAGAAATATCAACTTTTTATATTACAAAAGACCTTACCGTGCGGTGGGTGAGGAAAATTGTAGTTTGGATTTCTTGTTGCAATTTTAAAAACTCTACTATCATGTGCACTGCCCTCCCATCCAGCCAAAGCAAATGTAAAGCACATGTTGAAATCGCAAACTGCCATTATATTTTGAGCTATCCTCCCAGAACGGCCGATAAATGCAACTTTCTCGTTATCCGGCACTATAAGCATGAACGTGTGTTCCATCGATTGCGCCGATGCAATCCTTTAGAAAAAGAAAAATCATTTTAATATGAAATCCATTAATAAATTGTTCTATTAAACGAGTGTACTTTGAAATATGGCATATATCGGTCATCGTTAAGAATCTCTATTGGGGTCCTTGCAAAAGTCGGATTAGTTGGTTTTATTATGGCTTTTGCTAGACTGACAAGAGAAGCCAAACCAACTGAAAAATATCTGCTTACTATTTCTGACGATTGCTGGAAGCGTTCCGTTGCTCCACGCATTGACTCGTTCTGTGATAGTATGTAAAGTGTTATGCCCAATACTTCATGGTCTGTTGTTCTAGAAGACCCATGTAGTCCATAAGATGTTGTTAGATCTAATAGAAGATCTCTGAAAACATCATGTGACATGCGAAAGATGTTTCAAAATCTCGTTGGGTGTCTTGAAATCATTTCACCCATCCATTTTTCTCCAATTTGAGATGACGTGTAACAGGGTTCACGATCGACGTACGTACTATAGTATTGCACCATTATATTTACCGCTGCTTTTCTCCTACGGCGTCGGACTTCCTCCGGGTCCATGAAGGTATACACTGCACTAAAACAGGCATACGAATGATCAACAAGTTACTTTGTATACAAATCATCAACTGACTAAAACAGGCATACGAATGAACTATATTTAGAAAAGAAATAACTTAAAAAATCCATCATTCAAATAAAACTTGTTCAAACAACAACATCGCTGGCAGTACTAATCATGGATGAGATAAATTTAGCAGTTCCAAAGCAAATGACATGGTGCGACGGTTATAATAATAGCGTATATATTCTACTCGTCGTTCTCTGTCAAGTGCAGTGAAGAAATCTCGGTGGAGAGAATCCCGGAAGAGGTCGATAGCAAAGTAGAAAAGATCACAATCCCTTGTAATCTCTGGGTCATCCTGAAGAAGCCTAACGACCTCATGGACGTCGTTTTTTTAAACTCTGTGCGGGGCATCATTTGATGATTCCACCAGGTATGAGAGCTGCTCTCTCATAGTTGAAGCAGCAGTCTTCCTCTTCCGTTCAATCCGGGGGCGCTTCGAACGGTTTGTTGATTGCATTTCAGTTTGATCATACAAGCGGATTTTTGCTGAATCATTTGATAGTTCTACGGCGACATCTTCGGGGCTTGTTGCAAACATTATTTGGCTAGGGGCAGCTAAATATTTCCTTGTAGCCACCACCCCACCAAACATTTTGTCGAGTTTCTCCTCCAATTCTGGTTCTATCCCAGCTGTTTTGAACTTTTTTGCTGTAGGAAAAATCTGTAATATAAGATTATATTTTATTAGGATGGCTAAAAACTAAAAATGATTAACATTGCAATTATTAAATGAATAATAGCTTACCGCAAGTCTTTCGAGTCCACCATGCTTCGATGCGGCAATTGTTCGCTTCGACGGATCCCGACCCAAGCCGATCGATCCTTGTTTTAAGTCCTTCCAAAGTTTCCACTCTTTCTTTAGTTGATCCCATTTATTTTTTAGTCGTAGCTTTGTCATAATCCCCGCCTGTGACCTCCCTAAAATTTGTTATAATGTTTTGCCAGCCTTCTTCTTTGAAAGAAGAATTTGGTTTATTCCCTTTTTCAACTTCGATTATGCATAGATCACGAAAAATTAATTTTATGTCCTTCTCCCAAAGTCTTGGAGTAGTGACTTCTTTATTCTTATTAGCCATACTATGAATAGTGCAAATATTAGTTATATCTTTACTCATATTAGCATTGACAGATATAAAGTGCAATTAACAAAATAATACAGGTAAGCACAGAAAAGAGCACAATTTACGTGGTTCGGTCAAACAGACCTACATCCACGGGAAAGAAATGATATTTCTTTATTGCTGAAATAGGGGACATGTACATAGAATTTCAAAGTAACAGAAAAACTCAACTCCAATTTGCCTGATGTTACAGAATATAAGGAGATACCATTTTCAAGAAACAAGAACTCCACTACTAAACTCCCAAGGGTACCTGAAATACAGCATTGCCATTCCAATGCATATGCAACCAGAGACTAACTTGAACCGAAATGCAGCTTCATATAGAAGCTAGGAGAGATGCACTCGAAAGTTTGTACAAGATTACTAGGGGAGATGCACTTCAATGCTTCCACAAATATCGATTATATGAATGAACTTTCAATCCATATAAAACTTCCACTTCAAAATTTGGTATGCCTCAAATATGCAGAAGTAGTAGAAATGGTCATACATGTTTAAGAACTATATACCATAGCATGTACTAATACCACAGAAGATGCATTTCAAAAGTATACTTGCATTTCAAAAGTAAACTGCAATAATATGCATTTCAAACATTTGCAATAATAGCGGTATTAATACCACAATGAAACACTTCAATAATATGCATTTCAAAGCTCAGCGAGCTCAATCGGAAAATACCACTACGACTCGATTAGGTATTCATACCTGCAGCAACTCAATCAATATGCACCAATATGTTTGAAATCAGTATGCAACGAGCCAATAAATCGGAAAATCAAACCTTCCACTTCAAGTATCTCAATCAATATGCTTAGTAGAGCATATCAGATAACTTTCCTTTGTCATGGTAAATTAACAAATATAGATGATTAAGCTATATGGGCGAAAATGTAACCTTTTTTAATGAAACAAGATTGCATTTGGTGAGCCCTTTCACAAATAATCAACGTATCGGGAAATATATAAATGAAATGGTCCTTCATAACATAATAACCTAACAGTCACTAGTATATTGGTGATAGAAAAAAAACTCGATTTATTGATTAATAATACATCAATACTGAATAGCTTTACCAATTTCATGTAACAACATTGCACATCAGCTGAAGGCATTCCTTCTCCAAATCAAAAAGCTAAAGGAAGAATATCATGATGAAGGAGAAAATAAGGATTTTCCGCTAACATATCTCACACCCATAGCACTTAAATCTTTAATATATATAAAAATCCACTAGACAATCCACAAGCTGCACTTATCCAAGAAGCTTCAAGAGCAAAAGCCAACATAGAAACATGTATGACACAAAGAAAGTTTATTCTCTGCCATGAAAAGCATATAAAATTTATAGAAGCATGCAGGTAATCCAACAAACAATGCATAGAAGAATGCAAATAATACATGGCCAAGTTTATTCATGCCACTCAATCCTATGCATGTACACAGCTAGCACCTACACTTCAGTTTCTAAAGAAATAAATAAAGGAGAATGTTTAACTGGAATACTTCCTGAAATTATTGAAGATTCAAGGAAGACTCATTTCATTTTCACATGCTCTCCATGGCAAAATAAGATATTTGAGGCTTTTCAAAACTCATTAAAAAATCTACATTCACTTCCTTTAACAAGTAAAAGACAATGCCAATGTTTCACCGAAATACCAAATTTGAAATTATTGAAGATTAAACAAAAATTTTGGTTCATGTTCATATGCTCTCCAAGCGGTAAGATATATGAGAGCACCAAAAAATATACATTCCTTAAAAAAGCCGAACCAAACGTGACCACTTGCTAAAGTTTTTAATAGCTTCAACAAGGATTCGTTAACTGTTCATATGCTCTCCATCGCAACAACAATCCAGAGTTTCCCACTAAAATCCCTAGCTCTACAACGACCCAAATATCATCACAAAAAAACAAAACCAAATCCTTCAACAGATATCACGAGATTGGGAGAAGATAAGTAGAAATTACCCTCTGTTTGATGAGATCGCGAGACCGGGAGAAGAGAAGGAGAATGAGAAGATGAGGAGGACGAGCAAGGACCTTCACCGACCAGAGAAGAGAAAAGGAAGGGAGAAATTATCACCAACTGTAGAGAAGGAGGAGCAGGGAAAAAGCTTGCGCGAAAAGCCAACGGAGGTTAGGGCTCTTCAAAGCGGCACGGGGGTAAAAGCCACGGCAGGAAGCTGGGCCGCACATATACCCTCGCTGCCCGCTTTCAATAGGTACCGCGCGAAGCTGCGGTGTCAAAGCCGAAACAAACACCGAAAATACTCTTAAAAGTCGCGGCACTGTGCCGCGCCACACTTAAAAAGCCAAACTAAACATGCCCTAAATAGTACTTGAACTTTCGTTGTGAGTTGAGTGTTAAATTTCAACATCTTTGCTATATTTTGAACATTTCCTGCCTACCTTGTGGAATTGATAACCAGGATTTCACTAGAGCCCTGTATTACTTGAACGATATGTATACTTGTGTATACGGGTGACTGCCTAATTATTAAATTACTTTATTTGCAAATTTAAACTGAAACTATCTTTTGAATATTGACTTTTGAGGCAGTTTGCAGTTCCCCAGTTGAGGGACCCACCAAGTTATGTCTCAGGACTTGATAATTCACCTAAATTAATGAGTATAGCCTGAACTACTTATCCAGTATTTATAACCCAATGCTCAAGGATTTAAATCTTACCTAAGGTATTTAAATCCTTATGAGCAATTAGGGACATTTGTTTTTTCCACATATGGATCATCGTACTGGTATATGTCTGAGGTATATGTGGCTAGGCAATGACGATAATGCTAACGTGTCCTAAAACGAGGGATACAATACGATGTGAGAATTTTAGAATTGTTTCTCTTGCCTCAAGGACCTTTAATAAAGGAGAGGAAAGGATCGATGATACTATTCACTGAATCCTTGTGGGATTGTTGCCCTGACACTCTTAGGTTGTTAGTAGTCATAGCTTGATTAGAGTGACTAGCCTGTGGACTACACTACTTTACAAAATTAAAACAAAATTTCATTTACTTGTTAAAACAAACTCTGCATGAAAATTTTTAAATGAAAACTGAAAAATTTTGATAAAAATTTATATAGGTCCATGGTTAGTCACTTGGATCAGGATTAGGACTGCCTTCTGTAGGTTATCGAGTTGGTACTCGCACCCAAGGGAGGGAAGCTCACAGTTCAGCTCTGAGCCCTCACGTTTACTTTTGTCTTATGCTTAGTCTTGGTTTTTCCATGTGACTATGGGTTTGCTTGTACTTGTTTATGTCTTTTATGACGTGCTCTCTACTTTTCTAATATTGGTTTTCATCTTTGTTATGCTTAATTTCTTTGCTTGTAATTTATTTAGAATTATATACAAATCGTATTATGTTTTATGGAATAATCATACGGCGTATAGCGAAGCCGAGTACACTTTTACAGTTCATTTACAGTACTTTACTACACTTTTACTTTTTAGTACCTATCATTTGTCAGCAATTTACTTCACCATGCATACCTTTAGGACCAAACAAACGTAATAAAAATATGTATTTTTTAAATTAAATACAGTTTTAAACCTAGTGAAGAATTTTTAAATCACCCCTTTTGGATTACGGGAATCCCTCAGATGAGGTAACCTATGGTTGCTAATGAGATTTCTCCAGTTTAAATGAGTGTAACAGCTTGTTTAGATGTTGTCAACGCAAAAGAAAGTAGTGATTCTAGAATGAGTGAACCACGGGACCGTAACCGGTATCGCTCTAATCAAATTCAAAATTTTTCTAAATAAAAATAAAAACAAAACTAAAACTATATTAATAACAATAACGAGAATAAAATATTGAAACACCTAGTGAAACAATTTGAACCTTAGACATTAGAACTGCTACTGCAAGGAGGAGCTCGGAGCATGCACCGTTGGCAGCACGAAGAAGGCATACAGAAGGAAAAATATTTTATTTGTTATTGTTATTATGGAATCCAAATGTGCATGCTCTGAACACCTATGCTCAAGCTTGGAACAGTTATTATGAAATCCAAAGGTGCATGCTCCGAACACCTATGCTCATAAAATATTTTTCCTTATATGGTGTTCAAAGAATGCACCTTTGGAACCCAAAAGAAGCACCAAAGATTTTATGAGCATAGTGTTGACCTCATTTTTGATGAGGTCTTCTCTTCTTCTCTTTAGTACTTAGGATCTAGCCTTAGGCTTTTCCTTTGACTATCCTAGAGGATTAGAATTGGGATCCACCACTTAGAAATTCAAACCACTTCTTAACTCCTGCAAACCCCACAAACTTGATTGTAGACCCCTAATCACCTAGAGGGTTGAAATCGAATGTGGAAGTTTAAAGGACGAGTTCCTATAGGACTCTTTGGCACTTGGGAGCGCCTACAGGTGGCTCGGTGCTAGTGGAGGGGCTGACTTACACACACACTACACTCATACACTACGCTTCCATACACCTCCTAAAACCACACCTATACCTAACTTGACCTCCGACTCATGTAAGTGATTCGCATGGATGGTCCTTAACCCTAAGCCCTTGGCTAAGAGGGTTAGGAACAACATAGTGAATGCCTCAAATGAGTCCCTTCATGGCTCATATGGGCTTGATGTGGCTTCATGGCTCAACCAAAATGATTTTATTCCACTTATATTCACCCGATCTTCAATTTTCCAAATTTTCAATTTTTGACCCCGGGACCCTACACCCGCTTAACCTACTAAATGCCTTGAAACTACCAAAATCTCCAAAATCACCTAAATTACCCAAAATTCCTCAAGAACAATCCTAAACATTTCCTCCCCACTCAAATTGATCATCCATAACCAAAAATACCAAAAATTCCAAAAATACATCCCAATACCCTCCAAATACCCAAAATACCCCTCTTAGTCGAAAAAATCCAAAAATTCAGAAAATTCCCAGAAAATTCCAGAAAATCCCAAATATTCCCAATTTCATTTTGTTCAACTACACCATGGGCTAATTTTGTCAATTTACCCCACTTTTATCAAAATCCCCAATTTGACCCATTTTAACCCAAAGTAAACCCAATGTCAAACCTAACCTACCCAATTGACCCAAATTCTGGTCCAATTCAATTCTAAACTTCAATATAACAGCCCCAACACCAATCTAGACCCAATCCAAGCCCAATTTGATTGGCATTGGGATCCAATTTCTCTTTTGGCCTTAAAGCCCAATTTGGACCCATGACCCAAACTTAGCCCAAACTCACCCAATTCAACTCCAATTAACCCCAAATCTTTTCTAAACCTTCCTTAACATCCCCATAAACAAAACACTAACATGATTTGCCCAAAATTTAGACCCAAACCCCACTCAAATTCAACCCAAAATCAAAAAGCCCAATTTTGACCTAAACTCTAAACCTAGCCCAAATAAACCCAAACCTCAAAATCAAAACCTAACCTAAGCCAAAAACTCTTTGAAATACTCCCATAAACATCTCCCAACATTAATTTTACATCAATTTCAACTCTAGCCCAACTTTGGCCCATGGTAGCCCATTTTGGCCCACCTTAGCCTCTTTACCAAAAGGCCCATATCCAACCCAATTCAAACCCAGAATCACCTCAAATTTGTTTCAAACCACTCATGACACATCCCTAAACCAAACTCAACAATTATTTGGCCCAAGCCTTTACCAAAATTTCATCCCAAAATCCATTTTAAAATTCAAAAGCCCACTTTCCTAAACCATTTAAAAGCCCATCTAAAACCATTTCAATGAGCCCAAAATCTACCCTAAAGCCCACATGACATTTCCATTTGCCATCCACTTAATCAAAGCCATTCCCTAAGTTATAATCCCATCATCAAATAATTCCAAATCAAGCCTCATGCCAAATCACCCCTAAATACCAAAATTTTTCTTAAATCCATTTCCATGAAATTGACTTGACTTTTCCCGAAGCCAAAGGTGAGCCATGAAGCCATGCATGAGCCACATGGAAGCCATGAGAACCTCTTTACATGTCACCATGCCATTTTGGGCAAAAGGAGGAGACTCTTTCCTTAATTCCTAAAGGTGATTAACCACTCCCATGATTCCACTAAATCTTGCTTAAGCTTAATTGTACTTGGATGGTGACCATTCCCAGCGATTAAGCTGACCTAAATCACTTTCTATTCGGCCTAAACAAAGCCTTGGGTGGTGCACCTAGCCCAAATGGAGGGGTTGACCAATTTGAGCCAAAATAAGCCCTCTCCCATTCCATTCTAATCCAAGCCTTTTACACATGGCATTTGCCAATTGCCTACACTAAACCCCAGCCACGACCCACACGAACAAGATGGTGACCGATGCACGGCCGGCCGGCCACCGAGTCACCAGGAAAACACCATGGCCGAGAGCTCACATGTGAGCCAACTTTGGAATTCTCCCTTGCTGAGCTGCCCCATGCCCGATGGCCACCATGGCTGTTCTTCTCATGCCCGGAGCGAGGTGATCCAAAGCCCTAACTCTCCACGGGAGGCCCTCGCACCCTCTCCTATTTAAACACCACCCC
The DNA here is from genome assembly GCA_022702705.1 of Papilionanthe hookeriana x Papilionanthe teres. Taxonomy (NCBI): domain Eukaryota; kingdom Viridiplantae; phylum Streptophyta; class Magnoliopsida; order Asparagales; family Orchidaceae; genus Papilionanthe; species Papilionanthe hookeriana x Papilionanthe teres. The sequence goes on from CM040433.1 coordinate 67,511,713, forward strand.
CTCGCGGCCATGAAAGGGAGTTGCAAAAACCTTGCCGAAACTACGCAAAATTGTTCCAAACCCTACTCCACACTTAGAGCAGTTGATCCCAGGTGTCGATTTGCCCTAATCCCCACTCGACGGAATCCGATTTCTCGGCTCGAATTTCACCCAAAAGCGGGACATCTCCCCGGTGGAGCCGATTCCCGAATTGATTGGTCCTACACCTTCACTGGACCAAGGGAAGAAGTTTCCCACCGAAAGCCCCATCTCCGAGCCACACGGTTGCTCCGGCCTCCAAGCTTTGTGATCGGGCGTGGTCACTTTCATAGATAGACAATTCACCGAGCCAAGGGACTTCATCCGGAGCTTACTTGGACCCGATCGAAGGTGACACGACTCTCGGATCGAAGCTTCACTTCTCCGAGCAAAGGTATGGACTCCCTCTTCTTCCCGAACTTCCAGAGATTCTCATTTTAATTTGAGTCGATTTAAATGCATGTTTACCGTATGGATGTGTTCGTCTCTTGAAGACGAATCCATAGAGCATAAGAACACGAAAATCCATTGAGAATCGAGTGAGTTCTTAGGGTTAGAGTGTGGACGGTCACGGGATCGCACCAGTCGTAGACGATGACCAGGAACCGTCGGATCGCGCGTGTATCGGATGGACGGCTCAGATTGCGTCGGACCGGCGAGATGGTGCGTGAACCGCGGGGCCCGGCGGCCGAGTCGGATGGCGACTTCGAATGGGAGCGCGCCGCGTGGTCGTTCGGAGATGCCGAGGATGACGAGGCGCCGCGTGGATAAGTAGGAAATTAGGGATTTTTTTTGATTTATTTAAATACCGAAACTTTAAAAATCCATATCTTTGTGTAGAAAAATCACAAAAATAAAATAAAAATACCCGCTTGCTCGGTGAACGAGAGGAGAATAATGTGGAAAAGAAATTAATTAATTTTGTCTAGTATTTTATTTTTAATTAATTATTTACTCCCTGCATTGTTTTAATTCTCCATGCATTCATACAATTCACCATGGCATGAGACGATAGGGCTTTTGAAGCCTACGAACTTGGGAACATTCCTCGAATTTTCCAAGGTCGAGGCCGCCTCTGTGAAAAGTTATTGATTTTTCAAATGCATGTTGCTGTTTTGAGTATTTTAATTCCAAAAATTAGCATGTTGTGAAATAAATTCTAAGAAAATTTGGTGATGTTCCTTATGACCGAGAGAACCCTAGGAAAAATAGGACTTGAGTTAATTCACTCAGATTAACCCTAATTGTCCTAAATACCCAAAATTGGACTTTAATTAATTAGAGTTAACAATAGATCAAATTGACTTGAAATCAATTCTCCACTGACCTTTAGGATTAGAGGAATCCACCATAAAATTTTGAAGTCAATTGGACTTGGTTAGCCCTACTAAATGGGTTGATTAAGCCATTCAGTCATTTTAAACTTTAAAAATTCATAACTTTCAAAATACCTTTCAAAAATTCACCAAATTGGTTTTGGAGCCTCTCTGATATCAGAGGAATTTAAGAAAATTAAAATTTCAATTTTCTAAAAAAGTTGATTTTTCATCATTATTTTAATATTTTAATAATTAAAAATAATAAAAATCACAAAAATAATAAAATTCACCAAAATGTCATATTTTGAAATATAATCACTTAGGAACAAACCCCATATTTTTCTTAGGTCTATTTAATGAGATATTAAATTTTAAAGCCTTAGGGTAATTTTAAAATTAAAAAAAAATGTATTTTCTAGCATTTTCACTAAAATAATTATAATAAATCAAAGAAAAATCAGAAAATTGTAAAATTTGGTTCTCTAGAATCCTTGATATCAGAGAGAATTTTAAAAATTATAAAATTCATTTTTCAATTTATATTCTATTTTTAAATTAATTAATACTCCAGAGCTTAAAATAATTCTAATAAATAAAATATAATTCAAAAAATCACAAAAATTGGTCTAAGTGGTCCTCTGGTCATTAGGAATGCCCCATAATTTTCTTAAGGACAGAAACTTTCCCTTGGTCATATTATTAAATTTTCCTTGGAAATCCTTATTTTCCACCAAAAATAATTATATAAATAAATTAAATACAGAAAAAATCACATTTTCTCCTCTAATGTCTTTATTGACATATGAGTGAAGTAACATAAAAATTTCAAGTTCATTTGAACTCAATTTAGTGAGTTATGAAATTATTAGGCTTGAAGGGCAAAATGGTAATTAAAATCTTAACCCTTTAATTAAGACTTTAGGCTTAATGAAGTTAATAGGCAAAATATTTGATTTTAATTTGATTTGGATGATTGAAATTTAGATAATTAAGGGGTAGAAACCTACAAAACAATTTAAAACAATCTTAATAAACCTTAATTAAATAATTAGTTAAATTTGGAAGAATAATAAAATTGGAATTATTAAAATAGGGATATTATTAGGAAGAGATTTGTTCTTTAATTTAAAGATCCCTAAATTAATCATCCCAATAATATTTAATTCCTAATTAAAATGATAATTCAAGTTTAAGATTTAAAATGCTAAAAGGCTTAATCATTAAATTAAATTAAAGTTAAATTATTTAAAACAAATTCCTTTAAAATTAAAAATTAAATTAAAAATTAAGAATTAAATTAAACTAAATTAAATTAAATTAAATCAAATTAAATTAAATTAAATTATATTAAATTAAATTAAATTATATTAAATTAAATTAAATTAAATTAAATTAAATTAAGTTAAATTAAAATTAAACTAAATTAAGTCAAATTAAATCAAATTAAATTAAATTAAGCTAAATCATATTACATTAAATTAACTTAAGTTAAATTAAATTAAATTAAACCACATTAAACTAAATTAAACTAAGTTAAATTAAATTAAATTAAATTAAATATAACATCACCTAAGACATAAAGAAATTCAAAAATAAATCTAAAATAACTTGAACATTATTCCAAACTTAAATCATTGATTTGAACTTAAATTTGAATCACAAATCATTAAATATCATTTTGCCCTTAGGAGCTTTTACTATTATAACTCCTAAATGGAGTATCAAGTGAAATGACACTTCACTCATAAGGATATTCAAACATCCTAATTCATCGAGCAAGAAATAAAACTTAAACTCTCGGATGATTAATTCATTTGTGTAATTAAATTCATTTGGACTTAAAACAATCCTAGAAATATTGAAAAGATGTTTAAGATTCGTCTTAAGCACTTCCTCGATATGATAGGATATTTATAAGAACAAATTGAACTTAGTTGTTCTTTGATGAAGAAAATCGTCCCCAAATTAAAATACGAGAACCTGAGACGTCATAGGAAATGACTAGCTATAGGATTAGGAACTTGGTAGAAAACCATAACCTTTCCCTTAGCTTTACCTAGGAACTTACTTTAAATGCTTAAATATTCTAAGCTGTGTTTTAAGTGCGGCTTGGGATGACGGGAAAACCCTCCAGGTACGCTTTTATTTTATTGCGATTTACTTTACTGCAATTTATTTAATCGCATCGCATTTACCTTCCTTGCATGATAAACAACGAGTTGCATGAAAACCTACACCTTTAGGACAGAAACCAAAGCCGAAACCCATAACTAAATTAAAAGACACTACAAGATAAAATTCACCTCCACAACATTTCAAAATATAAAATAACTCAAAATTTAATCACAAACAAAACAACAAAACTACAACTACAACTAAATTAAAACGTCTCATTGAATGATCGGGAATACCTCGGATGATGTAACCCACGTGTTGCTAACGGGATTTCCCACGGTCTAAATGAAAGTGCGGAACTCATTTAGTTGAGTTTAGCAAATTCATACGGACTAAGTGAATTCGATGAAAATAACGGTGCGGGATGACGGAACAGTGGGATCTTAATCGGTTCTGTTTAATCAACTTTAAGACTTGTTTTAATTAAAATATTAAAGACACATGGAAATTAAGACTTTCTCTAAAACCAAACACTTCTCTCATCTCTCGATTTATGACTTCTACAACTACACCTCTGCAACAACAAGGAGCTCGGAGCATGGTGGGCGGCACGGCCATCGTCATCAGCGAAAACCCGAATCTACATCGGCAAAACTTTCTTAGAATTAAATAACCGAAGCCATAGGACTTCGAGGTAGTTTGCCTAGGGCAACATAAATCCTCGACTCTTCGTTAGGCATTTGCATGATCATATCATGTAAATTAAGCCACTAACCGGTCTTAGGAATCCGAGGTAGTCGTCCGATACGACATAAACCCTCACATCTTCGAGGCTATTTGTATGATTTTATCATACAAATATAAGTCCTAACTAATTAAAATTGGCGAGATCAAAATATTAAATAAACATTAGGACTTTCCTAAATTCGAACCAAACAATAGGATAGTTTGGGAAGTTGCCGAGATTCTTCTTGGATCCTCGGCTTCTCCTACTTTTCTTCCATTGGACTCCTAAAAATAAAATGTTCCAAATTTGATCCATTCCATATTGAAATTCCAAAATTCAATCCCTTGAAAACTTAAACTTTGAAATTCTTGAGAGCGGAACTACCGATTATTATCGAGAGTTTTCTTAGGTGATTTCCATCACTTAAGATGTAATTAACTATAGGGGCTTGCCCTTATAGGGAATTTTAAGAACCCGAGTAATATAAACCATCGCTTAATTTATTTATATTAAGCGGGGGAACTTAGTCGGCTTATAAAATTGGTTCGCGGACCAAACGGATGTCACAAATCTTCTAGTTTATTTAATCGAGCCCCATCATTAAACAATGTGTCTATTCTTCGGGATAGGTACATGGTTTGTGATGTGATGCTCGTTTATATAAACTATTCGGGATGTGAGATCAGTTTGATTTCATATCTTAAAATTTTCAAATTTAAAATTATTTTCAAAATCAAATACTACTTTTCAAATTATTTATTTAAATTAAATTAAAATTCGCCGACAATTTCTGTAGGCGACCCCCTTTTCAAAATAAAACACATAACCTAAAAATATGCCGACATATTTCTGGCGACTCCGCTGGGGAAAATTCCTCTCTCCATTTTTAATCAGATAGTTCTGCTTTCAAAAATCGGTAATGCATCCATGTCCCAATGGATCAAGCTACCCTTCTTTCAGTTGGAATACTATGTTCATTTCTACCTTGAACGAGTATAGCCGACATTCTCTTGGATTTAGGAGCCACTTTGTTTAGACACCCCTAAACGGAGAGGTTCCGAGATTCTTTACCTCATTTACGAGGTGGGGTGGACCCCGATAGGTGTTAGTTTAGGAGTAATCCTTCGAGTCTAGAAGTCTTGCATAAGACTTTCTTTTCCTTTCCAACTCTTAATCATATTCATTACCTTCTCTACACATTTGAACATTCCGTTCTAAATAAACAAACCTTCTAATGAACGACTCTTTTAATAAATATACATGAACAAGAATGTGTTCGGACTCTTTTCGATTCCTTTCTTTTCGTCTCGATGAGAAGGAGCACAACTTGGGACCGACAATCGGAATCTACCTTGCGAAATGGAAGCCCCAAAACTGATTTTCTCATTCACCAACGGATCTGGACTTCGATTGTTTACAAGGATGAGCTGCCCGACAATGGGATCATCCGGTTTGGACAAGGATTCGAGAATACAAATGTCAAGATCGCTGACGTTACCCTTTTCGCACTGATGGACAAAGTGTCAGAAGCTGAGAAACCCATGATTGAATTCAACCTTAAATCAACTCAAGAATTTCCCCCTCTGCAAAGGGTTCCAGCTGAGAGGAATACCGCTGTCCATAGGAGGACTGTTATCTCTACCCCCACTGGTCTAGTCGTCTCTGTACCTACCCCGGCCCCCGCCAAACTGAAGGGGAAGGAAGTCCAAATTTGTAACGAACATGTTACCGTGGAGGGTACAGATTTCCGTGCAAGTCCTTCGTTTTTGAAATTGGGTCCGGCTCGAGGGTTCCACCCCTAACACGGACTCGGAGGAGAAACAGAGGCGGGAAGATTGCCGAGAAAGGCCGGAGGCTGCTGAAGTCGCTTTCCTAGAAGAAATTCCCGAGTACACACCACTACCGAATACATACCATTGTCGAGTATACACCCCTTTTGGAAGGGAGCGGATTCCATCCCTTTCCGCCGCGGTGGCGAGGAAAATGTCCGCGAATTGCCTCTACATTACCTCGGCCCGCATACTATAACGACAACAGAAAGAAGAGGGCTAGGATTACACCACTTGCCCGATTACAGACTGTGATTGAAAAGTTAGCGAAGAAGGAAAGATGCCCTGTGTCGGAAATTTTAAGAAGGATAGGGCGGGTGCCAGCCAAATCTCGTCTTGGGCCGCGAATAGAATCTGCTATCGCTGCAGAAGAACCAAATAAGAAAATGAAGGCTAGCCCACCTGTTGTTGTTTCGGGTTTACAGATCAGGGAGGATACCACCTTCCAGCATTCAGCTGACAGACCTTCCGGTCCTAGGCCTTCTGCTGCTAGAAGGATGGTATGGCGTCCGACTACGGCCAATTAAGGCCGAAACAACGACCGGAAAAGGAAAGTCTCGTTAGGAGACTTGAGTCCGAGGAAAGTGCTACCGCGATAAAGGGGACTCATGAGAAAGAAACTCGACAATTATCACATGACAAGCTGCAAGGAGGTACGGAAAAGACCTCTAGAAGATGCTATGGAAAAGTTAAGAGCGATATTCGGCGGCTAGCGAGGGAAAGAGAGGAGAAATTCGGAGATGAAGTTGACTCGTCGAGTTCATGGATGATGAGTATGCGAGAAATTAACATGGTAGAAACACGAGCTTCGTCGGCTTCACGAGGTGCCCTGCGGCTACGAAAGAGAGGAGCGGAAGTAATGAGGAGGCGGCTTCAAGAGAAAGATGATACGATCGCCCGGATGGCGAAAAGGATGGAAGAGATGGGCGCTAGCCCTAGACACTCTCCGAGTCGGGTTCAACCCCAAAGAGAAACACCCCGGAAGTTATTCACATTGTAGACGGAGGAAAGGAGATTACATCCGTCAACGGGAATGGTCGATTAAAGAAGGATGCAACACAAAGTATGATTCCGGAAAAGGATATCAAGAGCTTGGTAGAACGGCGAGTACGAGAAGCCTTAGCACAATCAAAGAGCGGGACATCCATTCGGACGGGTAGACCTTACCCAGAAGAATTCGACGACTGTCCAATATCCGAAGGGCTTTGTACCACCTCCGTTCGAGACCTTTGATGGAGCCAGAAACCCTCGGCGGCATGTTGCACATTTTCGTGCCGGTTGTTGCAATGCGGCGGAAGTGATGCTTTACTCTTCGGAGCAATTTGTCGGCGGCACTGTCGGGGATCGCCTTTGATTGGTATGCGGAATTACCAAACGGTTCGGTGAAGACATTTTCGGAATTAGAGAACCTCTTCATCGAGCGATTTGCGGAGCTCGGCACCACATCACTATAGGTGATTTAGTGGTAGAGAAGCGAAGCCGAATGAAACCTTGGTGGACTACATACTTCGATGGAGGAACCTAAGTATGAAGTGTGAGCCACGATTACAAGAACGAGCATGCGATCGGCATTTTACTAAAAAGCATCCATGGCCGATAGCACTTCTCCTCGAGGGATTTACTATTAAGACTTTCGAGAAGTTGTTAAGCGAGGCCGGAAGCTTGCAAGAGGAGGCGAAGCAATTAAGTTTCACCGATAAAACGGATAAACGAAGCCCGTGAAAACTTTTGAAAAGAAGTTCGGGATCGTTGCGAGCGATCGACAAGGCGAGCACGCCGATACAAATATCGTCGAACGGCCGCGGCAACCTCGACGAAGTACCGGCGACCCCGACCCGGCTATCGGTCATCTCGACAGTATGAACAACCGCCCCGTCCGCAACGTACGTTAAGAGAGCTTCGAGCGAGGGAGTATCCGTTCAAGAATGAGGCGATGCCGAAAATGTTCCGCGGTTTGATGAAGACTCCGGATTTCCAACTACCGGAACCTAAGAGACCGAAGAAGTCGACAAGAAAGGTGATCCCGACTTTTGCCCTTACCACCGGATGCTTGGGCATAAGATAGAAGATTGTATTACCTTCGAGAGTTGGCTCAACGACAATCTTTGGAAAGGGAATATAACGATCCCGAAGGAGTACATGAAGGAACCCCAGAAAGGAGGTTCCGTCAATGTTATCTCGACGAATCTCATTATTTCGATAGATCCCTATGTGACTGATGATGGATGGACTACCGCTTGGACAAAGTCTTCGAAGAAGATTTTAGATCGCATCCAAACCACTTCGGTGCGAGCTTCGACTCGGAGTTCGAAACACAGTCGAGTCGGCGCTATCACTTGCGATAGAAGAACCACCTCGACAAGAAACAATTGAAGAAAAGAAGAAAACTGACGAAGAAGAGAAGACCGAGGCACCTAAGGCTAGACTAGGGGCTGCTTATCCTAGGATAGTTGTTTCCGATTCGGGGGAGAAATCCCTCGAACTTCGACTACGTATGATTATCCGCCCACTCCGGTGGGATCTTATAATGATGAGGGTTATGGCGTTGGCTACGTTTTGATCGTTTCTAACGATTACGTAACTAGCGACAATCAACCTAATCCGGATGTCGATTCAGATACAAATGACAATTCTCGAATCATACACAATCTCGACGATCACAATGATGAAGAAGACATCCACCGGGAGGGCTACGAGAGTTCAACAAGCAACGAATCTATTTGCGAGTTTCGAGGAACCCCGATCACAATAGAGTTAGAGCCTTCGGACTCCGAAGCTAATCTGAAGAACACGTCGCTCCGATTCAGGAAGAGACACCGACCAACTCGATGCTAAATTCGGAAGAAATCACGAAGTCGACTTAAGAAGTGGAAGAGTTCTACCTCCGAGAATGGGTCCGAAAGACAAAGGAAAGCGGGTGGTTGTTCGGGAAGAACCAACCCGTGCAGAAGAAATACCCATTCGAGAAGAAAACGAGGCACATGAAAACAAAGTGGATTACAACGTGCTAGCCCATCTTAGGAAACTACCGACCCGGCGAGCATCTACGACGCTCTCATCTTATCGAAAGGAGATGAGAGAAGCTCGATCGAGGCCTTACTTGATCCGGAAATTTGCTTAGCTCGAATGGCCGGAGAGTCCTTAGATGAGGTTTGCTCGTTAAAGGAACGACGAGGTGTTACCTTCACGGACGACGACCTATTACTTGGGACGAGCGGACCACGACCGACCAGTTGTACATTTCGATTACAATTGGGAAGTTTACACTCTCCGGAGTATTGGTGGATCCGGGAGCATCAATCAACATAATGAATCTTCGAACGCTAGCATACTTGGAAATTGATGCTCGCGAGCTCGAGGCGGACAAAATGTTATTAAGAGGATTCGACCGGAAAGGAGAAAGAGCCCTCGGCTCAATAACACTTGCTAATGAAGACCGGTGACTTAGCAAAGACAACCGCGAAATTTCACATAATTGATTCGAAACGTCATTCAACGCTCTCTCTGGGCCGACCATGGATACATGAAAACGAGGATGGTACCATCATCTTTACATCGATGCATTAAATACTACGACGGAGGGGAACGAGTGTATTAAAGGTGACTTACAACCGTTCTCCGTACATGAAATCGGAATCTATGAAGATGCGGCTTATTATGCACCTCCGAAGAAAACGATCTTCTCAAGAGATACCATAACAAATGAAGCAAAGGAAATTTGGGACAACGAAGAACACTGAAGTTCTAGTCCAACGATCGCTCACCACTCCCTTACGGCGAGATGGTGAAGGTTTCTCCACAACTCGCATCCGAGGTCGAGGCGGGGACGAGGTCGTGGCGAGAGACATTAGGACGATTGGACGAGAGGAAACCGGCCATCAATGTCGATTGGGAAGATAGTTCGAAGAAGAAAAAGAAATCGAACAAGAAGCGACGACAATAAGTCGAAAGAAGCCGCAATTCAAAATCCCTATTGAAGATGAAAGAAACGAAGAATATAAATCGATGTACGAGAAGATTAACCACTATGTACATACTATGACCCTGACCCCGATCCATTCTAATAAGATCGAGGGTATGGAGGTCAAAGAGGTACGTAGCGGTGGTGCGAAAGCCCATCAAATTCTACCGTGGTGCTCCTTCCTCCAAAGCTGAAAATAATGTACAACTTGAAGATGCTACTTCATCGGAATTAATGGAATTGCCTTTTGAGTGGTACTCTCCCTGTGTTCAAAATTTAATTCGGCATGGTTTCTTACCTCGACAATGGACAAAAGGTCGATCACAACGTTTTGAAAATTTATGGAATAACTCCGGTCGTCACCTGACTCAAAACATGGTCTCGGATTCGGCACGGTAGGATCGGTTGACGATGCGAATTTTGCTTGGTTGTCACTGCGAGTCTAATGAAAGCTGCATGGAAAGCTGCGGAAGAACTCGAAGATTTGCAAATTGGAAACGCTCCACGGAATTCGAAGAAGAGATCAAATCTACGATAGATGAGTTAACGGAAGTTAACTTAGGTACTAGCGAAGAACCTAGACCTACCTTTGTTAGCTCCTTACTCGATAAAGAAGATTCCGAAGAAATAATTAAGTTATTAATGGAATTTAAAAGACTTGTTTTGCTTGGAGCTACGATGAGATGCCGGGTTTAGCTCCGGAGGTCGCGAGTCCACAAGCTAGGGGTGGATCACGCACGATTCCGGTCGGACGAGGTCCCGGAAGAATGCGTCTAGAAATCGAACAACAAGTCATAGGCTGAAGTTAAAAAAGCTAATAGACGCTAAATTTGTCCGTGAAGAACAATACCCGACTTGGTTAGCCAACGTGGTACCGGTCGGGAAGAAGAATGGTCGGATCGGAATTTGTGTGGATTTCGAGAGATTTAAACGAGGCATGCCCGAAAGATGAATTCCTCTACCGATCCCGGAATTAATGATCGACATTGCTTCGACACATGAAATATTCTCGTTCATGGATGGATCTTCGGGATACAACCGGATAAAAATGGCTCCGGAAGATGAAAAACTTACGGCATTCGAACGCCGATCGGAGTATATTGCTACACGGTGATGCCATTCGGACCGAAGAACGCGGGAGCGACCTACCGGAGAGCGATGACAAGAATTTTTGATGATCTCATCCACAATCAAGTCGAATGCTTACGTGGACGATGTGGTCATCAAAAGCAAAGTAAAGGAAAACCACTGTATGATTTGAGAATTGTTTTTGAACGATTAAGACAATTTAACCTTAAGATGAATCCCTTAAAATGCGCCTTCGGCGTCACCTCCGGGAAATTCTTAGGATTCGTTGTCCGACATCGTGGGATTGAAATCGACCCGGAAAAGATTAAAGCTATCTTAGAAATGCCACCTCCCAGAACCTTAAAACAACTACGATCTTTTCAAGAGAAGTTGGCATATCTTCGACGCTTTATCTCAAACTTGTCAGGTAGGTGTCAGCCTTTCTCGGCACTAGTTAAAAAGGACGCCAAATTTATTTGGGAAGAGAAATGCCGAGAGGGCCTTCGAGGACATTAAACAATACTTAATGACACCTCCTGTCTTAGCGGCCCCGATCTCGGGTAGACCGCTAATACTTTATACCGCGGCTTTAGACGACTCTCTCGGAGCCATGATGGCAGGGTCGATGATGAGGGTAAAGAAAATGCTCTTTATTACCTAAGCCGTCGTTTCTTGCCGACGGAAATAAGGTATCCCGCAATTGAAAAGCATTGTTTGGCCACGATCTTCGCCGCTTCAAAAGCTCGGGCATTACATGCTTTCTCATAAGGTCGACCCGATCTCGAAATTTAATCCGTTGCAATACTTGATGACCCGTCCAACGCTTTCCGGCGGACTTGCCGGATGGTCGATGATATTATTGTAATTCGATATAACTTTCGTGCCTCTTCGTGCCGTAAAGGGACAAGTCTTAGCGGACTTCCTCGCGGCACACCCTTTGCGGCGGAATCGCCTCTCGATGACGACTTGCCGGATGAACAAATAATGAACCTAGAAGACCATGATGATCGACGTTGGGAATTATATTTCGACGGAGCATCTTCGAGCACATAAAGACGAAGAATCGCAAGTGATAGTGCCCGATAAGGCGGGGATCGGACTAATCTTTATAACACGGAGCGGGGGATATTAAGATACTCCTACCACTTGACGAGCCGTGCACGAACAACGAAGCGAATACGAAGCCCTCATAACGGAGTCCGGAATTAACTATTCAAATGGGTATAACGAGACATCAACATCTACGGGGATTCGCGGCTAATCATCCAACGGATCGCCGGACAATACGGGATTTTAAAACCAAGACTCGAGCAATACTTCCGGTATGCCATACGAATTGTTGGAACAAATTCCGAATGTGACAATCTACAAAATTCCCGAAAGAAAACGCTTTAGCGGATGCGCTAGCCGTCTCGCAAAAGAATTTGCTACATTTGCAAGATGAATCAGTGGAAGTGTCGGTTCACGGACGTCAGGTCCTATCACAGCTCGACATAGACACAATACACAAATCAGAAAAGGAAAAAGGATCAATCGCAGCAGTGACAGAAAATACAGAAGATTGGTGACAACCATTAATAGATTACCTGCAAACAGGAAAACTACCATATGATAGGTCGTTAGCCCATCAGATCAAGAAAAGAACTCTGTCCTATGCATTAATAAACAACATATTATACAGAAGGTCTTTTGATCTAATGTGGCTAAGATGCCTAAGCGGGTCCGAGGCCCGTGAAATTGTTAAAGAGATACATTCGGGACTGCGTGGCGCTCACCGGTCGGGTCCAAAGATGAAAATGAAAATTAAAAGACTAGGGTACTACGGCCCTCGATGATGACCAGATCGCATGAAAATCGCCGAGAGGCGTCATCGGTGCCAAGTGCACGGAGTGGTTCTACACCAACCTCCAAATGTGCTACATCGGACAATTGCATCGTGGCCATTTGAATGTTGGGGCACGGATATAGTGGGTCCAATAGAACCACCGTCGTCAAAAGGACATCGCTTCATTCTTGCGGCTACGGATTACTTTTCCAAGTGGGCGGAGGCGGTTCCACTCGGAGAAGTGAAGGCACACCACGTGCTACGGTTTTTAAGAACCAAGTTGTCTACCGTTTCGGGGTGCCGCGCGAGATCATCTCGGATAATGGGTCGGCATTCAAAAGCACGCAAATCAACAATTTGTCGGGAGACACGGAATCGGCGGCGATATTCGACAATTTACTACCCGAGAGCAAACGGCCTTGCGAGGCTTTTAATAAAACTCTCGTTCAAATTTTAAAGAAAACCTTGGACGATAATAAGAGAAATTGGCACGAGAAGTTGTTAGAAGCCTTATGGGCCTACGGGACAACTTTCGGAACTCCTACTCGAAGCTACACCTTACGCTCTAGTGTATGGGTCCGAGGCAGTGTTACCCTTAGAAGTCCAGCTTCCTTCACTCAGGATTGCAGTTGCAAACAAACTCACGACGAGAAGAGAATGCCAGATTACGACTAGAAGAATTGGAAAGCCTGGAAGGGAAGAGACTTGCGGCGCTGACGGGATTTAGAACTATACCAAGCTAAGATGGTTCGAGCCCATGACGGACGGGTCGCCGAGAACCTTTAAGGTTGGCGACTTAGTTCTCGTTCTCAAAAGACCTATTCTTGCACACCGCAAGATAGGAGGAAAATTTGAACCCACTTGGGAAGGACCGTTTGTGGTTGAGGCGATCTACTCGGGAGGCTCTACCGGCTAGTAAGCGCCGAGGAGAACGACATATGCTTCCGATCAATGGACGATACTTGAAAAAGTATTACGCTACCTGATGTTTCGAAGGAGTGAATTTTCCATCCCTAGAAGCACGGGTGAAGTAATTACTTATGACTGGGTCCGAACCCAAAAATAACAAAAATGTGCTAAAATAAATAAAATCGTGATAATAAAGTTTTTTTTTGTTTTCTCTCTTCCAAGTCAAAATCTCTTTCCTGATCTTTTCCCACTTAATTCTTGTTGAATATAAAAAAAAAAAAAAAATTTCGTCTTTAATAAACATTTTCTTAATGTTCTTGTTCTTAGTACGACCACGATCCTTTTCCTTGTCTTTTCACGGGGAAATGTCGGCCGGGCGGTTGGTCTCGAACTTTAGAAATGGCGTAAGCCTTGCACTCGATGAAAAGAGGGTGAAAGATGGAGCGATAATAGAGATTGACTCAGACTTCGCACCAGCAGGCCTGCAATACGAGGAAAGTGACTGGGTCCCGATTGACCGAGAGGAATTGCCCAGTCAGACAGTAATGAAAGTGGGTGGCCCAAGCCACCAATCCAGCAGCAGGAAAAGAAAAACAGACACTGAAGAAGACAAGAGAATCAAATCCGCAGTCGCTACGGCGGAGAGGCGAACTTGTCGGCGCCGCGCCCGCGAAACTCGGGAAGTACGAAAAGCTACTCTCACGGCGACTCAACGGAGAAACAAAAATCGACGTATCCGCGAGATGCTAACTAAATTAGCGGCGGACCGGCGCGACGAGGAAGTTGCTCACGCCGATACATATACTTCGAGGTACCGGTTCGCCGGGAACACGAAAAAGGAGACCGGCTCCGGGACGACGGAAGAGACCGGAGAAATCTCAAGAGGAACGGAAGAAAGAAGGCTAGTACGCCACCGGATGAAGCCACCGTAATGCATGACCTTGTTGCGGAAGCAGCCCCGGAGGATGTCCCGACGGACATCATCCCCGAGGAGCCGAGGTATGCGGGGAGAACGTGAAGGGATTGAGCCATATATCCCACAGTACGTCACCAGGCCTCGTCATTTGCAAATTATTCCAGAATACGAGTTAGAAAGAATACAGAATGTCCAGAAGAAAACTTTTGAATACTTCGAAAGAATCAGAGGCAGGAGGATCAATATACTTGAAGGCCTCGAGCTACATACAGACGTGTTCTCAGAATATGAACAACAACAAATCGTGGACTGCATCCGGGATTTGAAAAAATGGGCGAAGCGAGGTCGCTTAAGAGAAAACACTTACTCGGAACCCCGGAGATGGATGCCGGGGAAAGGAAGAATTACAATACAATGTGGATGCTGCTATAACTTCGCAGAGGACAGGAAAGGTAACCCACCGGGGATACTCCGTCATGGCCAGGTGGACCCAATGCCATTAGTCATTAAAAGGATGGTAAAAAGAATGATAACATGGGGGTGTTGACCTCATTTTTGATGAGGTCTTCTCTTCTTCTCTTTAGTACTTAGGATCTAGCCTTAGGCTTTTCCTTTGACTATCCTAGAGGACTAGAATTGGGATCCACCATCTAGAATTTTAAACCACTTCTTAACTCCCCGCAAACTCCACAAACTTGATTGTAGACCCCTAATCACCTAGAGGGTTGAGATCAAATGTGGAAGTTTAAAGGATGAGTTCCTATAGGACTCTTTGGCCTTAGGATTGCCACAGGTGGCTCGGTCGCAGTGAAGGGTTGACTTACACACACACTACACCTATACACTACACTTTCACACACCTCCTAAAACCATACCCATACCCAACTTGATCTCCTGACTCATGCAGATGATTCACATGGATGGTCTTTAACCCCTAAGCCCTTGGCTAAGAGGGTTAGGAACAACATAGTGAATGCCTCAAATGAGTCCCTTCATGGCTCATGTGGGCTTGATATGGCTTCATGGCTCAACCAAAATGATTTTATTCCACTTACATTCACCCAATCTTCAATTTTCCAAATTTTCAATTTTTGACCCCCGGGACCCTACACCCATCTAACCTACCAAATGCCCTTGAAACTACCCAAAATCTCCAGAATCACCTAAATTACCCAAAATTCTCCAAAATTATTCCCAAACATTTCCACATCACTCAAATTGATCATCCATAACCAAAAATACCAAAAATTCCAAAAATACCTCCCAATACCCTCCAAATACCCAAAATACCCCTCTTAGCCAAAAAATCCAAAAATTCAGAAAATTCCCAAAAAATTCCAAAAAATCCCAAATATTCCCAATTTCATTTTGTTCAACTACACCATGGGCCAATTTGGTCAATTTACCCCACTTTTATCAAAACCCCCAATTTGACCCATTTTAACCCAAAGTAAACCCAATGTCAAGCCTAACCTACCCAATTGACCCAAATTCTGGTCCAATTCAATTCTAAACTTCAATTCAACATCCCCAACACCAATCTAGACCAAATCCAAGCCCTATTTGATGGGCATTGGGATCCAATTTCACTTTTGGCCTTAAAGCCCAATTTGGACCTATGACCCAAACCTAACCCAAACTCACCCAACTCAACTCCAATTAACCCCAAATCTTTTCTAAATCTTCCTTAACATCCCCATAAACAAAACACTAACATGATTTGCCCAAAATTTAGACCCAAACCCCACTCAAATTCAACCCAAAATCAAAAAGCCCAAATTTTGACCTAAACCTCAAACCTAGCCCAAATGAACCCAAATCCCAAAATCAAAACCTAACCAAAGCCAAAACCTCTTTGAAACACTCCCATAAACATTTCCCAACATTAATTTTACATCAATTTCAAATCTAGCCCAACTTTGGCCCATGGTAGCCCATTTTGGCCCACCTTAGCCTCTTTACCAAAAAGGCCCATATCCGACCCAATTCAAACCCAAATCACCTCAAATTTGTTTCAAACCACTCATGACACATCCCTAAACCAAACTCAACAATTATTTGGCCCAAACCTTTACCAAAATTTCATCCCAAAATCCATTTTAAAATTCAAAAGCCCACTTTCCTAAACCATTTTAAAAGCTCATCCTTTACCACATCCAAAGGCCCAAAATTGGTCCCAAAGCCCATATGACATTTCCCCTCACCATACTTTCAATTAAACTCAATACCTAAGTCCTAAATTCATCATCAAATCATTCCAAATCAAGTTCCATACAAATTTCCATCAAATTACCAAAAAATTCCTAAATCCATTTCCATGAAATTGACTTGACTTTTCCCGAAGCCAAAGGTGAGCCATGAAGCCATGCATGAGCCACATGGAAGCCATGAGAGCCTCTTTACATGTCACCATGCCATTTTGGGCAAAAGGAGGAGACTCTTTCCTTAATTCCTAAAGGTGATTAACCACTCCCATGATTCCACTAAATCTTGCTTAAGCTTAATTGTACTTGGATGGTGACCATTCCCCACTGATTAAGCCGACCTAAATCACTTTCTATTCGGCCTAAACAAAGCCTTGGGTGGTGCACCTAGCCCAAATGGAGGGGTTGACCAATTTGAGCCAAAATAAGCCCTCTCCCATTCCATTCTAATCCAAGCCTTTTACACATGGCATTTGCCGATTGCCTACACTAAACCCCGGCCACGACCCACACGAACAAGATGGTGACCAATGCACGGCCGGCCAGCCACCGGGTCGCCGGAAAACACCATGGCCGAAAGCTCACATGTGAGCCAACATTGAAATTCTCCATTGCTGACTTGTCTCGACCCGAATGGATAGCATGGTTGTTCTTCCCATGCCGAGAGCGAGGTGATCCAAAGCCCTAACTCTCCACGGGAGGCCCTCCACCCTCTCCTATTTAAACCCCTCACCCTCGCGGCCATGAGAAAAGAGTTGCACAAACCTTGCCGAAACTCTTCCAAAATTGTTCCAAACCCTTCTCCACCCTTAGAGCGAGTTGATTCCCGGTGTCGATTAGCCCTAATCCCCATCGACAAAATCCGATTTCTCGGCGAAATTCCACCCAAAACCAGGACACTTCTCCACGGTGGATCAATCCTCAAATTGATTAGTCCTACACCTTCACCGGACCAAGAGAAGGTGTCCACCAGCAAAAGCCCCATCTCCGGGGCCACCCGGTTGTTCCGGACTCCAAAGGTTGTGATCGGCCTTGGTGGAAATCACACCTGAGCAATTCACCACATCCCGGGGCTTCATCCCTAGCCTCCTCGCGGCTCCAACGAACGTGCCGAGCATCTCGATCGAGGCTTCACCTCTCGAGCTAAGGTATGAGCTAATTCTTCATCCCGAGCTTACGGAGATTCTCCATTTCAAATGCTTCGATTTCGATGCATGATAACCGTATAGATGTGTTCGTCTCCTCGAGACGAATCCATAGAGTATAAGAGCATGAAAATCCATTGAGTATCGAGTGAGATATTAGGGATTTAGTGTGGACGGCTCTCGGGTGAGGACACTTGGGGACGATGAACGGATGCCGTCCATTTAATACACGCGCGGACGGACGGCCAGGATCGCGTCAGACCAGAAGACGGAGCGATACAGCGGGCCCCTGGAGCGCTGACTCGGATGGCGGTGTCAAATGGGAGCGCGCCGCGTGTGCCTTCGGAGATGCTAAGGTTGACGCGGCGCCGACTCGGATAAATAGAAAATTAGGGGTATTTTCTATTTATTTAATTCCCTAAACTTCAAAAATTCATAACTTTGTGTAGGAAAATCAGAAAAATAAAATTAAAATACCCCCTTGCTCAGTGAACAGAGGAGAATAATGTGGAAAAGAAATCATTTAATTTCATCAAGTATTTTATTTTTTATAATTTATTTACTCCCTGCATTGTTTTAATTCTCCATGCATGTACACAATTCACCATGGCATGAGACCATAGGGCTTTTGAAGCCTCTGAACTTGGGAACATTCCCTGAATTTTCCAAGGTCAGAGGCCACCTCTGTGAAAAGTTATTTATTTTTCAAATGCATGTTGCTGTTTTGAGTGTTTTAATTCCAAAAATTAGCATGTTGTGAAATAAATTCTAGGAAAATTTGGTGATGTTCCTTATGACCAGAGAACCCTAGGAAAAATAGGACTTGAGTTAG
Source organism: Papilionanthe hookeriana x Papilionanthe teres (assembly GCA_022702705.1). Taxonomy (NCBI): domain Eukaryota; kingdom Viridiplantae; phylum Streptophyta; class Magnoliopsida; order Asparagales; family Orchidaceae; genus Papilionanthe; species Papilionanthe hookeriana x Papilionanthe teres. Next base: position 67,530,581 of record CM040433.1, read on the forward strand.
TTCACTCAAAATAACCCTAATTGGCTTAAATACCCAAAATTGGGCTTTAATTAATTAGAGTTAACCATAGATCAAATTGACTTGAAATCAATTCTCCACTGACCTTTAGGATCAGAGGAACTCACCATAAAAGTTTGAGGTCAATTGGACTTGGTTAGCCCTATTAATTGGGTTGATTAAGCCACTTAGTCATTTTAAACTTTAAAAATTCATAACTTTCAAAATATCTTTCAAAAATTCACCAAATTGGTTTTGGAGCCTCTCTAATATCAGGGGAATTTAAGAAAATTAAAATTTCAATTTTCTAAAAAAGTTGATTTTTAATATTATTTTAATATTTTTAATAATTAAAAAATAATAAAAATCACAAAAATAATAAAATTCACCAAAATGTCACATTTTGAATTTTAATTACTTAGGAACAAACCCCATATTTTTCTTAGGCCTATTTGGTGAGATATTAATTTTTAAAGCTCTAGGGTAATTTTAAAATTAAAAAATGTATTTTCTAGCATTTTCACTAAAATAATCATAATAAATCATAGAAAAATCAGAAAATTGCAAGATTTGGTTCTCTGAAATCCTTGATATCAGAGAGATTTTTGAAAAACATAAAATTCATTTTTCAACATTTATTTTATTTTTAAATTAATTAACACTCCAGAACTTAAAATATTTATAATAAAAATAATATAATTCAAAAAATTACCAAAATTGGTCCAAGTGGTCCCCTGGTCATTAGGAATGTCCCCTAAGTTTCTTAAGGACAGAAACTTTCCCTTGGTCATGTTATTAAATTTTCCTTGGAAATCTCTATTTTCTACCAAAAATAATTATATAAATAAATTAAATACAGAAAAATCACATTTTCTCCTCTCATGTCTTTATTGACATATGAGTAAAGTCACATAAAAATTTCAAGTTCATTTGAGTTCAATTTAGTGAGTTATGAAATTATTAAGCTTAAAGGGTAAAGTGGTAATTAAATTTCTTTTAATCTTTAATTAAAACTTTAGGTTTAATAAAAAAATTAACAAGTAAAATATTTGATCCTAATCTGATTTGGATGATTGAAATTTAATAATTGAAGGGTAGAAACCCATTAAGCAATTTAAAATGATTAAACTTTAATTAAATAATTGATTAAATTTGGAAGAATAATAAAATTGGAATTATTAAAATAGGGATATTATTAGGAGGAGATTTATTCTTTAATTTAAAAAATCCCTAAATTAATCATTTCATTAATGTTTAATTCCTAATTAAAATGATAATTCAAATTTAAAACATTAAAAGACTTAATCATTAAACTAAAATTAAATTATTGAACTCTTTTAAAATTTTAATTAAAATTAAAATGAATAAAATTAAATTAAATTAAAAATTAAATTAAATCAAATTAAATCAAATTAAAAATTTAATTAAAAAATAAACTAAATTAAAAATTAAATTAAATTAAATTAAATTAAATTAAAAATTAAATTAAATTAAATAAATTAAAAATTAAATAAAATCAAATTAAATCAAATTAAAAATTAAATTAAAAATTAAACTAAATTAAAAATTAAATTAAATTAAATTAAATTAAATTAAAAATTAAATTAAATTAAATAAATTAAATTAAATTAGATTAAATTGAATCAAATTAAATAAAAAAAAATTTTAATTAAATTAAATCAAATTAATTCAATGTAACATCAAATCAAACTAAATTGAATTAAATTGAATTAAATTAAATTAAATTGAATTAAATTAAATTGAATTAAGTTGAATTAAATAACATCACCTAAGACATAAAGAAATAAGCCTAAAATAACTTGAACACTATTCCAAATTTAAACCCTTCAATTGAAATTAAAGCTTAAATCACAAACCATTTGAACACCAATTTACCCTCAAAAGCTTTAGTTATCATAACTCCTAAACGGAATATTAAATGAAATGTTACTTCACTTATAGGACATTCAAATATCCTAGTTCACTCGAGCAAGTTAACAAAACTTGAAAACCTCGGACGATCGATTCATTTACATAATTAAATTCATTTGGACTTAAAACAATCCTAGAAATATTGAAAAGATGTTTAAGATTCTTCTTAAGCACTTCCTCAATATGATAGGATATTTATAAGAACAATTGAACTTAGTTGTTCTTTGATGAAGAAAATCGTCCTCAAACCAAAACACAAGGAACCTAGACGTCATAGGAAATGACTAGCTATAGGATTAGGAATTTGGTAGAAAACCATAGCCCTTACCTTAGCTTTACCTAGGAACTTGCTTAAATATTCTAAGCGTGTTTTAAGTGCAGCTTGGGATGACGGGAAGACCCTCGGGTACGCTTTTATTTTATTGCGATTTACGTTACGGTAATTTATTTAATCGCATCGCACTTATTTTTCTTGCATGATAAACAACGGTTGCATGAAAACCTACACCTTTAGGACGAAAACCAAAGCTGAAACCCATAACTAAATTAAAAGACACTACAAGATAAAATTCACCTCCATGACATTTCAAAATATAAGACAACTCAAAATTTAATCACAAACGGAACAACAAAACTACAACTACAACTAAATTAAAACGTCTTGTTGGATGATCGGGAATACCTCGGATGATGTAACCTACGTGTTGCTAACGGGATTTCCCGCGGTCTAAATGAAAGTGTGGAACTCATTCAGTTGAGTTTAGCAAATTCATCTGGACTAAGTGAATCCGATAAAAATAACGATGTCGGAAGGATGGAACCGTGGGATCTTAACCGGTGTTGTTATAATCAACTTTAAGATTTGTTTTAATTAAAACACAAAAAAAAACACTTGGAAAGTAAGACTTCTCTAAACCAAACACTTTTCTCATCCCCTGATTTATGATTTCTAAAACTAAACCTCTGCAACAACAAGGAGCTCGGAGCATGGTGGGCAGCACGGCCATCGTCGTCAGCAAAACTTGAACCTACTTCAGCAAAACTTTCCTAGAATTAAACAACAAAGCCATAGGACTTCGAGGTAGTTTGCCTAGTGCAACATAAATCCTCAACTCTTCGTTAGGCATTTGCATTGCAAATTAAGCCCTAACCGGTCTTAGAATTCCGAGGTAATCGTCCGATACGACATAAACCCTCATATCTTCCAGGCTATTTGTATGATTCTATCATATAAATATAAGCCCTAATTAATTAAAATTGGCAAGATTAAAACATTAAATAAACATTAGGACTTTCCTAAATCCAAGCCAAACAATAGGATAGTCGGGAGATTATCGAAGTTCACTTCGAATCCGTAATTTCTCCTACTTTTCTTCCTTTGAATTCCCAAAATAAAATGTTCCAAACTCGATCCATCCCCTATTGAGATTCAAAAAATTCAATTCTTTGAAAACTTAAACTTTGAAATTCTTGAGAGCGAATTATTGATTATTATCGAGAGTTTTCTTAGGTGATTCCCGTCACTTAAGATGTAATTAACTATAGGGGCTTGCCCTTATAGGGAATTTTAAAGAACCCGAGTAATATAAACCTCGTTTAATGTTTTCATATTAAGCGGGGAATTTGTCGGCTTATAAAATTGGTTCGCGAGACCAAACGAATGTCACAAACCTTTCTAGTTTATTTAATCGAGCCCCATTATCAAGCGAGTGTGTCTATTCTTCGGGATAGATACACGGTTTGTGGTGCGGCGCTCGTTTATATAAACTATTCGGGATGTGAGATCGGTTTGATTTCATATCTTAAAATCTTTAAATTTAAAATTATTTTCAAAATCAAATACTACTTTCTAAATTATATCTATATTAAATTTAAAATTCGCCGACAACTTCTGTAGGCGACCCCTTTTAAAAAATACAACACTCAACCTAAAAATATGCCGACAACTTCTGGCGACTCCGCTGGGGACAATTTCTCTCTCCATTCTAATCAGACAATTCTGCTTTCAAAAATCGGTAGTGCATCCATGTCCCTTATGGATCAAACTACCCTTCTTTCCGTTGGGATACTATGTTCATTTCTACCTTGAACAAGTATAACCAACATTCTCTCGGATTTAGGAGCCACTGTTTAGACACCTCTAAACAGAGAGGTTCCGAGATCCTTTTACCTCATTTCTGAGGTGGGGTGGACCCCCAATAGGAGTGATCCTTCGAGTCGAGAAGTCTTGCTTAAGACTCTCTTTTCCTTTCCAACTCCAATTCAAATTCCTTACCTTCTCTACCCCTTTGCACACTCCGTTCTAAATAAACAAACCCTCTAATAAGTGATTCTTTTAATAAGTGATTCCTTCTTATAAATACATGAACAAGAATGAGTTCGGACTCTTTTCAATTCCTTTCTTTTCGTCCTAAAGAAAAGAAGCATAACTTGGGGACTGACAACCAGAATCTACCCTGCAGAAATGGAAGCCCCGAAACTGATTTTCTCTTTTACCAATGGACTGGACTTCGCTGTCTATAAGGATGAGCTGCCCGACAATGGAATCATCCGATTTGGACAAGGATTTGAAAACACAAACGTCAAGATCACCGACGTCTCCCTCTTTACACTGACAAACAAGGTATCCGGCCGAGGAGCGGCTGCTCGAGTTCAACCTTAGGTCGACCCAAGAATTCCCTCCTCTGCAAAGGATCCCGACTAAAAGGAATACTCGCTGTCCGCAGGAGGATCGTTCTTACTACCCCCACCGGTTTAGTTGTTTCGCACCTACCCCGACTTTTGCCAAATCAAAGGGAAAGAAATCCGGAATTATGATGGACACGTTACGCGTGGAGGGTACGGATCTTCTCGTAAGACCTTCGTTTTCGAAATCGGGTCCGGTTCGAAGATTCCGTCAGCGACGAGGACCCAAAGAAGAAACGAAGTAGAAGGATCGCTAGAGAAGCCGGAGCTGCTTGAAATTGCTTTCCTAGAGGAAATTCCGGAACTTCCAGAATATACACCGCTGCTGAATACATACCACTCTTGGGAGGAAGCGGGTTTCATCCCCTCTCCGCCGCAGAAGATGAAGAAAATATTCGCAAGATTCTTTGCCACATTACCACGGCCCGCATATTACAACGATAGCCGCAAGAAAAGAACTAGAACTACGCCGTTTGCTCGACTCGCAAACTTTAGTAGAAAAGTTAGCAAAGAAGGAAAAGCTGCCCCGTATCGAAATTCTACGAAGGATAGGGCGGGTGCCGGTCGAATCCCGTCTTGGGCCCCGAGTAGAACCCGCCATCATGACGGAAAAGCCGAGTAAAAGAATGAAGGCTAGTCCGCCCGTTGTCGTCTCGGGATTACAAATTAGGGAGGATACCACCTTCCGACATTTGGCCGACGGACCATCCGGTCCTAGACCTTCCGCTGTTAGAAGGATGGTATGGCGTCCCACCTGCGGGCGATTGAGATTGAAACAGCAGCCCGAGAAAGAAAGTCTCGCCAGGAGACTTGAATCTGAAGAAAGTGCTACCGCGATGAAGGGGACCCGGCAGCTATCGCACGACAACCACGAAGACACACAGAAAGCCCCGCTAGAAGATGCCATGGAAAAGTTGAGAACCAATATCCGACGATTGGCAAAAGAAAGAGAAGAAAAGTTCGGAGACGAGATTGATTCATCGGAATTCATGGACGACGAATACGCAGAAATCAACATGGTTGAGACACGAGCTTCATCAGCTTAGCAAGGTGCTCCCGCAGCCGCGAGAAGAGAGGAGCCGAGGCGATGAGAAGGCGGCTTCAGGAGAAAGACGACACGATCGCTCAAATGGCGAAAAGGATGGAAGAGATGGTCGTAGCTCTGGCCACTCTCCAGAGTCAAGTACAACCACAACAGAATTACCAGCAACCCCGGCCCAGCTATCAGTCATCTCCGCAGTATGAACAACCACCTCGTCCGCAACGTACATTAAGGGAGCTTTTGAGCAGAGAATATCCGTTCAAGAATGAAGCGAGTGCCGAAAATGTTCCGCGAGCTTGATGAAGACCCCAGATTTCCAACTACCAGAACCTAAGAGACCAGAGGAAGTCAACAAGAAAAGTGATCCCAACTTTTGCCCTTACCACCGGATGCTTGGGCACAAAATAGAAGATTGTATTACCTTCAAAAGTTGGCTCAATGACAACCTGCGGAAAGGGAATATAACGATCCCGAAGGAGTACATGAAGGAACCCCAGAAAGGAGGTTCCGTCAATGTTGTCTCGACTGATCCCATCATTCCGATAGATCCCTATACGACTGACGATGGATGGACTACCGCTTGGACGAGGTCTTCGAAAAAGATTTTAGACAACATCCAAACCGCTTCGGTGCGAGCTTCAATTCAGAGTTTGAAACCTGTTAAGCCGGTACTATCACTTGCGATAGAAGAACCACCTCAACAGGAGATAATTGAAGAAAAGAAGAAAATTGACGAAGAAGAGAAGACCAAGGCACCAAAGGCTAGACTAGGGGCTGCTTATCCTAGGATAGTTGTTTCCGATTCGGGGGAGAAATCCTCGAACCTCGACTCTGTATGATTATCTGCTCACTTCGGTGGGATCTTATAATGATGAGGGTTATGGCGTTGGCTACGTTTTGACTGTTTCTAACGATTACGTAACTAGCGACAATCAACCTAATTCGGATGTCGATTCCGATACAAATAACAATTCTCAAATCATACACAATCTCGACGATCACAATGATGAAGAAGACATCCACCAGGAAGGCTACGAGAGTTCAACAAGCAATGAATCTATTTGCGAGTTTCGGGGAGCCCCAATCACAATAGAGTTAGAGCCTTCAGACTCCGAAGCTAATCCTGAAGAATCTGTCATTCCAATTCAGGAAGAGACACCGACAAACTCAATGCTAAATTCGAGAGGAAATTACGAAGTCAACTTAAGAAGTGGAAAAGTTCTACCTCCGAGAATGGGTCCGAAGGACAAAGGAAAGCGGTGGTTGTTCAAGAAGAACCAACCCCGGCAGGAAGAAATACCCATTCGAGAAGAAGCGGAGACACATGAAAATAAAGTGGACTACAACGTGCTAGCCCATCTTAGGAAACTACCGGCCAAACTAAGCATTTATGATGCTCTCATCTTATCAAAGGAGATGAGAGAAGCTCTGATCAAGGCCTTACTTGATCCGGAAATTTGCTTAGCTCAAATGGCCGGAGATTCCTTAGATGAGGTTTGCTCGTTAAAGGAACAACGAGGTGTTACCTTCACGGACGATGACCTACTACTTGGAACAAGAGATCACAACCGACCCTTGTACATTTCGATTACAATCGGAAAATTTACACTCTCCGAGTATTGGTGGATCCGGGAGCATCAATCAATATAATGAATCTTCGAACGCTAGCATACTTGGAAATTGATGCTCGCGAGCTCGAGGCGGACAAAATGTTATTAAGAGGATTCAACCGAGAAAGGAGAAAGAGCCCTCGGGTCAATAACGCTGCGATGAAGACCGGTGACTTAGCAAAGACAACCGCGAAATTTCACATAATTGATTCGAAACATCGTTCAACGCTTTCTTGGGCCGACCATGGATACATGAAAACGAGGATGGTACCATCATCTCTACATCGGTGCATCAAATACTACGATGGAGGGGAACGAGTGCATCAAAGGTGACTTACAACCATTCTCCGTACATGAAATTGGAATCCACGAGGATGCGGCTTATTATGCACCACCGAAGAAAACGATCTTCTCCAGAGATACCATAACGAATGAAGCAAAGAAAGTTCGGGACAACGAAGAACCTAAAGTTCTAGTCCAACAGTCACTCACCACTCCCTTACGGCGAGATGGTGAAGGTTTCTCCACAACTCGCATCCGAGGTCGAGGCGGGGACGAGGTCGTGTTAGAGACGTTAGGACGATTGGACGGAGGAAACCGATCATCAATGTTGATTGGGAAGATAGTTCGAAGAAGAAAAAGAAATCAAACAAGAAGCGAGCAACAATAAGTCGAAGAAGCCGCAATTCGAGATCTCTCTCGAAGATGAGAAGAATGAAGAATACAAATCAATGTACGAGAAGATTAACCACTACGTACATACTATGACCCTAACTCCGATCCATTCTAATAAGATCGAGGGTATGGTGGTCAAAGAGGTACGTAGCAACGGTGCAAGGCCAATCAAATTCTACCGTGGTGCTTCTTCCTCCAAAACTGAAAATAATGTACAATTTGAAGATGCTACTTCAACGGAATTAATGGAATTGCCTTTTGAGTGGTACTCTCCCTGTGTTCAAAATTTAATTCAGCGTGGTTTCTTACCTCGACAATGGACAAAAGGTCAATCTCAACATTTTGAAAAATTATGGAATAATTCCGGTCGTCCACCCAATTCGAAGCATGGTCTCGGATTCGGCACAGTAGGGTCAGTTGACGATACTGAATTTTGCTTGGTTGTCACTTGCGAATCTAATGAAAACTGCATGGAAACTACGGACGAACTCGAAGATTTACAAATTGGAGACGCTCCACCAGAATTCGAAGAAGAAATCAAATCTACGATAGATGAGTTAACGGAAGTTAACTTAGGTACTAGCGAAGAGCCTAGACCTACCTTTGTTAGCTCCTTACTCAATAAAGAAGACTCAGAAGAAATAATCAAGTTATTAATGGAATTTAAAGACTTGTTTTGCTTGGAGCTACGATGAAATGCCGGGATTAGCTCCGGAGGTCGCGGTCCATAAGCTAGGGGTGGATCCTACTTCAGTCCCAGTCAGACAAGGTCCCAGAAGAATGCGTCTAGAAGTCGAACAACAAGTCATAGTTGAAGTTAAAAAGCTAATAGACGCTAAATTTGTCCGTGAAGAACAATACCCAACTTGGTTAGCCAACGTGGTACCAGTCAGGAAGAAGAATGGTCAGATCAGAATTTGTGTGGATTTCGAGAGATTTAAACAAGGCATGTCCAAAAGATGAATTCCCTCTACCGATCCCGAGATTAATGATCGACATTGCTTCAACACATGAAATATTCTCATTCATGGATGGATCTTCGGGATACAACCGGATAAAAATGGCTCCGAGAAGATGAAAAGCTTACGGCATTCGAACGCCGATTGGAGTATTTTGCTACACGGTGATGCCATTCGGACCGAAGAACGCGGGAGCAACCTACCAAAGAGCAATGACAAGAATTTTTGATGATCTCATCCATAATCAAGTCGAATGCTACGTGGACGATGTGGTCATCAAAAGCAAAGTAAAGGGCAACCACTTGTATGATTTGAGAATTGTTTTCGAACGATTAAGACAATTTAACCTTAAGATGAATCCCTTAAAATGCGCCTTCGGCGTCACCTCCGGGAAATTCTTAGGATTCGTTGTCCGACATCGTGGAATCGAAATCGACCCGAAAAGATTAAAGCCATCTTAGAAATGCCGCCTCCCAAAACCTTAAAACAACTACGATCTTTTCAAGGGAAGTGGCATATCTTCGACGCTTTATCTCAAGCCCGTCGAGTAGGTGTCGGCCTTTCTCGGCACTAGTTAAAAAGGACGCCAAATTTATTTGGGAAGAGAAATGCCGGAGGGCCTTCGAGGACATTAAACAATATTTAATGACACCTCCTGTCTTAGCAACCCCGATCTCGGGTAGACGCTATTACTTTATACCGCGGCTTTAGACGACTCTCTCGGAGCCTCGTTAGCCTGGGTTAATGATGAGGGTAAAGAAAATGCTCTTTATTACCTAAGTCGTCGTTTATCGCCGACGGAAATAAGGTATCCCGCAATTGAAAAGCATTGTTTGGCCCCGATCTTCGCCGATCAAAAGCTCGGGCATTACATGCTTTCTCATAAGGTCGACTCGATCTCGAAGTTTAATCCATTGCAATACTTGATGACTCGTCCAACGCTTTCCGGCAGACTTGCCAGATGGTCAATGATATTATTGCAATTCGATATAACTTTCGTGCCTCTTCGTGCCGTAAAGGGACAAGTCTTAGTAGACTTCCTTGCAGCACACCCTTTGCCGGCAGAATCTCCTCTCAATGACGATTTGCCAGATGAACAAATAATGAACCTAGAAGACCATGATGATCGACGTTGGGAATTATATTTCGACGGAGCATCTTCAGCACATAAAGATGAAGAATCGCAAGTGATAGTGCCCGGTAAGGCAGGGATCGGACTAATCTTTATAACACGGAGCGGGGATGTTAAGATACTCCTACCACTTGACGGAGCCGTGTACAAACAACGAAGCGAGAATACGAAGCCCTCATAACGGGATCGGAATTAACTATTCGAATGGGTATAACAGACATCAACATCTACGGGGATTCACGGTTAATCATTCAACGGATCGCCGGACAATACAGAATTTTAAAGCCAAGACTCGAACAATACTTCCAGTATGCCATACAGTTGTTGGAAAAGATTCCGAATGTGACAATCTACAAAATTCCCAGAAAAGAAAACGCTTTAGCGGATGCGCTAGCTCGTCTCGCAAAAGAATTTGCCTGTTTGCAAGATGAATCAGTGGAAGTGTCAGTTCACGGACGTCAGGTCCTATCACAGCTCAACATAGACACGATACACAAATCAGAAAAAGAAAAAGGATCAGTCGCAGCGGTGACAGAAAACACAGAAGATTGGCGACAGCCATTAATAGATTACCTGCAAACAGGAAAGCTACCAGACGATAGGTCGCTAGCCCATCAGATCAAGAAAAGAACTCTGTCCTACGCATTAATAAACAATACATTATACAGAAGGTCTTTCGATCAAATGTGGCTAAGATGCCTAAGCGGGTCCGAAGCCCGTGAAATTGTTAAGGAGGTGCATTCAGGACTCTGTGGCGCTCACCAGTCGGGCCCGAAAATGAAAATGAAAATTAAAAGACTAGGGTACTACTGGCCCTCGATGATGACCGATCGCATGAAAATCGCCAAGAGGCGTCATCGGTGCCAAGTGCACGGAGTGGTTCTACACCAACCTCCAAATGTGCTACATCCGACAATTGCATCGTGGCCATTTGAATGTTGGGGCACGGATATAGTGGGTCCAATAGAACCACCATCTTCAAAAGGACATCGCTTCATTCTTGCGGCTACGGATTACTTTTCCAAGTGGGCGAGAGGCGGTTCCACTTAGAGAAGTGAAAGCACATCACGTACTACAATTTTTCAAGAACCAAGTTGTTTACCGTTTCGGAGTGCCGCGCAGAATCATCTCGGATAATGGGTCAGCATTCAGAAGTACGCAAATCAACAATTTTGTCAGGAGACATGGAATCGACTGGCGATATTCGACGATTTACTACCCAAGAGCAAACGGCCTTGCTGAGGCTTTTAATAAAACTCTCGTTCAAATTTTAAAGAAAACCTTGGACGATAATAAGAGAAATTGGCACGAGAAGTTGTTAGAAGCCTTATGGGCCTACCGACAACCTTCGAACTCCTACGCAAGCTACACCTTACGCTCCGGTGTATGGGTCCGAGGCGGTGTTACCCTTAGAAGTCCGGCTTCCTTCACTCGAATTGCGAGTTGCAAATAAAATCACAACAGAAGAGAACGCCAAATTACGACTCGAAGAATTAGAGAGCACCGGAAGAGAAAAGACTTGCGGCGCAACAAAATTTAGAACTATACCAAGCTAAGATGGTTCAAGCCCATGATAAACCGAGTCCGCCCAAGAACCTTTAAAGTTGGTGACTTAGTTCTCGTTCTCAAAGACCTATCCTTGCACACCGCAAGATAGGAGGAAAATTTGAACCCACTTGGGAAGGACCGTTTGTGGTTGAGGCGGTCTACTCGGGAGGCTCCTACCGGCTAGTGAATTGCCAAGGAGAACGACATATGCTTCCGATCAATGGACGATACTTGAAAAAGTACTACGCTACCCGATGTTTCGAAGGAATGAATTCTTCGACCCTAAGAAACACGGGCGAAGTAATTACTTATGACTGGGTCCGAACCCAAAAATAATAAAATGTGCTAAAATAAATAAAATCATGATAATAAAATTTTCCTTGTTTTCTTTTCCGAATCAAAATCTCTTACCTGATCTTATCCCACTTCATTCCTGTTAAGTTTAAAAATATAAGAATAATAAAAAAAATGTCTTTAATAAACATTTTCTTAATGTTCTTGTTCTTAGTACAGCCCTCGATCCTTTTCCTTGTCTTTTCGCGGGGAAATGTCGAACGGGCGGTTGGTCTCGAACTTTAAGAATGGCGTAAGCCTTGCACTCGATGAAAAGAGGGTGAAAGATGGAGCGATAATCGAGATTGACTCGGATTTCGCACCGAGCGAGCCTACGATACGAGGAAAGTGACTGGGTCCCGGTTGACCGAGAAGAACTGCCCGGACATACAGTGATGAAAGTGGGTGGCTCAAGCCACCAACCCAGCAGCAAGAAAAGAAAGACAAACATTGAAGAGGATAAGAAAATGAAGTCTGTAGTCGCTACAGCAGAGGGCAGGCTTGTCAGCGCCGCGCCCACGGACGTTCAGAAGTTCGAAGAGCTACTCTCACGGCAACGCAACGAAGAAATAAGAATCGCCGTATCCGTAAGATGTTAACCAAACTAGGCTGCGGACCGGCGCGACGAGACCGATTGCTAATGTCGGTGCATACACTTCGAGGACACCGGTTCACTCGGAACCTAAAGAAAGGAGGCCGGCTCCTAGGATAACGAAAGAACCGGGGAAATCTCCGGAAGATCGGAAGAAAGAAGGCTACCACGCCACCGGATAGAACCACCAATGATGCATGACCTTGTTGCGGAAGCAACCCGGGGGATGTCCCGACAAGCATCATCCCCGAGGAGCCGAGGTATGCGGGGAGAACGTGAAGGGATTGAACCGTATATCCCACAATATGTCACCAGGCCTCGCCATCTGCATATCATTCCGGAATACGAGCTGGAGAGAATGCAGAATGTTGAAAAGAAAACTTTTGAATACTTCGAGAGAATTAGAGGCAGAAGAATCAATATACTGGAGGGCCTCGAGCTACATACAGACGTATTCTCAGAGTATGAACAACAGCAAATCGTGGATTGCATCCGGGATTTGAAAAGAATAGGCCGAGCGGGCCGCCTAAGGGAAAACACATACTCAGAACCCCGGAGATGGATGCCAGGGAAAGGAAGAATCACGATACAATGTGGATGCTTGTTACAACTTTGCGGAGGACAAGAAGGGAAACCCACGGGAATACTCCGTCATGGGCGAGTGGATCCGATGCCATTAGTCATCGAAGAGAATGGTAAAGAGATTGATAACATGGAGGGTACTGCCGGCGGATTGCATACCCAATAGTTGCATTATTAACATCTACAAGCGGGGTGATTGTATACCCCCGCACATAGATCACCACGACTTTGTCGGACCTTTACTGCACGGTCTCTTTCCTGAACGAGTGTAACATCATGTTCGGATCCGACCTCCGGATAGCGAGGTCCGGGTGAGTTCGAGGGCCGGTGAAGATACCTTTACCGGTAGGTTCCGTCATGATGCCGAAGGGCAACGGAGCGGATATCGCTAAGCATTGCATACCGGGAGTACCGGTGAAGCGGATCTCGGTTACTTTCGAAGGATGGACGACGGGAAGACACCTTACCATTTCCAGCCGGACCGGAGCTAGAGAGCCTCCGGCCTTACGAGCTGTGAGTTACATGGAAAATATCACACCTCCGATGTACATCCATACGGCATCCTTGCCGAGGATGGCTTGGAAGGTGATGTTATTGACCATGTACCCTACTATTCGGACGTGGATTTTTGACGGATGCTTCTTTAGATGGATCGACAAAGATCATACACGATCCGTTTTGAGTTTACATGGATTGTATGAAATATATTCCGGATCAAGATGTATGATGTATCTTCTACATGATTGGAATGAAAGTGACCATGTCACATTTTTGGCCTTCACCTCTTTTGTGCAAATTGATTGGGAAACGCCGTTAAAGTTAAATGAACTTCGAACAAAGAACATAAAATGAATAAAAAAAAGAGAATAAAAGAAAACTTTCCTTAAAAAAAAAAATCTAAAAAAAAAAATGACAAACACCAAATTCACATGAACATTAAATAAACGATAAAATAAAATTTGAATCATTAAAAGATAAACAAAATCAACATAAATGTTAAATCAAATTCTCAATCAAATTTCAAATGTGATCTTCCAAATTTCAAATCAAATCTTAAATCAAATTTCAACCGAGTTCAAACTCATCCTTCCAAATTTCAAATTCAATCTTTCCAGATTCCAAATCTCTATCAAATCTCAAATTCGATCTTCCAGATCTTAAATCAAATCTCTTTCAAATCTCAAATTCGATCTTTCCAGATCTCACATCAAACCTCATCAAATTCAAACTTTTGGGTCGAGGATTTTACATCCAAGACTGCACTGCTTTAGGATTCTTTCCCTATTGCACTGAAATACATCAAATTCAAACTTTTGGGTCGAGGATTTTACATCCAAGACCTTGCTGCTTTAGGATTCTTTCCCTATTGCACTAAAATACATCAAATTCAAATTTTTGGGTCGAGGATTTTACATCCAAGACCGTTACTACTAGGATTCTCTTCCTATTGCACTGAAATACATCAAATTCAAACTTTTGGGTCGAGGATTTTACATCCAAGACTGCATTGCTTTAGGATCCTTTCCCTATTGCACTGAAATACATCAAATTCAAACTTTTGGGTCGAGGATTTTACATCCAAGACTGCACTGCTTTAGGATCCTTTCCCTATTGCACTGAAATACATCAAATTCAAACTTTTGGGTCGAGGATTTTACATCCGAGACTCGCCTTGCTTTAGGATTCTTTCCCTATTGCACTTTGAAATACATCAAATTCAAACTTTTGGGTCGAGGATTTTACATCCAAGACCTTACTGCTTTAGGATCCTTTCCCTATTGCCTTTGAAATACATCAAATTCGAACTTTTGGGTCGAGGATTTTACATCCAAGTACCGCTTGCTTTAGGATTCTTTCCCTGTTGCACTTTGAAATACATCAAATTCAAACTCTTGGGTCGAGGATTTTACATCCAAGACTGCCTTTGCTTTAGGATCATTTCCCTGTGCCTTTGAAATACATCAAATTCAAACTTTTGGGTCGAGGATTTTACATCCAAGACTGCACCTTGCTAGGATCCTTTCCCTATTGCACTAAAATACATCAAATTCAAACTCTTGGGTCGAGGATTTTACATCCAAGTACCGTTTGCTTTAGGATCCTTTCCCTATTGCCTTTGAAATACATCAAATTCGAACTTTTGGGTCGAGGATTTTACATCCAAGACTGCACTTGCTTAGGATCCTTTCCCTGTTGCCTCGACATACATCAAATTCAAACTCTTGGGTCGAGGATTTTACATCCAAGACTGCACTTGCTTAGGATTCTTTCCCTATTGCCTTGAAATACATCAAATTCAAACTTTTGGGTCGAGGATTTTACATCCGAAGCTGCACTTGCTTTAGGATTCTTTCCCTGTTGCCACTGAAATACATCAAATTCAAACTTTTTGGGTCTAGGATTTTACATCCGAGACTGCACTGCTTTAGGATCATTTCCCTATCGCAATGAAATACATCAAAATCAAACTTTTGAGGTTAAAGATTTTACATCCAATACCGCATTACTCTGAGATCTTTCCTCATTGTAATGATCCAATCCAATCGATTCAATCCTCTTTTGGGGTTGAAGATGTTACATCTAAAACTTCAAAATTCCAATTTTCATTTCGAATCAAATCCCTTCAAATTAATCTTGACAAACTTCAATCTAAATTGAAACTCCAAATTGAAATCTAAACTCACACATCATGACTTGAACATGAGACAAAATAAAATCTAAATCGAAATTCTCCCAGATCATGTGATTTGGGATTCACCTCCTTTCCTTCCCCCGGCGAGAGTTCGGGAATCTCCGAGTCTTAGAGATATACTTGACACTCCCCGGCGGAAGCTCTTCTACTTCGTCCTAAGTTTGTTACTTGGACATCTGTGTTGGTTTTGTTGATCGCTTCGGTCAACACCAATACGCGCGGTGTGCTCCGTCAGCTCACCACACCTATTGGGGGTCCATTTGTTGACCTCATTTTGATGAGGTCTTCTCTTCTTCTCTTTAGTACTTAGGATCTAGCCTTAGGCTTTTCCTTTGACTATCCTAGAGGACTAGAATTGGGATCCACCATCTAGAATTTTAAACCACATCTTAACTCCCCGCAAACTCCACAAACTTTATTGTAGACCCCTAATCACCTAGAGGGTTGAGATCAAATGTGGAAGTTTAAAGGATGAGTTCCTATAGGACTCTTTGGCCTTAGGATTGCCACAGGTGGCATCAGTGTGGTGAAGGGTTGACTTACACACACACTACACCTATACACTACACTTTCACACACCTCCTAAAACCATACCCATACCCAACTTGATCTCCTGACTCATGCAGGTGATTCACATGGATGGTCTTTAACCCCTAAGCCCTTGGCTAAGAGGGTTAGGAACAACATAGTGAATGCCTCAAATGAGTCCCTTCATGGCTCATGTGGGCTTGATATGGCTTCATGGCTCAACCAAAATGATTTTATTCCACTTACATTCACCCAATCTTCAATTTTCCAAATTTTCAATTTTTGACCCCCGGGACCCTACACCCATCTAACCTACCAAATGCCCTTGAAACTACCCAAAATCTCCAGAATCACCTAAATTACCCAAAATTCTCCAAAATCATTCCCAAACATTTCCACATCACTCAAATTGATCATCCATAACCAAAAATACCAAAAATTCCAAAAATACCTCCCAATACCCTCCAAATACCCAAAATACCCCTCTTAGCCAAAAAATCCAAAAATTCAGAAAATTCCCAGAAAATTCCAAAAAATCCCAAATATTCCCAATTTCATTTTGTTCAACTACACCATGGGCCAATTTGGTCAATTTACCCCACTTTTATCAAAACCCCCAATTTGACCCATTTTAACCCAAAGTAAACCCAATGTCAAGCCTAACCTACCCAATTGACCCAAATTCTGGTCCAATTCAATTCCAAACTTCAATTCAACATCCCCAACACCAATCTAGACCAAATCCAAGCCCTATTTGATGGGCATTGGGATCCAATTTCACTTTTGGCCTTAAAGCCCAATTTGGACCTATGACCCAAACCTAACCCAAACTCACCCAACTCAACTCCAATTAACCCCAAATCTTTTCTAAATCTTCCTTAACATCCCCATAAACAAAAAACTAACATGATTTGCCCAAAATTTAGACCCAAACCCCACTCAAATTCAACCCAAAATCAAAAAGCCCAAATTTTGACCTAAACCTAAACCTAGCCCAAATGAACCCAAATCCCAAAATCAAAACCTAACCAAAGCCAAAACCTCTTTGAAACACTCCCATAAACATTTCCCAACATTAATTTTACATCAATTTCAAATCTAGCCCAACTTTGGCCCATGGTAGCCCATTTTGGCCCACCTTAGCCTCTTTACCAAAAAGGCCCATATCCAACCCAATTCAAACCCAAATCACCTCAAATTTGTTTCAAACCACTCATGACACATCCCTAAACCAAACTCAACAATTATTTGGCCCAAACCTTTACCAAAATTTCATCCCAAAATCCATTTTAAAATTCAAAAGCCCACTTTCCTAAACCATTTTAAAAGCCCATCCTTTACCACATCCAAAGGCCCAAAATTGGTCCCAAAGCCCATATGACATTTCCCCTCACCATACTTTCAATTAAACTCAATACCTAAGTCCTAAATTCATCATCAAATCATTCCAAATCAAGTTCCATACAAATTTCCATCAAATTACCAAAAAATTCCTAAATCCATTTCCATGAAATTGACTTGACTTTTCCCAAGCCAAAGGTGAGCCATGAAGCCATGCATGAGCCACATGGAAGCCATGAGAGCCTCTTTACATGTCACCATGCCATTTTGGGCAAAAGGAGGAGACTCTTTCCTTAATTCCTAAAGGTGATTAACCACTCCCATGATTCCACTAAATCTTGCTTAAGCTTAATTATACTTGGATGGTGACCATTCCCCACTGATTAAGCTGATCTAAATCACTTTCTATTCAGCCTAAACAAAGCCTTGGGTGGTGCACCTAGCCCAAATGGAGGGGTTGACCAATTTGAGCCAAAATAAGCCCTCTCCCATTCCATTCTAATCCAAGCCTTTTACACATGGCATTTGCCAATTGCCTACACTAAACCCCAGCCCTGACCCACCCGAACAAGATGGTGACCAATGCTCGGCCGGCCAGCCACCGGGTCGCCGGAAAACACCATGGCCGAAAGCTCACATGTGAGCCAACATTGAAATTCTCCATTGCTGACTTGTCTCAACCCAAATGGATAGCATGGCCGTTCTTCCCATGCCCGGAGCAGGTGATCCAAAGCCCTAACTCTCCACGGGAGGCCCTCCACCCTCTCCTGATTTAAACCCCTCACCCTCACGGCCATGAGAAAAGAGTTGCACAAACCTTGCCGAAACTCCGCCAAAATTGTTCCAAACCCTTCTCCACCCTTAGAGCGGTTGATTCCCGGTGTCAATTAGCCCTAATCCCCAGCGACAAAATCCAATTTCTCAGCTGAAATTCCACCCAAAACCAGGACACTTCTCCACGGTGGATCAATCCTCGAATTGATTAGTCCTACACCTTCACCGGACCAAGAGAAGGTGTCCACCAAGCAAAAGCCCCATCTCCGAGGCCACCCGGTTGTTCCGGACTCCAAAGGTTGTGATCGGCCTTGGTGGAAATCACACCTAGGCAATTCACCACATCCCCGGGCTTCATCCCTAGCCTCCTGCAGCTCCAACGAACGTGCCGAGCATCTCTGATCGAGGCTTCACCTCTCAGAGCTAAGGTATGAGCTAATTCTTCATCCCGAGCTTCTGGAGATTCTCCATTTCAAATGCTTCAATTTCAATGCATGATAACCGTATAGATGTGTTCGTCTCCTCAAGACGAATCCATAGAGTATAAGAGCATGAAAATCCATTGAGTATCGAGTGAGATATTAGGGATTTAGTGTGGACGGCTCTCGGGTGAGGACACTTGGGGACGATGAACGGATGCCGTCCATTTAATACACGCGCGGACGGACGGCCAGGATCGCGTCGGACCAGAAGACGGAGCGATACAGCGGGCCCCTGGAGCGCTGACTCGGATGGCGGCGTCAAATGGGAGCGCGCCGCGTGTGCCTTCGGAGATGCTAAGGTTGACGCGGCGCCGACTCGGATAAATAGAAAATTAGGGGTATTTTCTATTTATTTAATTCCCTAAACTTCAAAAATTCATAACTTTGTGTAGGAAAATCGGAAAAATAAAATAAAAATACCCCCTTGCTCGAGTGAACAGAGGAAAATAATGTGGAAAAGAAATCATTTAATTTCATCAAGTATTTTATTTTTTATAATTTATTTACTCCCTGCATTGTTTTAATTCTCCATGCATGTACACAATTCACCATGGCATGAGACCATAGGGCTTTTGAAGCCTCGAACTTGGGAACATTCCCTGAATTTTCCAAGGTCGGAGGCCACCTCCGTGAAAAGTTATTTATTTTTCAAATGCATGTTGCTGTTTTGAGTGTTTTAATTCCAAAAATTAGCATGTTGTGAAATAAATTCTAGGAAAATTTGGTGATGTTCCTTATGACCGAGAGAACCCTAGGAAAAATAAGACTTGAGTTAGTTCACTCAAAATAACCCTAATTGGCTTAAATACCCAAAATTGGGCTTTAATTAATTAGAGTTAACCATAGATCAAATTGACTTGAAATCAATTCTCCACTAACCTTTAGGATCAGAGGAACCCACCATAAAAGTTTGAGGTCAATTGGACTTGGTTAGCCCTATTAATTGGGTTGATTAAGCCACTTAGTCATTTTAAACTTTAAAAATTCATAACTTTCAAAATATCTTTCAAAAATTCACCAAATTGGTTTTGGAGCCTCTCTGATATCAGGGGAATTTAAGAAAATTAAAATTTCAATTTTCTAAAAAAGTTGATTTTTAATATTATTTTAATATTTTTAATAATTAAAAAATAATAAAAATCACAAAAATAATAAAATTCACCAAAATGTCACATTTTGAATTTTAATTACTTAGGAACAAACCCCATATTTTTCTTAGGCCTATTTGGTGAGATATTAATTTTTAAAGCTCTAGGGTAATTTTAAAATTAAAAAATGTATTTTCTAGCATTTTCACTAAAATAATCATAATAAATCATAGAAAAATCAGAAAATTGCAAGATTTGGTTCTCTGAAATCCTTGATATCAAAGAGATTTTTGAAAAACATAAAATTCATTTTTCAACATTTATTTTATTTTTAAATTAATTAACACTCCAGAACTTAAAATATTTATAATAAAAATAATATAATTCAAAAAATTACCAAAATTGGTCCAAGTGGTCCCCTGGTCATTAGGAATGTCCCCTAATTTTCTTAAGGACAGAAACTTTCCCTTGGTCATGTTATTAAATTTTCCTTGGAAATCTCTATTTTCTACCAAAAATAATTATATAAATAAATTAAATACAGAAAAATCACATTTTCTCCTCTCATGTCTTTATTGACATATGAGTGAAGTCACATAAAAATTTCAAGTTCATTTGAGTTCAATTTAGTGAGTCATGAAATTATTAAGCTTAAAGGGTAAAGTGGTAATTAAATTTCTTTTAATCTTTAATTAAAACTTTAGGTTTAATAAAAAAATTAACAAGTAAAATATTTGATCCTAATCTGATTTGGATGATTGAAATTTAATAATTGAAGGGTAGAAACCCATTAAGCAATTTAAAATGATTAAACTTTAATTAAATAATTGATTAAATTTGGAAGAATAATAAAATTGGAATTATTAAAATAGGGATATTATTAGGAGGAGATTTATTCTTTAATTTAAAAAATCCCTAAATTAATCATTTCATTAATGTTCAATTCCTAATTAAAATGATAATTCAAATTTAAAACATTAAAAGACTTAATCATTAAACTAAAATTAAATTATTGAACTCTTTTAAAATTTTAATTAAAATTAAAATGAATAAAATTAAATTAAATTAAAAATTAAATTAAATCAAATTAAATCAAATTAAAATTTTAATTAAAAATTAAACTAAATTAAAAATTAAATTAAATTAAATTAAATTAAATTAAAAATTAAATTAAATTAAATAAATTAAAAATTAAATAAAATTAAATTAAATCAAATTAAAAATTAAATTAAAAATTAAACTAAATTAAAAATTAAATTAAATTAAATTAAATTAAAAATTAAATTAAATTAAATAAATTAAATTAAATTAGATTAAATTGAATCAAATTAAAAAAAAATTTAATTAAATTAAATCAAATTAATTCGATGTAACATCAAATCGAAACTAAATTGAATTAAATTGAATTAAATTAAATTAAATTGAATTAAATTAAATTGAATTAAGTTGAATTAAATAACATCACCTAAGACATAAAGAAATAAGCCTAAAATAACTTGAACACTATTCCAAATTTAAACCCTTCGATTGAAATTAAGCTAAATCACAAACCATTTGAACACCAATTTACCCTCAAAAGCTTTAGTTATCATAACTCCTAAATGGAATATTAAATGAAATGTTACTTCACTTATAGGACATTCAAATATCCTAGTTCACTGAGCAAGTTAACAAAACTTGAAAACCTCGGACGATCGATTCATTTACATAATTAAATTCATTTGGACTTAAAACAATCCTAGAAATATTGAAAAGATGTTTAAGATTTTTCTTAAGCACTTCCTCAATATGATAGGATATTTATAAGAACAATTGAACTTAGTTGTTCTTTGATGAAGAAAATCGTCCTCAAACCAAAACACAAGAAACCTAGACGTCATAGGAAATGACTAGCTATAGGATTAGGAATTTGGTAGAAAACCATAGCCCTTACCTTAGCTTTACCTAGGAACTTGCTTAAATATTCTAACTGTGTTTTAAGTGCAGCTTGGGATGACGGGAAGACCCTCCAGGTACGCTTTTATTTTATTGAGATTTACGTTACGGTAATTTATTTAATCACATCGCACTTATTTTTCTTGCATGATAAACAACGAGTTGCATGAAAACCTACACCTTTAGGACGAAACCAAAGCCGAAACCCATAACTAAATTAAAAGACACTACAAGATAAAATTCACCTCCACAACATTTCAAAATATAAGACAACTCAAAATTTAATCACAAACGAACAACAAAACTACAACTACAACTAAATTAAAACGTCTTGTTGGATGATCGGGAATACCTCGGATGATGTAACCTACGTGTTGCTAACGGGATTTCCCACGGTCTAAATGAAAGTGTGGAACTCATTCGGTTGAGTTTAGCAAATTCATCTGGACTAAGTGAATCCGATAAAAATAACGATGCCGGAAGGATGGAACCGTGGGATCTTAACCGGTGTTGTTATAATCAACTTTAAGATTTGTTTTAATTAAAACACAAAAAAAAACACTTGGAAAGTAAGACTTCTCTAAACCAAATACTTTTCTCATCCCACGATTTATGATTTCTAAAACTAAACCTCTGCAACAACAAGGAGCTCGGAGCATGGTGGGCGGCACGGCCATCGTCGTCGGCAAAACTTGAACCTACTTCAGCAAAACTTTCCTAGAATTAAACAACAAAGCCATAGGACTTCGAGGTAGTTTGCACTAGTGCAACATAAATCCTCGACTCTTCGTTAGGCATTTGCATTGCAAATTAAGCCCTAACCAGGTCTTAGAATTCCGAGGTAGTCGTCCGATACGACATAAACCCTCATATCTTCCAGGCTTTTTGTATGATTACTATCATATAAATATAAGCCCTAATTAATTAAAATTGGCAAGATTAAAACATTAAATAAACATTAGGACTTTCCTAAATCCAAGCCGAAACAATAGGATAGTCGGGAGATTATCGAAGTTCACTTCGAATCCGTAATTTCTCCTACTTTTCTTCCTTTGAATTCCCAAAATAAAATGTTCCAAACTCGATCCATCCCCTATTGAGATTCAAAAATTCAATTCTTTGAAAACTTAAACTTTGAAATTCTTGAGAGCAGAATTATTGATTATTATCGAGAGTTTTCTTAGGTGATTCCCGTCACTTAAGATGTAATTAACTATAGGGGCTTGCCCTTATAGGGAATTTTAAAGAACCCAGGTAATATAAACCCTGTTTAATGTTTTCATATTAAGCAGGGGAATTTGTCGGCTTATAAAATTGGTTCGCAGACCAAACGAATGTCACAAACCTTTCTAGTTTATTTAATCGAGCCCCATTATCAAGCAGTGTGTCTATTCTTCGGGATAGATACACGGTTTGTGGTGCGGCGCTCGTTTATATAAACTATTCGGGATGTGAGATCGGTTTGATTTCATATCTTAAAATCTTCAAATTTAAAATTATTTTCAAAATCAAATACTACTTTCTAAATTATATCTATATTAAATTTAAAATTCGCCGACAACTTCTGTAGGAGACCCCTTTTAAAAAATACAACACTCAACCTAAAAATATGCCGACAGGGGGGTATTGCCAGCAGATTGCATACCCAACAGTTGCATCATCAACATTTACAAGAAGGGTGACTGTATACCCCCGCACATAGATCACCACGACTTTGTCGAGACCTTTACGCACGCTTTCTTTTCCGAACGAGTGTAATATCATGTTCGGATCGACCTCCGGATAACGAGGCCCGAGTGAGTTCCGAGGGCCGGTAAAGATACCATTACCGGTAGGTTCCGTCATGATGCCGAAGGGCAACGGAGCGGATGTCGCTAAGAATTGCATACCGGGAGTACCGGTGAAGCGGATCTCGGTTACTTTCGAAGGATGGACGACGGAAAGCACCTTACCACTTCCGACCAGACCCGGAGTTAGAGAGCCTCCGGCCTTACGAGCTGTGAGCTACATGGAAAATATCACACCTCCAACGTACATCCATACGGCATCCTTGCCAAGGATGGCTTGGAAGGTGATGTTATTGACCATGTACCTCACTATTCAGACATGGATTTTTGACAGATACCCTTTTGGATGAATCGACAAAGATCATACATAGTCCGTTTTGAGTCTATATGGATTGTATGAGATGTATTCCAGATCGAGTTGTACGATGTATCTTCAGCATGATTGGAATGAAAGTGACCATGTCACAATTTTGGCCTTCACCTCTTTTGTGCAAATTGACTGGGAAATGCCATTAAAAGTTAAATGAACTTCGAACAAAGAACAAAAAAGAAACAAAAAGAATAAAAGAAAACTTTCCTTAAAATTTAAAAAATTCACGATAAAATAAAATTTGAATCAATAAAAGACAAACAAAATGACCACAAAATCTCAATCAAATTTCAAATTCAATCTTTCCAAATTTCAAATTTTAAATCTCAATCAAATTTCAAATTCGATCTTTCCAGATCTCACATCAAACCTCAGTCAAATTCAAACTTACCCTTCCAAATCTGAAGTCCAACCTGTTCTACTCTCTCCCATGTCTGGGAAGGAAGCGGTTGATTCCATTGACATGAATCGAATCTGATGGCGAGGAATCACATTCAATCCAAACCAGCAACTTTCAATCAACTCTTCTGAATGGGATATGTAGCATCTACGTATTCCCTCCTAATCTATTTCCTTCCATGAAAGTCTTTTACAACTTTCATGAAATTCTCGAAACACCAAAATTCCACACTTTTCAAATCAACATTACAAATCGTTGCAAAGTCAATTACCCATCAAAATCAACTTTTTGAGGTTGAGGATTTTACATCCGAGACTGCACTGCTTTAGGATTCTTTCCCTATTGCACTGAAATACATCAAAATCAACTTTTTGAGGTTGAGGATTTTACATCCGATACCGCACTTCTTTAGGATTCTTTCCCTATTGCACTCGACATACATCAAAATCAACTTTTTGAGGTTGAGGATTTTACATCCGATACCGCACTCTGCTTTAGGATTCTTTCCCTATTGCACTTGAAATACATCAAAATCAACTTTTTGAGGTTGAGGATTTTACATCCGATACCGCATCTGCTTTAGGATTCTTTCCCTATTGCACTGAAATACATCAAAATCAACTTTTTGAGGTTGAGGATTTTACATCCGAGACTGCACTGCTTTAGGATTCTTTCCTATTGCACTTCGAAATACATCAAAATCAACTTTTTGAGGTTGAGGATTTTACATCCGAGACTCGCATTCGCTTTAGGATTCTTTCCCATTGCACTTTGAAATACATCAAAATCAACTTTTTGAGGTTGAGGATTTTACATCCGAGACTCGCACTTCGCTTTAGGATTCTTTCCCTATTGCACTCTGAAATACATCAAAATCAACTTTTTGAGGTTGAGGATTTTACATCCGATACCGCACTCGCTTTAGGATTCTTTCCTATTGCATCTGAAATGCATCAAAATCAACTTTTTGAGGTTGAGGATTTTACATCCGAGACTGCACTTGCTTTAGGATTCTTTCCTATTGCACTTTGAAATACATCAAAATCAACTTTTTGAGGTTGAGGATTTTACATCCGAGACTGCATTCGCTTTAGGATTCTTTCCCTATTGCACTTGAAATACATCAAAATCAACTTTTTGAGGTTGAGGATTTTACATCCGAGACTCGCATCGCTTTAGGATTATTTCCCTATTGCCTTCGAAATACATCAAAATCAACTTTTTGAGGTTGAGGATTTTACATCCGATACCGCACTGCTTTAGGATTCTTTCCCTATTGCACTGAAATGCATCAAAATCAACTTTTTGAGGTTGAGGATTTTACATCCGATACCGCACTGCTTTAGGATTCTTTCCCTATTGCACTGAAATACATCAAAATCAACTTTTTGAGGTTGAGGATTTTACATTCGATACCGCACTGCTTTAGGATTCTTTCCTATTGCACCTGAAATACATCAAAATCAACTTTTTGAGGTTGAGGATTTTACATCCGATACCGCACTGCTTTAGGATTCTTTCCCTATTGCACTGAAATACATCAAAATCAACTTTTTGAGGTTGAGGATTTTACATCCGAGACCGCACTGCTTTAGGATTCTTTCCCTATTGCACTGAAATACATCAAAATCAACTTTTTGAAGTTGAGGATTTTACATCCGAGACTGCACTCTGCTTTAGGATTCTTTCCCTATTGCACCTTGAAATACATCAAAATCAACTTTTCGAAGTTGAGGATTTTACATCCGAGACTCGCATTCGCTTTAGGATTCTTTCCCTATTGCACTGAAATGCATCAAAAATCAAATTCTTGAGGTTGAGGATTTTACATCCAATACCGCATTGCTTTAGATTCTCTTCCTATTGCAATGAAGCACACCAAATCGAGCTCTTGAGGTTAAGGATTTTACATCCGATACCACATTGCTCTGAGATCTCTCCTCATTGTAATGATTTAATCCAATCAATTCAATTTTCTTTTGAGGTTGAGGATGTTACATCTAAAACCGCAAAATTTTAATTTTCATTTCAAATCAAATCCCTTCAAAATTAATCTTAACAAAACTTCAATCTAAACGAAAACTTAAAATCTAAACTTACGCATCATGACTTGAACATGAAATGAAACAAAATCTAAATCGAAATTCCCCGCATCATGTGATTTGGGATTCGCCTCCTTTTCCTTTCCCCAGCGAGAGTTCAGGAATCTCCATTCTCAGAGATATACTTGACACTCCCCAGCGGAAATTCTTCTACTTCGTCCTAAGTTTGTCACTTGGACATCCGTGTTGGTTTTGTTGATCTTTTCGGTCAACGCTGATACGCGCGGTGTGCTTGGTTAGCACACCACACCTATTGGGGGTCCATTTGTTGACCTCATTTTTGATGAGGTCTTCTCTTCTTCTCTTTAGTACTTAGGATCTAGCCTTAGGCTTTTCCTTTGACTATCCTAGAGGATTAGAATTGGGATCCACCACTTAGAAATTCAAACCACTTCTTAACTCCCTGCAAACCCCACAAACTTGATTGTAGACCCCTAATCACCTAGAGGGTTGAAATCAAATGTGGAAGTTTAAAGGACGAGTTCCTATAGGACTCTTTGGCCTTAGGACCGCCCCAGGTGGCACAGTGCTAGTGGAGGGGCTGACTTACACACACACTACACTCATACACTATGCTTCCATACACCTCCTAAAACCACACCTATACCTAACTTGACCTCCTGACTCATGTAAGTGATTCACATGGATGGTCCTTAACCCTAAGCCCTTGGCTGAGAGGGTTAGGAACAACATAGTGAATGCCTCAAATGAGTCCCTTCATGGCTCATATGGGCTTGATGTGGCTTCATGGCTCAACCAAAATGATTTTATTCCACTTATATTCACCCAATCTTCAATTTTCCAAATTTTCAATTTTTGACCCCGGGACCCTACACCCGCCTAACCTACCAAATGCCCTCGAAACTACCCAAAATCTCCAAAATCACCTAAATTACCCAAAATTCCTCAAGACCAATCCTAAACATTTCCTCCCCACTCAAATTGATCATCCATAACCAAAAATACCAAAAATTCCAAAAATACCTCCCAATACCCTCCAAATACCCAAAATACCCCTCTTAGTCAAAAAAATCCAAAAATTCAGAAAATTCCCAGAAAATTCCAAAAAATCTCAAATATTCCCAATTTCATTTTGTTCAACTACACCATGGGCCAATTTTGTCAATTTACCCCACTTTTATCAAAACCCCCAATTTGACCCATTTTAACCCAAAGTAAACCCAATGTCAAACCTAACCTACCCAATTGACCCAAATTCTGGTCCACTTCAATTCTAAACTTCAATCTAACAGCCCCAACACCAATCTAGACCCAATCCAAGCCCAATTTGATTGGCATTGGGATCCAATTTCACTTTTGGCCTTAAAGCCCAATTTGGACCCATGACCCAAACTTAGCCCAAACTCACCCAATTCAACTCCAATTAACCCCAAATCTTTTCTAAACCTTCCTTAACATCCCCATAAACAAAAAACTAACATGATTTGCCCAAAATTTAGACCCAAACCCCACTCAAATTCAACCCAAAATCAAAAAGCCCAATTTTGACCTAAACCTAAACCTAGCCCAAATAAACCCAAACCTCAAAATCAAAACCTAACCTAAGCCAAAACCTCTTTGAAATACTCCCATAAACATCTCCCAACGTTAATTTTACATCAATTTCAACTCTAGCCCAACTTTGGCCATGGTAGCCCATTTTGGCCCACCTTAGCCTCTTTACCAAAAGGCCCATATCCAACCCAATTCAAACCCAAATCATCTCAAATTTGTTTCAAACCACTCATGACACATCCCTAAACCAAACTCAACAATTATTTGGCCCAAGCCTTTACCAAAATTTCATCCCAAAATCCATTTTAAAATTCAAAAGCCCACTTTCCTAAACCATTTAAAAGCCCATCTAAAACCATTTCGGTGAGCCCAAAATCTACCCTAAAGCCCACATGACATTTCCATTTGCCATCCACTTAATCAAAGCCATTCCCTAAGTTATAATCCCATCATCAAATAATTCCAAATCAAGCCTCATGCCAAATCACCCCTAAATACCAAAAATTTTCTTAAATCCATTTCCATGAAATTGACTTGACTTTTCCCAAGCCAAAGGTGAGCCATGAAGCCATGCATGAGCCACATGGAAGCCATAAGAACCTCTTTACATGTCACCATGCCATTTTGGGCAAAAGGAGGAGACTCTTTCCTTAATTCCTAAAGGTGATTAACCACTCCCATGATTCCACTAAATCTTGCTTAAGCTTAATTGTACTTGGATGGTGACCATTCCCCACCGATTAAGCCGACCTAAATCACTTTCTATTCAGCCTAAACAAAGCCTTGGGTGGTGCACCTAGCCCAAATGGAGGGGTTGACCAATTTGAGCCAAAATAAGCCCTCTCCCATTCCATTCTAATCCAAGCCTTTTACACATGGCATTTGCCAATTGCCTACACTAAACCCCAGCCACGACCCACTCGAACAAGATGGTGACCAATGCCCAGCTGGCCGGCCACCGAGTCACCGGAAAACACCATGGCCGAGAGCTCACATGTGAGCCAACTTTGGAATTCTCCCTTGCTGAGCTGCCCCATGCCCAATGGCCACCATGGCTGTTCTTCCCATGTCCAGAGCAGGTGATCCAAAGCCCTAACTCTCCCTGGGAGGCCCTCCACCCTCTCCTATTTAAACACCACCCCCTCACGGCCATGAAAGGGAGTTGCAAAAAACCTTGCTGAAACTCTGCCAAAATTATTCCAAACCCTACTCCACACTTAGAGCAGTTGATCCCCAGTGTCAATTTGCCCTAATCCCCACTGACAGAATCCAATTTCTCAACTGAAATTTCACCCAAAAACCAGGACATCTCCTCACAGTGAGCCAATTCCCAAATTGATTGGTCCTACACCTTCACTGGACCAAGGGAAGAAGTTTCCCACTGAAAGCCCCATCTCCAGGCCACCCGAGTTGCTCCAGCCTCCAAGCTTTGTGATCGAGCTGTGGTCACTTTCATAGCTAGACAATTCACTGGGCCAAGGGACTTCATCTGGAGCTTACTTGGACCCAATCGAAGGTGACACAACTCTCAGATCGAAGCTTCACTTCTCTGAGCAAAGGTATGGACTCCCTCTTCTTCCCGAACTTCCAGAGATTCTCATTTTAATTTGAGTCAATTTAAATGCATGTTTATCGTATGGATGTGTTCGTCTCTTCAAGAAGAATCCATAGAGCATAAGAACACGAAAATCCATTGAGAATCGAGTGAATTCTTAGGGTTAGAGTGTGGACGGTCACGGGATCGCACCAGTCGTAGACGATGACCAGGAACTGTCGGATCGCGCGTGTATCGGATGGACGGCTTGGATTGCGTCGGACCGGCGGATGGTGCGTGAACCGCGGGGCCCCGGGCGGCCGAGTCGGATGGCGGCGTCGAATGGGAGCGCGCCGCGTGGTCGTTCGGAGATGCCGAGGATGACAGGGCGCCGCGTGGATAAGTAGGAAATTAGGGATTTTTTTTGATTTATTTAAATACAGTAACTTCAAAAATCCATATCTTTGTGTAGAAAAATCACAAAAATAAAATAAAAATACCCTCTTGCTCAGTGAACAGAGGAGAATAATGTGAAAAAGAAATTAATTAATTTTGTCTAGTATTTTATTTTTAATTAATTATTTACTCCCTGCATTGTTTTAATTCTCCATGCATTCATACAATTCACCATGGCATGAGACCATAGGGCTTTTGAAGCCTCTGAACTTGGGAACATTCCCTGAATTTTCCAAGGTTAGAGGCCACCTCTGTGAAAAGTTATTGATTTTTCAAATGCATGTTGCTGTTTTGAGTATTTTAATTCCAAAAATTAGCATGTTGTGAAATAAATTCTAGAAAAATTTGGTGATGTTCCTTATGACCAGAGAACCCTAGGAAAAATAGGACTTGAGTTAATTCACTCAGATTAACCCTAATTGTCCTAAATACCCAAAATTAGACTTTAATTAATTAGAGTTAACCATAGATCAAATTGACTTGAAATCAATTCTCCACTGACCTTTAGGATCAGAGGAACCCACCATAAAAGTTTGAAGTCAATTGGACTTGGTTAGCCCTACTAAATGGGTTGATTAAGCCATTTAGTCATTTTAAACTTTAAAAATTCATAACTTTCAAAATACCTTTCAAAAATTCACCAAATTGGTTTTGGAGCCTCTCTGATATCAGGGGAATTTAAGAAAATTAAAATTTCAATTTTCTAAAAAAGTTGATTTTTCATCATTATTTTAATATTTTAATAATTAAAAATAATAAAAATCACAAAAATAATAAAATTCACCAAAATGTCATATTTTGAAATATAATCACTTAGGAACAAACCCCATATTTTTCTTAGGTCTATTTAATGAGATATTAAATTTTAAAGCCTTAGGGTAATTTTAAAATTAAAAAAAAATGTTTTTTCTAGCATTTTCACTAAAATAATTATAATAAATCAAAGAAAAATCAGAAAATTGTAAAATTTGGTTCTCTAGAATCCTTGATATCAGAGAGAATTTTAAAAATTATAAAATTCATTTTTTCAATTTATATTCTATTTTTAAATTAATTAATACTCCAGAGCTTAAAATAATTCTAATAAATAAAATATAATTCAAAAAATCACAAAAATTGGTCTAAGTGGTCCTCTGGTCATTAGGAATGCCCCATAATTTTCTTAAGGACAGAAACTTTCCCTTGGTCATATTATTAAATTTTCCATGGAAATCCTTATTTTCCACCAAAAATAATTATATAAATAAATTAAATACAGAAAAAATCACATTTTCTCCTCTAATGTCTTTATTGACATATGAGTGAAGTAACATAAAAATTTCAAGTTCATTTGAACTCAATTTAGTGAGTTATGAAATTATTAGGCTTGAAGGGCAAAATGGTAATTAAAATCTTAACCCTTTAATTAAGACTTTAGGCTTAATGAAGTTAATAGGCAAAATATTTGATTTTAATTTGATTTGGATGATTGAAATTTAGATAATTAAGGGGTAGAAACCTACTAAACAATTTAAAACAATCTTAATAAACCTTAATTAAATAATTAGTTAAATTTGGAAGAATAATAAAATTGGAATTATTAAAATAGGGATATTATTAGGAAGAGATTTGTTCTTTAATTTAAAGATTCCTAAATTAATCATCCCAATAATATTTAATTCCTAATTAAAATGATAATTCAAGTTTAAGATTTAAAATGCTAAAAGGCTTAATCATTAAATTAAATTAAAGTTAAATTATTTAAAACAAATTCCTTTAAAATTAAAAATTAAATTAAAAATTAAGAATTAAATTAAACTAAATTAAATTAAATTAAATTAAATTAAATTAAATTAAATTATATTAAATTAAATTAAATTATATTAAATTAAATTAAATTAAATTAAATTAAATTAAGTTAAATTAAAATTAAACTAAATTAAGTCAAATTAAATCAAATTAAATTAAATTAAGCTAAATCATATTACATTAAATTAACTTAAGTTAAATTAAATTAAATTAAACCACATTAAACTAAATTAAACTAAGTTAAATTAAATTAAATTAAATTAAATATAACATCACCTAAGACATAAAGAAATTCAAAAATAAATCTAAAATAACTTGAACATTATTCCAAACTTAAATCATTGATTTGAACTTAAATTTGAATCACAAATCATTAAATATCATTTTGCCCTTAGAGCTTTTACTATTATAACTCCTAAATGGAGTATCAAGTGAAATGACACTTCACTCATAAGGATATTCAAACATCCTAATTCACTCGAGCAAGAAATAAAACTTAAACTCTCGGATGATTAATTCATTTGTGTAATTAAATTCATTTGGACTTAAAACAATCCTAGAAATATTGAAAAGATGTTTAAGATTCGTCTTAAGCACTTCCTCAATATGATAGGATATTTATAAGAACAATTGAACTTAGTTGTTCTTTGATGAAGAAAATCGTCCCCAAATTAAAATACAAGAACCTAGACGTCATAGGAAATGACTAGCTATAGGATTAGGAACTTGGTAGAAAACCATAACCTTTCCCTTAGCTTTACCTAGGAACTTACTTTAAATGCTTAAATATTCTAACTGTGTTTTAAGTGCAGCTTGGGATGACGGGAAAACCCTCCAGGTACGCTTTTATTTTATTGCAATTTACTTTACTGCAATTTATTTAATCGCATCGCATTTACCTTCCTTGCATGATAAACAACAGTTGCATGAAAACCTACACCTTTAGGACAGAAACCAAAACTGAAACCCATAACTAAATTAAAAGACACTACAAGATAAAATTCACCTCCACAACATTTCAAAATATAAAATAACTCAAAATTTAATCACAAACAAAACAACAAAACTACAACTACAACTAAATTAAAACGTCTCATTGAATGATCGGGAATACCTCGGATGATGTAACCCACGTGTTGCTAACGGGATTTCCCATGGTCTAAATGAAAGTGCGGAACTCATTTAGTTGAGTTTAGCAAATTCATACTGGACTAAGTGAATTCGATGAAAATAACGGTGCTCGGGATGACGGAACCGTGGGATCTTAATCGGTTCGTTTAATCAACTTTAAGACCTGTTTTAATTAAAATATTAAAGACACATGGAAATTAAGACGTTCTCTAAAACCAAACACTTCTCTCATCTCCCGATTTATGACTTCTACAACTAAACCTCTGCAACAACAAGGAGCTCGGAGCATGGTGGGCAGCACGGCCATCGTCATCAGCAAAACCAGAATCTACATCAGCAAAACTTTCTTAGAATTAAATAACCAAGCCATAGGACTTCGAGGTAGTTTGCCTAGGGCAACATAAATCCTCATCTCTTCGTTAGGCATTTGCATGATCATATCATGTAAATTAAGCCCTAACCGGTCTTAGGAATCCGAGGTAGTCGTCCGATACGACATAAACCCTCACATCTTCGAGGCTATTTGTATGATTTTATCATACAAATATAAGTCCTAACTAATTAAAATTGGCAAGATCAAAATATTAAATAAACATTAGGACTTTCCTAAATTCAAACCAAACAATAGGATAGTTTGGGAAGTTGCCAAGATTCTTCTTGGATCCTCAGCTTCTCCTACTTTTCTTCCATTGGACTCCTAAAAATAAAATGTTCCAAATTTGATCCATTCCATATTGAAATTCCAAAATTCAATCCCTTGAAAACTTAAACTTTGAAATTCTTGAGAGCGGAACTACCGATTATTATCGAGATTTTTCTTAGGTGATTTCCATCACTTAAGATGTAATTAACTATAGGGGCTTGCCCTTATAGGGAATTTTAAGAACCTGAGTAATATAAACCCCGCTTAATTTATTTATATTAAGCGAGGGAACTTGTCGGCTTATAAAATTGGTTCGCGGACCAAACGGATGTCACAAATCTTCTAGTTTATTTAATCGAGCCCCATCATTAAACAATGTGTCTATTCTTCGGGATAGGTACATGGTTTGTGATGTGATGCTCGTTTA
Source organism: Papilionanthe hookeriana x Papilionanthe teres (assembly GCA_022702705.1). Lineage (NCBI taxonomy): Eukaryota > Viridiplantae > Streptophyta > Magnoliopsida > Asparagales > Orchidaceae > Papilionanthe > Papilionanthe hookeriana x Papilionanthe teres. Next base: position 67,564,661 of record CM040433.1, read on the forward strand.
TATAAACTATTCGGGATGTGAGATCAGTTTGATTTCATATCTTAAAATTTTCAAATTTAAAATTATTTTCAAAATCAAATACTACTTTTCAAATTATTTATTTAAATTAAATTAAAATTCGCCGACAATTTCTGTAGGCGACCCCCCTTTTTCAAAATAAAACACATAACCTAAAAATATGCCGACACATAGTTGTTGCAGAAATAAAACATATTTCTCCATATAATAGATTCCATGTAGTAGAAACTGAGTTGGGTGCAGGTGGTTTAGAAACCATCAGTGTTTACTTTAACTGAGTTGGGTGCTGGTGGTTTACAAACCACCTTAATGATCCTAGGAGGAACTTGTCTCTCAAGGGAGGAGAGGGCACATATATTTGGGAATTTCTTGTGTTGGATCAATTTGTACAGGAAAGTAATATAGTTTCTGACTATTTGTTCCACAAGTAGGGATTTATCCTCAAAGGTGGTCTGATTTCTACCCATCCAGATGAACCAGGCAGTAATCAGTAGGATGGAATCCACCTTGGCATTCTTCCAACTAGTCCAGTATAAAAGAAGGTTGTCCCAGAGAAGGTGCAGGAGGTCCATACAAAGCAGCCTTGTAAGAGAGTTCCATACATGCTTAGAGAATTTACACTCAAAGAACAAACGAGGGATGGTTTCCTACTCTTCCAAACACATCCTGCAGCAAGAAGGGCCTCTTAGACCTTTAAGTTTGAGGATGTCATCTGTAGGTATGATTTTGTGGAATAATCTCTAGTAGAAGAATGACATTGAGGGAGAGAGCTGGCTTTTTTGAATGAATTCCCCCCAGAGTATTTGCTCCCACTGGTACAGATTTGAGTAGATAGCTTTAGATAGGCTCTGATTATGGTAGGCTTGTCAGACTACACTGTCAGATTTATGCATGTTAAAGGGCATAGTGGATATAAGATCTGCAGAGGATTCCTGAAAAAGTGATTTGAGCATAGGTAGAGACCAACTGTCCCCTACCCAACAGTCAGCAACCTTTAATTGTTGGTTCATGGTTTCTGCATTAGGGATAAGCCAATCTTTTTCACACCAGTGGTCCACCCAAAAATTAAATTCCCCTCTTTCCAGCTCCCAAGGAAACATCAGTTCAGCCTGTTCTTTAACTTTAAGCATGACCACCCATAGTTTTGAATCCCCTAGCTTTCTATTAATTTGGGAGGGGTGCATCTCCTTGCAATATTTTCCCTTCATGTATTTGGCTCATAAAGAGTTTTGAGATCTGAACTTTATCCAAATTTTGTGAAGGTTGACTTGAAGAATTTGTTGTAGTCCTTTGAAACCTAATCCACGTACCTAATCGGGTTTGGCCTCCTTCTGCCAGGAAGCCCAATGAAGTTGCTTCCTTTGGCTTGACCAATAGAATCTGTTGAATGCCCTTTCTAACTGAAGCTGGGTGTTTTTCTTCATAATTGTCATTTGTAATATGTAGGAAGGAAAAGTGGTTGGGATGCTCTTCAATAAGGTTATTCTGCCTCCATTAGACAGGAAGGAATGAGTCAAGCTGGAAAGATGGGAAGTGATTTTATTAATAACCTCGTCAAATTGAATTTGTTTAACTCTACCAGAAATGAGGAGTACCCCAAGATATTTAATGGAAAGTTGGGAGCAGGAGAACCCAAAGTATTCCATAATCCATTGCTTAAACATCTTCCCTGATTTGGACAAGAAAAGGTTCAGGCACTGAGAGACCCTTTTGACAGCCATCTTACTGGCATTTGAGAAAATCATGATATCACCATCATAGATTCCACATTAGATTTATGATGATACCTTAAGTAGCTCATGGGGAGAAGTATGGTGTTAAGCATTCTTAACAGATAATCCATAGCTAGGATAAAGATTGCAGGAGAGAGTGAATCTCCTTGCTTTAAACCCCTAGTAATAGAGAAAGAACACCAAGTTTGTCCATTAATAAGAATAGAGTGACCATTGGTAGACAGTCATCTATGGATGAGATTGTAGAAGAATGCTAAAAAAACCCTAGCAACAAGCACCTCCATTATGAAATCCCAACTTTTTGTATCATATGCCTTTCTAAGATCAAGCTTGTAGATAAGATTTCCAACCTTGCAGGGCTTGTCCAGGTCCAAAATGAGTTCTTAGGCTAACAACACATTATCAGTAATTCCAAGTGTTCTGCTGAGTAGCTTTTGGCACAAGTACAAATGTAGAGATGGAGAAGAAGCTAGGAAAGTTGGACTCGTGGAAGGATCCCTTAATAGCAAGAACTACCTCAACTTTAATAATACTCAAGGCTTTCTTATAGAAATCTATAGTGAAGCCATCAGGACTAGCTGCTTCAGAGCTGTCAATAGAATTCAATGCCTGCTAGATTTCCAATTCAGAAAGGAGCTCAGTCAATTCAAGTGTGTTAGTATACTGAAAATCCTCCATAAAAAGTGATTGATTAATAGGATTTCTATCAACTGAGGTCTGGGTGAGTAAGTTACTCAAGTAAGACACAACACTCCTAGCAATATCAAAATTTTTATTGAGCCAAACCCCTTCCTCATTTTGAATGGAGTGAATTGTATTCCTTCTATATTTGATATAGGCATGGAAGAATTTAGTATTTCTGTCCCCATCAGTGAAAATATTAACTGCTTCCTTCTGTTTCAAAAACTCTTCTTGTCTTTCAATTGCAATGAGGAGCTATTCTTGTGTAGTAATGAGTGAATTCTTTTGTGCAGACCCCATGAGCACTTCTCCCTTTAGAGCCAGCACCTCCTTCCAGCAGTGTCAACAATAGAAAATACATTACCAAAAGTGTCCCAACCCCACTTTCTAAGCCCTTTACTTAAATTTAGATAAAGGATCCATAGTTTAATCCAGGGGTCAGGGTGGTTAGCTTCCCAAAGGGTGGAAACAATTTGTATGAAAGAGGTGTGCCCATGCCACATATTAATATATCTAAAGGGGTCGCAGTGTACCATTATCCGGGGGGATTGTGATAGACATTAATAAAGGTCTTTGATCAGACCCAGAAAAAGTCAGGTGTGTAATAAAAGTATACAAAAACTGAGAAAGCCAGTTCCCATTGTCCAGGAACCTATCCTGTCTTTCCCACAACTTCCCCATTTTCCAAATGAAATTAAGGCCTTTATAACCTAAGTCAAACAATCCAGCAAGGAGGATATTTTCATGGAATCTAGTCATCTTTGACGGGTGTGAAGTTCTGCCCCATACTTTTCTGTAGAAATTGCTATACACTTAAAATCTCCCCCTACTAGCCAAGGAGAATCCATGTTACTACTGATCTTTTGCAACCTGGACCACAGTTCCACCATATCTAACTTATTACACCCAGTAAGACAAAGGTAGCAAAACCAAAGTGACCACTCATCTGAAAAGATAAATGAACAAATTGCTGGTGATCCACCAAAATTAACCAGTTGATCTCTTTTCTGTAAAAAATCTAAATTTTGTTATTGTTGTTAGCAAAATGTGAAAATCCAGTAAACTTGCTTATAATTTTATCTAGATATTTATGAACCATAGGCTCAAGAATGCCAATACACCATAACTTGTGATTTATGTTAAGAGAAAGAAGTCTTCTAATTGATAGGGGGTGAGCAATGCCCCTAATTTTCCAATAAAGGAAATTAATCATATTGTGGAGAGGGTTTAGATGATGTTTGGGATCTTGATCTGGTCCTTCACCTAACAGTATGAGAAGATGAACCAGCCATTGGATCCCAGCCACTGACATGGATTGAACTGGTAGTAGTTTCTGTAACTTAGATTTCTTTTTCTTTTTCTTCTTTAATGATTAATGTGACAATCCTCATCTAAAGCCTCTTCATATTTGCTATGACTTCCTTTTGTGGACTTATGACTTCTAAGATCTCCTCCACCTCTTCTGCTAGAATTCCTAGACTAGGAGGGGATGTAGTAGATTGAGTAGGGGTGGCCATAGTTATTATCTCAGTCTCTTTCCTACCCATGTCCTCTGCAGCAGACCTTTCTTCAGTGGATTCTAAGGGGAAAACAGTAGCACCAGTAGGTTGGTCCAAAGATGGAGGGGCAGTCTCTTCAGCAGGGAGCCCAGCAGTCTCCTTAGAGGGATTAAGGGGGGTTCTTTTAGATGAGGGGTATAATATGTAGCATCTTTCTTTGGTGTGCCAAACATTATGCAATGATGACAGTAATACGGTCTTTGTTTCATCACCACTTCTTGCTAGGCTCCCTCTCTGTCAAAACCAATCCAAATTTTGTCAACTTCAGGAATAGTGTTGTCCCTCTCAATGAGTGCTCCGACAGCAGCATGTCTGGCTTTTTTAAAAGTAGGAGCATCGAATTTCAATGGAGTGCTAAGAGATTTAGCAATGTTGAATAGTGCATTCTTCTAGAAGAATTTGAAGGGTAGTCAAGAAAATTTAAACCATATTGGAACCACTAAGGTTCCTTACTTGGATCAAAGTCTGGTGTCCACTTCAATAACTTCATATTTGTCCCCGCAATTTGGATTGTTTGTTTAGCAAATAGTCTGGCATAATCCTCCTCAATATATAGTTGGGTTAGGAGGTGTCTACCATCTAGTAACCCCACTTTCCAAGCTCCATTGAAGTGCAGTGAGTTGAAGTAATTTTGAACTACCCAAGGCAAACTTGCTAATAAGAGTAAACCTCACCTTATCATTAAGAATACTCAATTCCTAGTTGGTGAAAAACACTGCAGAAGACCCTTCTTTATTACCTACTGGATGTATGAAAGGGCAAGATCCTTTCCTAACAACCGCATCATGAAACTCTTAAGGGAACAATAACAAATTAGGATTTTGAAGTAAAACACTACTTTTGCCTGCCACCCCTGTATAGGTGCCTTTAGACCATGATGCATTTGCCTCCACATCAGTAAGATGAGCCATCGGTGGAGGATTGAAAACCATAGCAACAAATCCTCACAAAGAGCACAAATCTTAATAGTACAGTAAAAAATTCAAATCCGGGAAGCCCGAAAAGGGACAAACTCCCACCACGATCCCTACAAGATTATAGGGGGAACAATGTAGTAGACCTTAGACCTAACAAATAGAACAAACCTCCCCTCCCACCAAGGTACTAGCCAACATCAGCCATCCCGAAACACTAGCACAGCATAGCCGCCACTCTTCTCCATGACCTGTATGTATGCATGTATATATATATATATATATATATATATATATATATATATATATATATATATATATATATATATAACCAAAAGGGGCTACTCGGGCTCCTTACATGACCAAAAAAGGATTACAAACAAGAACCCATAGGGAGTGAACACAATCCCAATGACCCCAAATAACAAAAAAATTTGTACAAACCAAACAGAAATTATAACAGAATTTAAACCAAAAAGAATGTGAACCGGATCCATGCCAGGTGACTGCATCAGAGGGAATTGGATCTGCCACAGAAGATGAATAGAAAACTCAGATATGTGGGTGATATTCTAGTCTGAAGTGGGGAGAACTCAGATTGTCCCCATTGATCAGAAATTGAAATTCGAAGGGAAGAGTATTAGTGACCAAGACAGTAGAGGAATCAGCACCATTCCGGGCCAACCAGTTGGCTGGTTGGTTACCCTCTCTGAAGTTAAAAGAGAATTGGGTTTGGGGGGATTTAATTGTATGGATATGCTGCAGCCAATAATTATGATGCCAATTAGTATGAGGAAGATTATTTAGGCTATTGATCAAATCGTTTGAGTCCACCTCCATCCATATATTGGTCCAGGAAGCTTTCCTGGCTAATTGTAGTGCCCACAACACAGCAATAAGCTCAGCTTCAAAAGCATCTTGAGAAGCAACTAAGGCTTGAAAAAATAAGATACATTTACTAAGATGGTTTCTGAAAATGCCCCCCACTCCAGCTCAATCTTTAGAGTAACTGCCATCAGTGTTAATCTTAATTGTATTGTTAAAAGGAGGTTGCCATCTAACAATTCTGATAAGCAGAGAGGTGACAGTAGATGGCAAACTCAATCGTAAGATATTTGGGAAACTCTTATGTGTGATGATTTTGCTTATATAAGATCTGCAGTTCCTCACCAGAGTAGATACAACTGGATTAAGATCTTCAAATTTGGACTGGTTTCTGGCCATCCAGATGAACCAAAGCACAATGAATTGAATGGTATTTAATTTTTGACCATTCCACTCTTGCCAGCAGGTGTGAAACTGCTCCTAGTAAAGATTAGTGCACTCCTTTCTTAGATGAGAAGACAGGTCATGCCAAACTGACTGTGAGAAGCTGCATCTGAAGAAAAGATGAGGTAAGGTTTCTTCCTGCTGGTGACAAAGAACACACATGGAAGGCCCTCTCAGTCCTTTCAATTTGAGTATGTCATCAGTGGGAATGATGCTGTGAAGTGCTCTCCAACAAAGGAATGACATGGATGGGGTCAAGAATTTGCTCCAGATAGATTGCCCCCAAGGTACAAAAGGCCATTGAACAGTTTTACTATAGAGGGCGTTGGTAATGCTTTGAAACTTATTGGTTTCCAGATTAATCTGGTCAGGTCTCCCCCTTGAGAAATTGACAGTAGAAATCTGATAAGCTGATTGATCCTGCAGGATTGCTCTAAGGTGTGGGAGAGACCAATTTTGTCCATCCCAAAGATCTGCCACTTTGAGAGAGTGATCAACCTGAACAGCTCTAGGAATAAGCCATTCTTTGGGACACCAGTTGTCAAGCCAAAAATTTATCTCCCCATTACTCAGCTGCCAAATGAAATGGTTCTCAGCCTTCTGTCTAGCTTTAATCATTTTTACCCAGATTTTATAATATCCCACTCTTCTAACAGCAAGAGAGGGGTGGATATGTCTGCAATACTTTCCTTTCAGAAATTTTCCCCACAGAGATGTCTGAGCCCTGAAGTGGATCCAAAGCTTATAGTAGTTAATCTGCTACAGGTGTTGAAGTCCTTTGAAACCCAAACCACCAGCCAAGGTAGATTTAGCAGCCTTCTGCCAAGAAGTCCAGTGCAACTGATGTCTCTGCCCTGACCAAAGGAATCTATTGAAGGCTCTCTCAAGGTGCAGTTGGGTGCTCTTTTTCAGGGATGTCACTTGCAGCAAATAAGAAGGGAAGGTAGTGAGTATACTCTTAAGTAAAGTAATCCTGCCTCCATTAGATAAGAAAGAGTTGGTCCAGCAGTTTAATTGGAGGTTAATCTTATCTAGGATCTCATCAAATTGAATTTGCTTAGTCCTTCCTAGGGTGAGATAAACCCCCAGATATTTGAAAGGATGGGTAGTAGAGGAGAAACCAGTCTGATCCAGGATCCAGTGCTTTATGTAGGCAGGTGTGTGTTTAAAGAAAATCACCTGACATTTATCTGGGTTGAGAACCATACATGACTGAGCTTGAAAAGAGTCCAGGCAGTGTTTTAATTTTTTGACAGCTATTTTGTGGGCCTTTGAATATAACATAATGTCATCTGCATACATGAGGTGAGATATGGCAATGTTTGATCTATGATGATACCTGGAATAATTCTGGTGCAGAATATCTCTATCGATCATTCTAGAGAAGTAATCCAATGACAGGATGAAGATTGTAGGTGATAGTGGATCTCCTTGCTTAAGTCCCCTAGTTGCTTTAAAATTCCCCCAAGCTTGGCCATTAAGAAGAATAGAGTGATCATTAGACTCCAGCCACCTTCTGATAAGGTTGCGAAATTGATGCTTAAAGCCTCTAGCAGTTAGAACTTCCATTATGAAATCCCAGTTAATAGTGTCATACACCTTTGAATATCCAACTTGTAAATTAGATTGCCCCCCCTATGCACCTTATCCAGGTCCTGAAGTAGCTCCTGTGCTAGAAGAATATTGTCATTGATGCATCTCCCTTTGATGAATGCTGATTGATTAGGAATAATCAATTTATCAAGGTGAGGTTGAAGCCTTCCCACTATAATTTTTCTAATAGTCTTGCTGATAACAGATGTGAGGCAAATTGGCCTGTACTGGTTCCAGTTTTTAGAATTGTTATTCTTGGGTACCAACACAAAATTAGAAGCACAAAAGTAGCTCGAAAGAGGTTGGCCCTGGAAGAAACATTGAATGGCATTAACCACATCCCACTTAACCACTCCCCAAGCTTTTTAATAAAAGTATGCTGTGTATCCATCCGGCCCAGCAGTTTTAAAGATGTCCACAGAATTAATTGCACTCCAAATTTCATTCTCAGTGGGAATATCAGTAAGCTCCAAATTTCTGGTGTACTGAACCTCATCCTGGAAAACTGAACCATCAATGTGCAGTCTGGAATCCATATTGTGTGTAAGTAACTTCTCAAAATACTTCACAGCATCCTGGGCAATAGCAGGAAGATCCACAAGCAAGATTCCCTCTTCAGATTGGATACTGTGGATATTGTTGCATTTCTTTCTGTATTTAATATATGCATGATAGAATTTTGTGTTCCTATCTCCATGTAGAAAATGATTTAGAGAAGCTTTCTGTTTTAATAATAAATCATGTCTTTCAGTAGCAAGCATGAGGTTAGATTGTGCAGCAATAAGCTGTTCTTCATTAGCAGTGCCAGCCTGAACTCTAGTTTCCAGATTAATGACCTCTTTCTCAACCTCATTGACAGCTTGGAAAATATCACCAAGTGAATTCCAACTCCAATTTCTTAAAGCTTTACTGAGTTTAATCTATAAAAGACTTAATTTAATGAGGGGGGAGGGGTGAGCAATATTACACCAGTTGTGATGAACAATATTTTGGAAATTAGCATGTGTAGACCACACATTCAGATATCTGAAAGGGGGAGGAGATTTTGAAGAGTTGGGAGAAGTAATGGAGATAAGTAGTGGCCTATGATCAGATTCAGAAAAGCTCAGATGGGTCCCATAGGTTAAGAGCCACTTTGACAGCCAGCAGTTATTTACCAGAATTCTATCTAACCTTTCCCAAATATTTCTCCTTCTCCAAGTGTATGCGGGACCCCTGAAACCAACATCAAATAGATTTGCAGCATGTATATAATCATTAAATATAGACATTTTGGCCAGCTTAGGATCCCTACCCCCCAACTTTTCACCAGAATATCCAATGTTGTTAAAGTCCCCACCCACTAACCAGGGAGAGTTGAGATTTGCACCAATGTTATGAAGATCCCACTAAGGAAATGGGGGAAACTGGTTCCTACTGTAAAGGAGCCTCCAGTACCCCAGCAAACCTTTGTGCAGTACCCACACCATGTGTTTCAGCAGCCACAGTAATACTAGGAGGTGTTTTAACCAAACTAGGAGCTCTTCCATTAGGAGGGTGAAGTCGATAGCACCTGTCATCAGTGTGACCAAACATTTTGCAATGTGTGTAGAAATATGGCTTTTGTTGCATAATGACCTCTTGCCATTGCCCAGCTTTAGCAGACCCAATCCAAATTTTCTTTATCTCAGGTAGTGAAATATCCCTTTCAACCTGAATTCTAGCAAGTTCAGGTTTTGCTTTGTTAATGGTAGCAACATCACATCTGAGAGTGTCCCAAGGGATCTACCAATCTGAAATAGATCAGTTTGATTGAAGTATCTATAAGGGAGGTTTGGAAGTTTGAACCAGATTGGTACAATAGGGGGGTCTTTACTAGGGTCAAAATCTGGAGTCCACTTAATTATCTTCATTTCCACTCCTGCAATACTAATCAACTGTTTAGCAAACAGCAGTGCATAGTCCTCCTCAGTAGAGAAATTGATTAACAAATGTCTACCATCCAATAGACCAATTTTCCAGCTTCCTTTGAAACTAAGAGACTCAAAGTATTTCCTCACAAGCTCCATCTTAGGGTGACCCAACATGAATTTACCAATTAATGTTAACTTGAGCTCATCATCCAACTCCTCCAACTCCTCATCTGTAAAAATGACAGCAGGACATCCCTCCTTCTCCTAAATAGGTCTAATAAAAGAGCAAGAGGATCTCCCAGCTACTACATCATGTAACCTTTGAGGGAAGAACAGTTTAGAAGGATTAGAAATGGAAGGGGCATTACCAACCACACCAGCATAAGTTGCTTTAGCCCAGGCAATATTAGTATCCAACTCAATACGGCAAGCCATTGGGAATGCTCCAAAGCAAAACCAAAGACCAGCAAATCACAGAAAGTGCCAAACCAACAGGAAGGAACAAACCAACCAGAAGAGGTAATCAACCCGGAAAACACAGGGAGTACATAAAAAATAAAGAGATCAAGAGACCCTCCAGGACAGTAGCACACGAAGCAAACCACAACAGCAGGAACCAAAACCAATGGAACAGTAAAATTTGAACATAGAACAACCCGGGAAGGATCAACCACCGAGCAGAGGACCCAAAAACTGAAGCCACACTCCACAGAAGCCCAAAGCACACTAGCACCAACCTTCCCACTCACCTACGCCACCACCAGAGAACCAGCCGCCGGCAGAGTCATGGAAGAAACCCTAGCAGAGCACATATCCTAGCCGCCATTATATATATATATATATATATATATATATATATATATATATATATATATATATATATATATATATACAAAAAAGAGAAAATATATTACAACCAATGTTTAGATACATCTGATATAGGGGAGGTGGAGAGAATCCCCAAATGTAAGGATTTCAAAAGACCAAAAGGAGAAGTACAAAAAATAGTAAATTATGAATTAGCAGCACGCTTTGTGAACCAGTTAGCTGGTTGGTTTTCTTCTCTTTAAATGTTATTCCACTGTATATTTAAGCCTTTGGTGAGAGAAAGGATTCTTCTGGACCAATAAATTAATTGTCAAGGGGGAGGAGAGAGGCCCTTCAAGATATTTATAAGATGGAGTGCATCTGATTCAATCACAATATACTCATGCCTTAAGAGAATTGCAGTTTTAAAGGCCCAGAATACAGTAACAAATTCGGTTTCCAAAGCTGAAGAAGAGAAAATAAGAGATTGAAAACACCATAGCAATTGACCTTATGAGTTTCTGCATACACCACCAATCCCAGCAGTCGAGGAAGAAAAACTACCTTCTGTGTTTATCTTGACCAAATTAGGTGAAGGTTTACACTAATGGAACACATAAATTTTATCCTTCCTTGGTAGTTTCATTAGGGAAGAAGAAATGAGTTTCTTAATGTAGCTACAACAATGTACCACCACTGTTCTAGCTTGACAAGACACCTCTTCATATTTTGCTTTGTTTCGGGCCATCCATATAAACCAGCTGATAATGAGAGGGATGTAAATCATATGATGATCTTTCTAATCTGTCCAACAAGCTTTCCAGGTGCACCACTTGTATAATAAATGATCAAGCTTAAAATGAACAAGAGCAGCTGCCCATATCTCTCTGGTTACTGGGCAATGTAAAAAAAATGTGAATTAAGGTTTCTTCTTTAGATTTACACATCCAGCATTTAGAAGCACCACTTAAACCCTTCATCTTGAGGATATCATCAATAGGAAGAAATTGTCTGAACAGCCTCCAACTGAAGAAAGACATAGAAGGAGTGAGCTTGTTTCCCAAATGTAGTTTCCCTAGGAGTTAGATTGGTAAGACTGAGTTTTAGAGTGTATATAAGAATTTATGGATTGATTGGGAGGACTTTTGATAATTAATTTATTAGGTCTATTAGGTTCTATAGGAATATTGATTATTTCCTTCAGTATATCAGCACTCACAAGTGTACTTAATAAAGGCAAATTCCATTGATTTTCCTTCCAACACTTGGCCACAACAAAAAGTGTGGTGACATTCATGTTAAGCAAAAGTAGAATGCTTCCCTCTATAAGCCAATTGTCCAGCCAAAAATCAATCTTCCCTTCACCTAGTTCCCAGTAAAAAAGAGTATTAGCATTTTCTTTAACCTGCAGCAAGCTCTTCCAATGGTTGAAATCCCATAGTTTAGGTTTAGCCATGCATGGGTGGATTCTCTTGCAATATTTATCCCATAAGTACTGAGCCCAGAGAGTGTCCTTCCTTATGAATTTAATCCATTGTTTACAGTAAAAAAACATGCTCATATGTTGAAAACTATTAAAGCCTATACCTCCAGCATTGACAGGTTTACAAAGCTTATTCCATATTACCCAGTGCCTTTTTTTATGTTGTACTTCCCAAAAAAATTTATTACAAGTGGTTTCCATAAGCTTTTGGGTACTATCCTTCATTCTAATCATTTGAAGAGTGTAAAGAGGAAGATTTGTGAGGATAATTTTTAATAAGGTCACTCTCCCTCCATTGGACAAAAAAGTATTATCCCAACCGTTAATATTAGAGGTAATCTTATTAATGACTTATCATAATGGGTTTGCTTCATTTTACCTTTCATCAATTGTATCTTAAGATAATTCAATGGTAAGACTGTATAAGAAAAACCAGTAAAGTTCTTAATATAGTTTTTGTTATGGATATTCAGTTGTTTCCTAGCTAGAAATTGACATTTCTCTTTATTCAACTCCAGTCCAGTTACTTCCTCCAAATGTGAAAGGATTTGCATGTTTTTTCTAACAGCTCGTTTACTGCCATTGGTGAAAATTATTACATCATCAGCATAAGCAAGATGACTGATTATTGAAGTAGAGATGTGATGAAAAAACATATAAGGATGGTTAGTTATCTACCTAAAAAATACACATTTTTATGCCTTATTTATGATTCAATCCTTAAGGATATTATACTTTAATGAAAGGTATTTTCATATTTTTGGATGTAGATGATTGAAAAAGAGTCTGAGAAAGAAAAAGAAGGAAAAAGGAGCAAAAAAAGCAAAAATGGAGCTTATGGAGCAAAATATTGGAATTATTGGCCTGGCTCCTAGGCGCCAGAATCCGGAGCCTGAGCGCCAGCTCGATACAAACACTATTAAGATTTTTTGATGATTTTGGGGAGTTATTTTAACGGAGTTAAGCTGTTATTGCAGCTTCTAGAAGACTGGAAGTTACTCCTATTATATAGGACATGTGATACAATGTATTTGGACACAAGGAAACAGTTTTAATCGCGAAGAGGTGTGATCCAAAGTGAAGAGGTGTGAAGACCTGGTCACGGAGTCCGACACCTAGGAGCTAGATCCCGGCGCCTAGGCGTGACATTTACCTTCTAGAAGATGCATTGAATTTAGAAAAATTTTGAAGAGGTGCCTTAAGCAACCCCTGGTCAAATTCAGAGCTCTATAAATAGGAGCCCATATTACAGAAAAAATTGCACCCCATAGTCCCTAGACACCTTCTCTCTCCCCTCTAGTTTTACATTATCTCCTCCACACTTAGGTTGCCACTTTACATTGTATTTATTGAGTTTATTTTGAGTATTTATTGTGTGTTGTTGCTATTGGAGTCTTTCATCGATACTTTGGAGTCTGTAGAGATCAGCGGATCACTTGAAGGAACGCTTCAGATAAGTATTTGTACCTTGGTTCAAAGTTTTATAAATATGTTTTGGTGTGTGATTTCAATGTGTTCTGAGTAGTTAGTTATCTTTCTCCTTTCAACTATGAAAAGATAATAAATTAATTAAATTTTGTAAGGGAATTAAATTTAAAATATTTAAAATAATATGATGATATTAATACCTGATCTTAGTTTACTTTTAAAATTGGCCATTTAAATTGTTAAAACCTGTTGAAGAATTTTGAGACCTATCCGGAGATAATTCTTAACTAGTAGATATCACATGAATCCTTGGGTAGTCGAAGGCTTAATGTGGGTTATTCAAGGTGAAGTGCAAATAAATAGAAAGATATTATTTATTGGGCGTAAAATTAATTAGTTTTTAGAGTGACAGACTAAATTCTAATAATTTAGTTTATAGAAAGGGAACGGGTCACTGGTTGGGCCGACCATAGCCACCCTTGGACATCTAGTTGTGTGAGCCTAGACTAACCCATTCTACTGATAAAACTTCCTGAACCGATCTATAGATTAGTCAATGTTCTTTGCACCTGGACCAAAGGGAAAAGAATAAGAATTCTTCTATTTGGCACAATACCATAATCTAAATTCCCAACAAAAGATAATTGTTCTAAAAATCTTGGATTAGTTGAAAAGGAGAAAGTCATTTTTATACTTGCATTGAATTTTAATTACTAATTACTTTACTTTACTACTGCTTACTGTTTACTTGCTTGTAGTAAAAATTGTTAGTAAATTAAATTTGAAATATAATATATATATATATATACACTACATATAAATTACTTTTAATTGAATAAATTCCAAAATATTTTTTTTAAATTTCTTACTTTTAATAAAAACACTATCCCTGTGGGATCGATAACCAGAACTCCACTAGAGTCATGTATTACTTAAACGATATGTATACTTGTGTTTAAATTGTGACTTTTACAATAATTATTATAAAATTTAATTACAAATTCATAAGTAAAAGTAAACATCGCATATCTAGTTTTTGAAGCCATTTGCCAGGAATTAACATTCTAAAAAGTGGTATCAAATTCTTGTATTTAAAAGCATATATGAAGTCGCATCACATCAAGTTTTTGGCACCGTTACCGGGGATAGGATAGAATAGAAAGTAAAAAGAAATTTTAAAAATAAAAATATAACAATAAAACAATAAAAACAAAAAAACAAAAATATTTTAAATTTTATGCTTGGTTCTGGATCTGAAGGATTACTACCTTTTGATTCTGAATTAGAAAGAACAATTAAAAGAATAAAAAAAGGAAAACAAATTTCAAAACATCAAGAATTGGCTGACTTACATAATAATAATCAAAATCCAATCAAAATTAATGAACAAAATATTTATAAACCATTAAGGGAAAATGCAAACCCTACAGCTGATGAACTTCATGTTAGTATTCAAATGCCAGCTGTAGGTGCTATTTCTTTTGAGCTTAAACCATCTATTATTCAAATGGTTCAAAATAAACAATTTGGAGGAACACCTAATGAGAATCCAAATTTACATCTTGCAAGTTTTTTAGAACTTTGTGCTACCTTTAAATATAATAATGTTTCTCATGATGCTATTAGGCTTAGACTCTTTCCTTTTTCCTTAAAAGATAAAGCAAAGATGTGGCTTAATTCATTAGCAACTTGTTCTATTAAAATATGGGCAGATATGACACAAAAATTCCTTGCTAAATATTTTCCTTCTTATAAAACTGCTAAATTGAGAAATGATATTACTTCATTTACGCAATTTGATGGAGAAACAATTTATGAAGCTTGGGAAAGATTTAAAGAATTATTAAGAAAATGTCCTCATCATGCTTTACCAGATTAGTTAATTATTCAAACATTTTATAATGGACTTATTGGATCACTTAGATCTATTATTGATGCTTGCTTCTTGGTGGTTCTTTAATGGCTAAGACATTTGAAGAAGCCTACTAACTTAATTGAACAAATGGCTAATAACAATTTTCAATGGCCTTCTGAAAGGGTTAATCCTAAATGAATGGCCAGTATTCAAGATAATGAAGCCTTTTCTATTTTAGCTTCACAAGTGGCTGCGATATCTAAGAAATTAGATAATTTTGCTATTAATATATTGCATGTAAGTAATGATAATTCTACAAATTCTGATGATTCTCAAACAATGGAAACTTTGCAATCTATTGCTAGTAAAACTAATAACCCTTATTATAATTATTATAATCCTGGTTAGAAAAATCAACCAAATTTTAATTGGAGTAATGTACATCAACAATGAAATAATAATCAAGTTAATCCAAATTGGAACAATCAAGGAAATTCAAACTATATACCAAATTATCCTCCTGGTTATAACAATCAGCAGAAAAAGTTGTCTGTAGAAGAATTGATCTTGCAACTAAGCAATCAGCTACAAAGTCAAAACACTATTTTTCTTAATATTGAGAAACAGATGGATCAAATCATTAATTTTATTAATTACAGACCTCAAGGAACACTGCCTAGCAATGTTGAAATTAATCCTAAAGAATCTGTAAAAGAATATGAACAGGAAAAAGTTGTACAACTCAGAAGTGGAAAGGAAATAAAAGAGAAAACACATAATGAGATTGAAAAAGAGAAAGAAGTTGAAGAGATTGAAAAACTTAAAGATACTCTTTCTCCAAATAAAGATTAGACTGTAGTACCTATTGGAGTGGAAGTTGAAAGACCTCCACCACCTTTTCCTCAAAGACTAAAATAGCAGAAACTTGACCATCAATTTTCTAAGTTCTTTTTGAAATTTTTAAGAAACTTACCATCAACATTCCTTTTGCTGAAGAGTTGGAGCATATGCCAAGCTATGCAAAATTTATGAAGGATATTTTAAGCAAGAAGAGAAAATTTGAAGCTTATGAAACCGTTACATTAAGTGAAGAATGTAGTGCAATATTTCAGAATAAATTACCTCAAAAACTTAAAGATCCTGGAAGTTTCACTATACCATGTGCTATTGGAGAAAAATTTTGTGGAAAAGCCTTATGTGATATAAGAGCTAGTATTAATCTCATGCCATTTTCAATCTTTCAAAGGTTAGATTAGGGGAGATTTCTCCTACTACTGCAACTCTTCAGTTAGCTGATCCATCGATCACTTATCCTAAAGGAGTTATAGAGGTTGTTCTTGTTAAGGTAGATAAATTTATCTTCCCTATGGATTTCATTGTTCTAGATATGGAAGAAGATAAAGAAATACCTATTATTTTAAGGAGACCTTTTCTAGGTACTGGACGAGCTATGATTGATGTGCATAAAGGAGAATTAATGATGAGAGTTAATGATCAAGAGATAACATTTAATGTTTTGAAATCAATAAGGTATCCTAATAAAGAAAAATGCTATCGGATGGATACTTTTGATTATATAATTGAAAATCATTATCAAGAAAAATGTAAGGTCATTTCTGATGATAAAGATAAAGAATCTATGTTATATAATGAGTCATTAAATGAGGAAATTGAAAAATTAAATGAAGAAAATTTATCTAAAGAAACTCATTATATTCATGAAAATTGGGAAATTTTAGACACAACTAAAAATGAAATACTTTAACCCTCAATTGAAAAAGCCCCTGAACTGGAATTAAAAATTTTACCTGCACATTTAAAGTATGCATTTCTTGGAAATTCATTAACTTAACCTATAATTATATCTTCAGAATTAAGCAAAGATCAAGAAGAAAAATTAATAGGAGTTCTGAAGAATTATAAGAAAGCTTTTGGTTGGTCTATTGCAGATATAAAAGGAATAAGCCCTTCAATCTGTATGCATAGGATTTTAATGGAAGAAAATAGTAAACCCACTATTGAACCTCAAAGACGATTAAACCTAATTATGAAAGAGGTTATTAAGAAAGAGATTTTGAAATGGTTAGATGCTGGAATTATTTGTCCTATTTCGGATAGCCAATGGTTGAGTCTTATTCATTGTGTTCAGAAGAAAGGAGAAGTAACTTTCATTGTTAATAAAAAATGAATTAATCCCAACAAGGAAAGTTTTTGTGTATTTGCATTGACTATCAAAAATTAAACAACGCCACTAAAAAGGATCATTTTCCTTTACCTTTCTTGGATCAAATGTTGGATAAACTAGCTGGACACTCATGTTTCTATTTTCTGGATGGATATTCTGGTTATCATCAATTACCTGTTGCTCCCGAGGATCAAGATAAGACAACATTTACAAGTCCTTATGGAACATTTGCCTTTAGAAGAATTACTTTCGGTTTATGCAATGCACCTGCAACTTTTCAAAGATGTATGATGTCAATATTCTGTGATTTAATTAATAAAAGAATTGAAGTATTTATGGATGATTTTTCAGTTTTTGGAACTATTTTTGAATCTTGCTTGGAAAATATAATGAAAGTTTTGAAGAGATGTGAAGAAACAATTTTAGTTCTAAACTGGGAAAAATTTCAATTTATGGTCACAGAAGGATTTGTACTTGGACATAAAGTTTCACGAATATGAATGGAAGTTGATCAGGCAAAAGTGAAAATTATTGCTGAACTTTAACCACTTAATAATGTTACTGATGTGAGAAGTTTTTACGGGTCATGCTGGATTTTATAAGAGATATATAAAGGATTTTTCAAAAATTGCTAAACCTCTTTACCATTTATTGGAAAAAGAAGCTAAATTTGAATTTAATGAAGATTGTCTGAATGCGTTCAAAATTTAAAAGAAAAATTAATCACTACACCTGTCATTGTTGCACCTGATTGGAATAAATCTTTTGAATTAATGTGAGATGCAGGTGATTATGCAATTAGAGCTGTATTAGGACAAAAATATGAGAAAATTTTCAAAGTTATATACTATACTAGCAAAACTCTTAATGAAACTCAAATAAATTACTCTACTACTGAAAAAGAGCTGTTAGCAATAGTATATGTCTTTGATAAATTTAGACCATATCTTCTTGGAACAAAATGTATCATACATACTGATCATTCTACTATTAAGTATTTAATGTCTAAAAAAGATGCTAAACCTAGATTGATCAGATGGGTTTTACTTTTACAAGAATTTGATTTTGAAATTGTGAACAGAAAAGGAACTGACAACCAAATTGCTGATTATTTATCAAGAATCAAAAATAATAATGAGAAGATTTATGAAGAAAGTATAAATGAGAAATTCCCAGATGAACAATTATATGTTATTCAAAGGTCACAAATGCCTTGGTATGCAGATATAGTTAAGTATTTGGTTAGCAATATTTTACCATATGGGTTGAATAGCAAATACATTAAGAAATTTAAGAATGATTGTAAATCATATATTTGGGAAGATCCTCATTTATTTAAAATAGTAAGAGGTTCTGTGATTCGAAGATGTGTACCTTATGAAGAAACTTTTACAATTATTTAAAAATGTCACGATTCTGAATTTGGAGGACACTTTGGAGTAGATAAAACTGCATTTAAAATTTTAAATTCTAGATTTTATTAGCCTACTTTATTTAAAGATATTGGACATTATGTGAAAACTTGTGATCGATGTCAAAGAACAGGAAATATATCCAGAAAAGATGAAATTCCTCTAAACTTTATATTAGAAATCAAAGTTTTTGATTTAGGGGGTTTAGACCTTATGGGACCTTTCGTACCATCATCTGGGAAAATTTATATTTTATTAAGAGTTGATTATATTTCAAAGTGGATCGAAGCTGTAGCTTTTGCCTAACTGTGATTCTAAAAGTGTTTCGAAATTTTTAAAGAAAATTATTTTTAAAAGATTTGGAATGCCCAGGATAATATCACAGATGGGGGAAGTCATTTCAGAAATATAAGAATTCAATCACTGCTAGAAAAATTCAGAATTAAACATAGAATTGCAACTACTTATCATCCTCAAACAAGTGGAATGGCTGAAGTATCAAATAGAGAAATTAAAAGAATATTAGAAAAGACTGTTAATCCTAAAAGAACGGACTGGGTTAATAGACTTGATTATGCATTATGGGCTTATAGAACAACTTATAAGACACATATTGGAATGTCACCTTATCGGTTAATTTATGGTAAACATTGTCACTTACCTGTTGAACTTGAACATAAAGCTTATTGGGCGATAAAGGATTTCAATTATAAATTGAATACTGCAGGAGAAAAATGATTATTACAACTGAGTGAAATGGAAGAGATAAGAAATGAGTCTTATGAAAATGCAAGAATTTATAAGGAAAGAATGAAGAAATTGCATGACAAAATGATTTCAAGGAAAATATTCGAGCTTGGACAAGAAGTATTATTATTTAATGCTCGTTTAAAACTTTTTCCTGGAAAATTAAAATCTAAATTGATGGGACCATTTATAATTGAGAAAGTATACCCTTATGGAGCTGTGGATATTAAAGTTCCCAACACTGGAAAAGGTTTTAAAGTTAACGGATTAAGACTGAAGCCTTATATGGGAAAAATGAAATTAAATTACAAAGAGGCTTATGAGCTGAGTCTACCCGATTAATTCAATTAATTAGGTCGGGCTGATGACGTTAAACCAAGTGCTTTGTGGGAGGCAACCCATATTTATTAGTGTGAATTAAATTATTGTTGTAAGGTTATGCCTTGGTCTTGACTAAATTTGCATATAACTTCTGGAAATAGAAGGCTAACAAGTCTGTATTGGCTTAAGCTAAACATTATCTTGAAGTAAATAGAATTTGAACTTGGACCACTCCATGTGAAATGTGAGTAAAAAGGAGATCAAGTTAACGTTCGTTTGTGATTGTTTGTTATTTGAATTTTTTGTAATTGTGTTTGTGTGTTGATCATATCCGTTTGTTAGACTTATTTTTACGACCGAAACTTGCAAAATTTGACGATAGGTGAATCAGAGTTGATCGAGGTTCCAGTTCCTAGGCGCCAAAAGTTGGCACCTAAGCGCCAGAATGGCCTGCGTATCGATGATCCAGTGCCTAGGCGCCAGATTTCAGCGCCTAAGCGCCACGATTACAGATCATGTAAAAATTGAAAATCTTTAGTTTTTCACACTAAATCTCTTTATATATTGCCTTATCTTCATCCCCAATCCCATAGAAACCTTAATTTTGACCAGAGCAATCCATTTTAGAGGAGTTAAGAAGGATTTGGAGGCAATGGATAGAGGAGATCATGGAAATGAGGTAAGAGACAAATCTCCTAAAGATTCTCAGCCTTATTTTAATAGTTTTATTGCTGTTAGTATGGAGAAATTTTCTAATCGATTGGAGAAGATTGAAGCGGAACTTCAAAGTATTGGTAATCGTCTCCATGAGATGTACCACTAATACGAACACTTGGAATGGCAAACCAAACTTCAATCTGATCATATGGCGTCCTATCATGGAAGCTCAAGTAGAAATGTACGCGAAGAACAAGTGGATTGATGAAAAGACGGCTTTGGAATTTCTAAGGGCGTTGGTGTTCTATCCCTTCGGTCCTAGTGAACTTCATTGCGAAAGAGATGGTAATTGAAGATCAGTGATAAATTAATCTTATATGTGTTTTAGGTGTGATTGAGTCATGTGTTAGTGTGTTTAATATCGAATTTGTGTGTTTGCTTAATTGTTCAATGTGTGCTGTTGGATTTGAATATTTGCTTTGAATATGTTGTTGTTTGTGTTATTTATAAAACTATGAACCTTGATACAGTCATGTACTGAAATTTATTGAATTTGGAATAGAAGTTATGGATTGGAATTGAAGAATTTGGATATATTTTTGTGGATCTAAACTATAATTTTAAATTGATTGTGAAAATATTTTGAGGATATAAATTGGATTAATACTCTCATAAGAGTAAATAGGAGTCAAATTTGATAAGATTTGGTGGAAAATATAAAATTTAAATTGATTTTTTGGAAAGGCGAGTCTGGCGCCAGAATTCGGCGCTTAGGCGCCGGTTCAGCCTGAACCCGAGAACTCATCTTCTTTAACCCCCCCCCCCACGCCATTTTTGACACCTAAGTTTCCTTCTCCACTATTTTTCGCGAAAATACTCTTTATAGATCCCATTTAAAGATGGATTTTCAAGTTTTTGATCTTGAAATCACCCGATTTCTTCATCCCGAGGTCAGATCTACATTCTAAACTCATTATTTTCAATTTTCACCATGGATTTTGCTCTCATTGAGAAAAACTAAAATTTTGAGAAAAATTTTGGTTTTTTAAGGTTAAATCCATGAAATTTTTAAGCTCTTCCAAGTTTGAAAAGCTTAAATTAGTTTATTTTCCTAGATCCGTTGAATTTTTTTTCGTTTTTATTTAACGTTTAGATGACACCCAAATCTAAGCGAGGAAAGGAACGAGAAAATTTTGATCGTAGCAAGTTCGTCACTACTGCTGTACACTTCCGATACAATGATTTTTCTACGACTCAAAAATTTATCTCGGAGCAAAGTTTTTACAATCTTGGAGGAAGAATTGAGGATACCATCGTTGCACTCAACTGGCAACGATTCTGCTATTTCACTGCTATTGCTGTAATCCCGGTTGTTAGAGAGTTTTATACTAATTTCCTGGATGCTGAAGAGTACGAGATTTTCGATCGAGGAGTTGGAGTAGGATTCACTCCTGAACGTATCAATATTTTCATTGGCCTACTGCCAAACATTGAGTGTTATTACTCCGGATTATCTCTATCTGAGGAAGATTTGGATATGATCATTGCTACTATCTGGTAGATCTTGGAGCTCGGAAGATTCGAACGGAAAAAGGGTAAATTTTTCATCTTCGAAGCTTAATGGTGTTTCAAAGCCATGACACTACTTTATTTCTGCTCGTCTTCTTCCATCCAATCATCTGAGTGAGGTTACCAAAGATAGAGCTATCCTCAACTACTACATTCAAGAGAGGAAGCCTATTGATGTAGGGAGAAATATTCATGATTCAATAGAGGCTACTGCTCGTTATAGCACTTCTATTGGACTTGGTTTTCCATCTCTAATCTATTCTCTATGTGAAAGTCTTTGGAGTAGTTGTTGAGCTATCTGAGGAAAAGCTCAAGTCGACAAAGCCTATAGGAAGAGAAAGCGTCAGTATCTACGATCGACTTTGGTAAGAGTTCTACTGCACCTTCTGGTTCATTACCTACTTCAGGTAGAGCTTCTACTTCTAGACCATCTACTTCTGCTGAGCCACCATCTACTTTTAGGGAGACCATGCATAATCAGTTTATAGAGCAGCATAATGAGTTATTCCTAACTCATTGTAGAGTAGATATGATCGATAAGAAGATCGGTCATCTTTCTGAGTATACACAAAGAAAGAATGATTACGATGCTGAGTATTCTGAGTCTTTAGTGAGATTTCTGAAAGCTGAGCATGATGTTCAGTTCTCTACTTGTCTCAGATATTCACCATATGTTGATCCAAAGGATATGGAGTTTTCTTGTGCTGATGACGATGATGAAGCTACAGATAGTGATTATTAGCTTGACTTACCGCTGGAGATGTGTTGATTCTGTTTTTAGTATGTTTCTTGTTTCTTATGTTGTTTAGTGTGATGTTATTTGTTAGAATTGATGTGAACTATTTATGTTGAAACTATTTTTAGATTATCTGATGTGTGTTTGAGACTGAAATATGAATGAATTTTTATAAAAGTTTACTTCTGTTTCAGCCGACTGTTTAGTGTTCATGAATAGTTAGTAAGTTTGCATGTTCAAAAATAAAAAAAAAGAGAGATTTAAAAAAAATAATAAATAAATTTACTCCTGCTCTGCTAAACTTTTCTATATATGCTTAATCATTTCTGTTATATTTATATTAAAGCATGTGTAGAAGTAGAAGTTAGTTTTTCCTTATTACATCATTATTGTACTTAGATTAATTCTTGTTTATTTCTTTCTCTCATGCTTTAGAAAACTTCATGATTCAAATTTATACTAAAGCTGAAGTTTGGGGGGAAGGGAAAACATTTATCAAATTTAAACATTATTTGTCCTTATGAACTAATATTTTCTTTAAAAATATATTAACATAAGGAATGAAAAATCTGTTTAAGATTACCTAAATTTTTTAATTTATAAATAATTTAGTAAACTTAACTAAAATTTCAAAAAATTTTATTAATTTTAAGAATAGAATTATATAACTTAAAGAATGATAAGATCAAAATTTTTCTATTTATAGTAAAGAGAATTGCATTTTTGAAATACTAAGAAATCAAGATTATTGCTTGAAAAAGAAAAGATTGAAATAAATTTTGAAAAATAATAAGTTATTAAAAATGTCATATTTATTAAGTAAGAATGTATAAGTTTTTGAAAATAAGTTAAGAATAGTGAAGTTCAAAATCATTAACAGACTATCCAAAAATAGTAATTCTCACTTAAAAAAAAAATAAAAAAAAGAAAAGGATTGAAAAGCAATCTAAAAGAAAAAAAAAGAATGTGAGGAGAAGCTTGAGGAAATGCCTAACCAAAATTGGCTTCACTTGAATTACCTTATAGGAAGAAAACTGATTACATTTTTAACTTAATTTCTATGTACAAATATTTTTACTAAAAAAAAATATATTTCATGAAAAATTTTTTCTTGTAAATATTCTATGTGACCTTAATATGATGAAGTATAATTATTTTTGAAATAAATGAAAAATAGGAAGTCTTATGATTTGGTATTTAAATGTTCTTTAATTCTTAAAAATAAACTTAATTAGTGAAATTTGGTTAATGATTTGCTAAAGCATTTATAAAACCAAAAATTATAAGGAATCTTAAATATTTTAACTTCATTCCAAATGTTATCTATTTTATGTAATTAAAAGGGTTACTTGAGGACAAGTAACGTTTAAGTTTGGGAGAATTTGATCTACCTAAAAAATACCCATTTTTGTGCCTTATTTATGATTCAATTCTTAAGAATATTATTCTTTAATGAAAGGTATTTTCATGTTTTTTGGATGTAGATGATTAAAAAAAGTGTCCAAGAAATAAAAATAAGGAAAAAGGAGCAAAAAGAAGCAAAAATGGAGCTTATAGAGCAAAATATTGGAATTATTGGCCTGGCGCCCAGGCGCCAGAATCAGGCGCCTAAGCGCCAGTTCGATACAGACGTTGTTAAGATTTTTTGATGATTTTGGGGAGTTATTTTAACAGAGTTAAGCGGTTATTGGAGCTTCTAGAAGACTAGAAGTTACTCCTAATTTGTAGGACAAGTGATACAATGCATTTGGACACAAGGAAATGGTTTTAATCGCGAAGAGGTATGAAGACCTGGTAACGGAGTATGGCGCCTAGGCGCCAGATCCCGGCACCTAGGCGCGGCAGTTACCTTCTAGAAGATGCATTGAATTTAGATGAATTTTGATGAGGTACCTTGACCGCCTGCACATTAGTTGAGGGGCACAGTGTAAA
Source organism: Papilionanthe hookeriana x Papilionanthe teres (assembly GCA_022702705.1). Lineage (NCBI taxonomy): Eukaryota > Viridiplantae > Streptophyta > Magnoliopsida > Asparagales > Orchidaceae > Papilionanthe > Papilionanthe hookeriana x Papilionanthe teres. The sequence continues at coordinate 67,589,452 of CM040433.1, forward strand.
TATGTTGCGGAGCTTTATAATTATATAAATGTTTGAATAGGTAAAATAGCAATTGTAGCCCCTTCTATCTACGCAAGTATACGTATCACTCAAGTAATAAAGGGCTCTAATGAAGTCCTAGATATCGATCCTACAGGGAAGTTAGAGATTAAGAACTAATTTAAGCAGATGCAATTTTTATCAAGTATACGAAAATAAAGAACACTTATACTAACTTATATTACTTAATTTTTTAATGGAAGATTGTAATTTAGAAAAAGTATCTTTTTCTTTGTTAAGAGAATTAAGTGAGTGGATAAATAAATTAGTTAGAGTTATATTGTGCTAAATAGGAGCTTTCCTATTCTTTACCCTTTGGTCCAGGCATAAAGAACATTGACTAATCTTATGCTTGGTTACTGAATCTGACGGCTAGGGTCGGGAGGATACGAGTTTGCCACTTCGGAGCTCCCACGTTCCCCTCGCCTGAGGGCTAACATCTACACTTCAGCTCCCAAACAATAGGATCGAATTGAAGATTTTAGTCTATCAAACTAAAATATTCAATTCTACGCCCGATAATTTATATTTCCCTGCTTATTTGCACCCTCCTTTCAAGGCTTTTGAATTCCCTGAATTTTGGATGTAATCTTTACTACAGTTGATAATTCAACATATTTTAACAGTTCAATTGGCCAGATTGAAAGTAAGTTAAGTTTTAAGTAAAAGATTATCACAATTATTATTTGATATTTTAAGGCACAATTAATTCAAATTTCCATTTCACAAAATCTCAACAACAAGGAGAAAGACAGAGAAAACTACTCAGAACGCATAGGAAGAATAACACAAAATTTGGATTTCATTTAAAATAATAAACAAAAACTTATCTCTAATCTTCTCCCCAAGCAGACTCCTTGAAGTTCCTCTAACTCTTCCTTCTCGTACAACACACTCAATTATACTCACTAATATACTCTAGAACACACTATTGCACTCAAAATAACACACAATAGACTCACCACACACTACTTGTTTTCACACATTCGGTCCTAAATTCGTTTCTATTTAAAGAAGAAGGAATATATCCAAAGGTTGCTTAAGCATCTCTTCAAAAAGCATCCAGATTCAATGTATTTGGCTTGAACCAACCTTCACGCTGTCAGCGGGCTTGTTTGCGACGTCGGTGGACTTCTAGAACATTGGGCAGTTGCTAAGGCTCACTGTCGGTGGGCTCCTGTATAATATATTCAAATCTCTCGGGAAAAATAAGCCGTCAGCAGCCTATCCCTCGCCGTCGGCGGGCTAGTTCAATTTTCATCTCTTTTAGTCCTTTTCATTCCAGATTCGATCTTTTTTCCATCTTTTTGCTCCATTACCTATAAATCTTTATTTTTGTAATAAAACATAGAAAATACCTTTCTTTAAAGTGCAATTTCATATAAAATTGGTATGAATTTCTCAATATATTTTTCTCTGGTTAAAATCCCCCAAACTTAACTATTACTTGTCCTCAAGTAATCTTGATACTATATAAAAGTAATGATTATTTGTAATAAGGCTTTAATTCAGAAATACTATGAATTTGGTTTAAATAAATATTATAGTAAATTTTATTAGAATGATTTTTAGATAATTAAATTAACTCTATGGATATAAGACTCTTTAGTCATCAAGTTTAAGATTTCTAGTCTTCTATTTATTTCAAGAATGACTATATTTTGCAATATTAAATTACTTAGGATATTCAGATGATAGGAAATTCATGAAAACACTACTTAGTAAAATACTGATCCATATATATAAATTCAGAAGTGTAACTGAGTTTACCTTTTAGGTTGATTCAAATGAAGCCAATTTTTGATAAGGCATTTCCTCAAGCTTCTCCTCGCTTACTTTTTTTTCTTTTCATTTTGGATTGATTTTCAATCCTTTTTCTTTTTCTTTTATTTCTCTTTTTTTTTCAAGTGAGGATTACTGTATCTGGATAGCCTGTTAATAATTTTGAACTTCATTTTCTTCTTCCTAAATTTGAAACTTGCAACATTTCCTTACTTTATATGTATTTCAAAATTTTTACTTCATTGAGTTTCAATCTTTTCTTTCTCAACTAAATACTTAAGAATTTCATATTTTAAAATATAGTTTTCCTTACTTTAAATAGTTAACTATATTCCTTATACTCTTATATCAAATTTCTTAATCTACAAAATTTGTTTAATCACTAGAAATATTTCGTTTAACTTTCTATAATAATTAAATAAATTAATTCTAATTTACTGAATCAAATTCATTACAGAAAATCATTTTATAATAATTTTTGAAAATATTTATTGAGAACAATTTAATAATTAAATTTTTGTTTTTCCCTCCCCCAAACTTAAATTTTTTTATTTCTTTATATAGGGTGAAAAGAAAACAAACTGTAAATTTAAATCATACCTTCGTGCTTCAGGTATTTCTCCTTTTGAAGTTCTACAGGTTCTTTTCCTCACTTAATTAACCTGTATTGTTAATAACTTTCTACACACATAACATCAAAGAATTTTGTTAGGTAAAGAAGTTCTGAAATAAGTACAAAATACTAACACAACTTATACTTAGTATAATACTAAACACAATTTAACACAACATCCACATACATTTCATAAATCTAGTTTCAGGGTTACAATAACAGTCTGAAATGTTAAAATTTAAAAAAAAACACACAAATCTAACTTATACAAATAAGTTTAAATGTCTTACACAACATAATAATCAAAGTACATAAACTAAACAACAATACTAATTTTAAGAAAATAAACAAACAATCAAATAAGATAAATATCTAATCATAGAATCTAATCAACAACATTAAAATCCCAAACTATATCTTCATTTTCTTGTTCAGCAGGTGGAGTAGGCTGGTAGTGAGTATAACGAGGGCACTCAGAAAATATAACATCAAGCCTCTCCAATAACGATTCTCAGCATCATAGTAGGCTATCTCAAATTCAGAATGTCTCTGGAGATAATCGCTGTGATAATCATGCCTTCGCTCTAATCCTCCAATCCTCTGATCTATATGTTCTAATTTTTCTTCAATCTTTTCAAAACTTTTTCGCTGCATAGTAATTTCATTCATCAAATTGTAAAGGGTAGGAGAACTATAGGTAGGAGGGTCATAACTAGTAGAGGGAATATCCCTACTAGTTGAAGGTGCGTAGCTCCTATTCCCATATCTTCATCCTTCGTGGGACTCATAAGTCTTTATATTAGCCTGGGTAATGGGTTTCATAGGTTCAACCCATTCCTCATCATCTCTTGCCTCTACTCCAGACAATTGGCAGAGTGCATAAATCAGACCAGGATGTCCTAGTCCTCCTCCACTTTCACTTCTTGCAATGACTAATATATTTTTATAAATAATACTCCCCACATTTATACTCTTGTGGTTCTGAATACAAAAATTCAGAGCTGCGCTATGTCTTGTAACTTCACTATAGTGATAGGTAGGTAACAAAGTATAGAAAATAAAATAATATCAGGCTTTAGAGGTTGCATTTAACATAGAGAGAGAGAAGTTTACCCGTTCATGCTGCTTAATTTTCCAAGTCACTTTCCCATCAGTGAGAAAGTTAATCACCTCTTCTAGCGGTCCTTTCATTGTTCCAAAAGTATCATATTCGCTGGTGTGAAGATCTTGTACTTCGTAGAAAGCATTAATACGTGCAGCATTAAAATCGACTAAAAATCCTATAACCTTTATAGGTTCATCCTTAATCTGGTTCAAATTGGCATAAAACTCTTTTACAACTTCAACTGCAGCCTTGTTTGTTGTATAAGAGAAATTTTCCCATCTTCGCTCTTTGATCGTTTGTTCCACTTCTACTCCCGGATTCTTAAAGACTTTCTCTTGAATGCATTTTCTTCCTTTGATATTAAAGTTGTATCTTGATTGAGCTTTAGCATTCACGAACCGTGTTTCGTCAAAATCTAATCGTCTTTTCTATCGTGGAGCCATTTCTCGATCTATCAAATTTACAAAAATCTCAACTAAATTCCAAATAATACTAGAATGGCATCCAATGGTGACTTAAAGTAATCTAAAATGAATTCCATGGATTTCTTCCAACTATTTTCTCCATTTTTCAATTTTTTCCAAAATCTCCAAATGTGGAAGAAATACATGGTGAAAATCAAAAATTTTTGCATGGGAGTGAAGCTCTTACCAAGGGACGATGAAATCCGGTGTAAAAATGTGTTGAAATTACTTCTAATCCAAGATCTCTCAACCCTATGTCAGTTTTTTCGAAGTTTAAATGAAGGGGACGATGAATAGCGACGGTTGACCGCTCAAATATAAGTTTTTTTCGAGATCTCACCGTTAGTGGGAAAAATCTTTCCGTCGGCGGGCTAATTAATTCAAGTAGGCTAAAATCTCTGGAAAAGGTCGCCGTCGGCGGCATTGATCTCACTGTGAGCGGGATTAAATTTAATATTTTTGTAATAATTTTAAATCATTTCAAGCCTTATTAACGTCCGATCAATCGATTAAATATATTTTATTGTGATTAGATACTATTTAAACTCAAATAGATTCACACGACACAAAACAACATATATTTTATATCAAATCAAAGTGTTACAATATTCGTACACAACATTACTAACAAGGTATTTTCACAACTTTAACACACCAAATTCAGCGTCGCAATCCAAACAACAATACTCAAAATGCTGAAAACAAACAAACAATGCATAATCTCATCTATACTGAGATCATATATCAAAAATCAAAAGTGCAAATAAAATTAAATTCAAACTAACACTGCACATAAACAAACACGAATGTCTTCTACCCGTCAGTGTCAGTACTAAATTCATCTCTGATATCTCCGATAGAACGTAAGTGAACGAATAGATTGTAGAAGGGTCTGTAAGGAAATTCTTCTGTAGAATCTTCTTCTATCCATCCTTTCTTTCTCAAAAGCCGTATGAAACTAGCCTCAAGATGTACAGAACGATCGAAGTGTTCCTTCACCCTCCAGTCAATATGATCAAATAAATCAGAGATGTTATTAATTGAAGTCATCACGTTTTGTACCTCTTTTTCCAGTCCTTTGAGTTTTCGTAAGATCATATTAGTTTTATCAGTAAAAGGCCTGATTGAAAGAGAATTTTGAGATGCTTAATCCATAATAATGGTTGTCTCATTATCGTTATCTAGAGTAGGAAACATATCAGTCGGATCTAAAGGCTTCCAAGGCAAAATTACCTTTTTCCAGGCTTCATATGAAACTTGGTACTGACTGCATAGTGCAAATATTGTTCAAGGATGTCCAAGCCCATAAATTGATCCATGAACAATCAAGCCTAAAGCAGACTTCACAATAATTGAACCAACATCGATAGGTAATTACGCTTGAATACAGTAATTCAGAATTGCACACTCCTTAGAAACTTTATTTACCCTCATAGTGGGTAACAATTTTGAAGAAATAAAGAAGTGCCAATGTTTAGAGATGGGGTTTAAAAGTGATGCAAAAAAGCTAACATACCCGTCTTCTTTCATTTCCCAATCTTTCGCTTCATCAGTAATTATCGATAGATCTCATTCATATTATTTCTCGTAGGAACAAAGTTTGAGTAGTGGCAAACAGGTGTATTCTAAATTGAATATAATTCATTAATACTAGAAGGAGTAGAAGTTACCCATCTGCCTCACACATAGACGTTTCCATTGTTGATTCTGTGAAGATTAGAGTAGAATTCTTTTACTACAGGGATGACACTGCAGAAGTTGTATAGCATAATACCTCCTAACGTCATCGCACAATCATCTCCTCAATAGGCGTTGTCAAATTTTCCACTCCTCTATTCAGGAATCCTCTTTCTTTGATCAGACTCTTTTTCATCATAACTTTGTTGAAGATTCGCTGAGCCTCATAACTGACAAATTTTCTTCGATTGAACACTCGAGATCTAGGGATTTCAAGGTGATTGGATGCCATAATGATGAGTTTTGTGGAGTTTCAAATTGATTTTAAGAAGTAGAAGGTTTAAAATTCGAGTTCTAGGCATTTTTAAAGAGTAAAAATAGTTGGAATTGTCAAAAACCGTCAAAATAACTCCCTAAATCGCACTTTTACCAATCTCGCCATCGGCAGCAACGATCTTGCCGTCGGCGGGTTTCTTAAAATAACATAACTGAATTTTGGCGGTAGATCTCATTGTCGGCGGCATCGATCTCACCGTCGACGGCTAAGGCAAAAATTGCCCAGTTTCGCTCTAGTCCAAATGTTTTCCAAATCTTTCTGTGGATCCAATATCGTGATGATTTTAAAGATAAATATGAGTAGTAGAATTCATTTTATATCATAATTAATAATAAATCAAATAAATATACCATCATTATACATAAATAAAGATTACTATGGGTTGCCTCCGATAAAGCGCTTGGTTTAACGTCGTCAGCCCGACCTATTCTGGTTATTGATCAAGTTGACTGAGCATTAAAACCTCTTTAAAATTTGGTCTATTTCCTTCAAAATATGGTTTTAATCTGTGTTCATTTACTTTAAATCTGTGTCCAGTCTTTGGATCTTCAATTTCTACAGACTTCCGTATGTAAATATTTGAGTTATAGTGAAAGGTCCTAACCATCGAGATTTCAATTTCCCAGGAAATAATTTTAACCTTGTATTATAAAGCAAAACTTCTTATCCTGGTTCAAAATTTTTTTGGTTAATCTTCCGATCATGCATTAATTTCATTTTCTCTTTATAAATTATATCATTATTAAAGGATTCATTCCTTAATTCCTCTAATTCGTTCATCTGCAACAATCTCTTTTCACCAGCATCTTTTAAATTATAATTAAATTCTTTAATCGCCCAATACGCTTTATGCTCTAATTCAATTAACAAGTGACAAGTCTTTCCAAAAATAAGTCTGTAAGGAGTCATTCCAATAGGGGTTTTATAAGCAGTCTTTTATGCCCATAAAGCAGTGTCTAGTCTTGTAGACCAATCTAATCTACTAGGGTTTACAGTTTTTTCTAGAATTTTTTTAATTTCTCGATTAGAAACTTCAGTTAATCCGCTGGTTTGTGGATGATAAGCAGTCGAAATTTTATGAATAATTTTGATTTTTTTTACTAATTTGTGAATATATTTATTTCTAAAATGGGATCCTCCGTCAGTGATAATCACTCTCGGCATTTCGTATCTTGTGAAAATATTTTTCATTAAAAATTTTGATACACTCTTAGCATCACAGCGAGGTCGGCATGTGCATCAATCCATTTAGAAACATAATCAACAGCAACTAATATATATGAGTTTCCAAATGAAGGAAATAATGGTCCCATGAAATATAGTCCCCAAACATCAAAAATTTCAACTTCTAATATAAAATTTAGAGGCATTTTATTTCTTCTAGATATATTACCTACTCGTTGGCATTTATCACAAGTTTTGATATATCTATAAACATCTTTAAAAAGAGTAGGCCAATAAAATCCAGATTTTAAAATTTTATAAGAAGTTTTATCAGTTCTAAAATGTCCTCCAAATTCTGAATCGTGGCATTTTTGGATGATCTGTTCGGTTTCTTCATAAGGAACACATCTTCTAATAATTAAATCCTTACATTGCTTATATAAATATGGTTCATCCCAAAAAAATTTTTTAGCATCATGAATGAATTGTTTCTGTTGTTGCAGAGTTAGCATGGGTGGTAAAATATCACTTACAATGTAATTAAATATATCCGCACACCAAGGTATTTTCCACTCATTTATATTATACAGTTGTTTGTCAGGAAAACTGTCTGTAATTTCATTGTCAATGTCTGATAATTCATATTATTCTAATCTTGACAAATGATCTACAATTTGATTATCAGTTCTCTTTCTATTAATTATTTCAAAATCAAATTCTTGCATTAGTAATATTCATCTGATTAATCTTGGTTTGGTATCCTTCTTTTGCATTAAATATTTAATCGCAGAGTGATCAGTATGCACAATACATTTAGTTCCAATTAAATAAGATCTAAATTTATCAAAAGCATATACAATTTCTAATAATTCTTTTTCTGTAACTGTATAGTTAATTTCAGCATTATTTAGAGTTTTACTAGAATAGTATATAACTTTAAAAATTTTATCATACCTTTGTCCAAGAACATCTCCTATAGCATAATCACTAGCATCGCACATAAGTTTAAATGGTTTCTCCCAGTCAGGTGAAACTATTATAGGTGCTGAGATTAATTTATCTTTTAATATTTCAAAAGCATTTAAGCATTTTGTGTTGAATTCAAATTTCTTCTCCTTTTTTAAAAGTTGGCATAGAGGTTTAGTAATTTTTTAAAAATCTTTTATGTAGCGTCTGTAAAATCCGGCATGTCCAAGAAAACTTCTTACCCCTCTCATTGTAGCAGGAGGTGGTAATTTAGCTATAACTTGAATTTTTGCAGGGTCTACTTCCTTGCCATTTTCCGAATTTTTATGCCCTAATACAATTCCTAGTGCAACCATAAATTGACATTTCTCCCAATTTAGAACTAAATTAGTTTTTTCGCATAGCTCTAAGGCTTTTTCAAGATGAACCAAGCATATTTCAAATGATGTTCCAAATACAAAGAAATCATCCTTAAATACTTCTATTCCATCATCAATTAATTTACTAAATATAGACATCATACATCTCTGGAATGTTGCGGGTGCATTACATAATCCAAAAGGCATTCTTCGAAAAGTAAATGTTCCATAAGGACTGGTAAATATAGTTTTCTCTTGATCCTCAGGAGCAATAGGAATTTTATGATAGCTAGTATATCCATCTAAAAACAAAAGTATTTGTGCCCAGCAGGTCTATCCAACATTTGGTCTAGGAATGGTAAAGGGAAGTAATCTTTCCTAGTGGCTGCATTCAATTTTCTATAATCAATACATATACTCCATCCAGTAACTTGTCTTATAGGTATTAAATCATTATTTTCATTAGTTTCAATAGTCACTTCTGCTTTCTTAGGAACACAATGAATTGGGCTTACCCAAGCACTATCCGAAATAGGATATATAATACCACTATCTAACCACTTTAATATTTCTTTCTTGGCTACATCTTTCATCATTGGGTTTAATCTCCTTTGGGGATCAAATCTTGGTTTATGTTCATTATCCAAAATAATTCTGTGCATACAGATTGAAGGACTAATTCCTTTAATATCTGTTAAGGTCATACCAAAAGCTTTCTTATACTTTTTTAAAGTGTCCAGAAGTTTTTGCTCTTGTAATTCATTTAATTCTGCCGATATAATAACTCATAAGGTTAAAGAGTTACCTAAAAATGCATACATTAAATGAGTAGGTAAAATTTTTAACTCAAGTTCAGGAGGTTTAATAATTGACGAAACTATATTCTTTTCAGTATTTTCTGTAATATCTATCATCTCAAATCTTTCTTGTATATAATCTAATTCTTCACTATCTGTTTCTTCATTCAATTCTGTATTTTCTATTTCTGATTTATCTTCAAAGTATTCTTTAAAATTTTCATTTTGTAGATGTTCAAGAATTTCCATTCGAAAACATTCATCATCTTTTTCAATAGTAGGATATTTCATTGATTTTGTTATGTTGAAAGTTACTTCTTGATCGCTTACTCTCATAGTTAATTCTCCTTTTTGAATGCCAATCATAGCTCTTCCAGTATCTAAGAATGGTCTCCCTAAAATTATGGGTATTTCTTTATCTTCCTCCATATCTAAAGTAATGAAATCCACATGGAAGATAAATTTATCCACTTTTACTAATACATCTTCAATAACTCCTTTAGGATATGTCACTGATCGATCAGCTAACTGAAGAGTAACTGAATTAGGTGAGACTTCTCACACTCCTAAACTTTTAAAAATTGATAGAGGCATAAGATTGATGCTGGCTCCTAAGTCACATAAAGCTTTTCCATAAAATTTTTCTCCAATAGCACAAGGTATAGTGAAACTACCAGGATCTTTTAATTTCTCAGGAAGCTTTTTCTGAATAATTGCACTACATTCTTCGCTAAATGCCATAGATTCATTGTCTGTGAACTTTCTTTTCTTGTTTAAAATATCTTTCATAAACTTCACATAATTGGGCATTTGTTCTAATACTTCTACAAAAGGAATGTTCACTGTTAATTTCTTCAAGATTTCAAGAAATTTAGAAAATTGCTTATCCTTTTATGTTGCTTTAGTCGCTGAGGGAATATTGGTGGTGGTTTTTCTACAGAAATTTTCATAGGTATTAGTGGATATTCTAAATTTCGATCTTGTTGATCCTTCTCTTTTTCAGTTTCCACTTTCTCTTTTTCACTTTCAGTTTCTTTCTATATTCTTGTTTCTAACTCTTTTCTACTTCGTAATTGTATTGCTTTGATTTTTTCTTTTCCTTGGTCTTTAGGATTTTTTCCACATTACTAGAAAAGTTCTAGGAATTCTATTATTAAGTGCAGTAGCGATATGCCCAAGTTGAGTTTCAATATTTTTAATCACAGTTCCTTGATTTTGTAATTGGTTTCCTTGAATTTGTAGCTGATTTCCTTGATTCTGCAAATGCTGACCCATATTTAATATTAATTCTTCCATAGATAAGTTTTTTTTCCTTAAATTGAGAGTTATTATTAAATCCAGGTGGATAAGAAGGTTTATAATTAGAATTTCCTTTGTTAGAAAAATTTCCTATTGGATTTACTGAGTTGTTCATCCATTGTTGATTAGCAGAGTTGTTATTCCAATTAAAATTTGGATGGTTCTTCCAACCAGGGTTATAATAATTTGCATAAGGATTATTAGGTCCATTATTAATAGAATTTAAAGTCCCATATGAAGATTGAGCATCTATAAGTTGTCCAGATGAATTTTCTTCTATTATTGTAGGAGAATAAATTATTCCAAAATGATTTAATTTCTTAGATATAGCAGCAATCTGAGAAGCTAACATAGATATTGCATCAGAGTCATGGATACTAGCAATATTCTTTTTAAGATTTAACCTTTCAGAAGGCCATTGAAAATTGTTGGTAGCCATTTCTTCAATTAATGAATAATCCTCATCAAATGGTTTTGACATTAATGAACCTCCAGCAGCAGCATCTATGATAGATCTAAGAGATCCTACTAATCCATTATAAAAAGTTTGTATAATTAACCAATCTGGTAACGCATGATGTGGGTATTTCCTAAGAAGATCTTTAAATCTCTCCCAAGCTTTGTATATTGATTCACCGTCAAACTGGCTAAAAGATATTATGTCATTTCTAAGCTTTGCAGTTTTTGAAGGAGGAAAGTATTTGGATAGAAATTTTTATGATAATTCTCCCCAAGTTCTAATAGATCCAGGTGCTAATGAATTTAACCACATCTTAGCCTTATCCCTTAAAGAAAAAGGAAAAAGCCTAAGTCTAACAGCATCATTAGATACTCCATCATATTTAAAAGTAGCACAAAGCTTGAAAAAACTAGCAAGATGTAAATTAGGATCTTCGTTTGCGAACCACTAAATTGATTATTCTGTACCCATTGGAAAATTTTAGGTTTAAGCTCAAATGAATTAGCCGCTACATCATCTAATGTAGGGTTAGCGTAATCTCTTAAAGGTCTTAGTTGATTTGTATTTTTAATTTCTAGATTACTTGCCATTTGATTTAAATTTATAATTTGTTTTTTGTTTTCTAATTCTTTTAATAGTGCGCTCTAATTCTGAATCGTAAGGTATTAAACTTTTGGTTCCAAATTTACGCATACACAACTTAAGTAGATTTTAAAAGAGTTCGTTACTCTAGTAATTTTGTTAATTACTTTAATAATTACTTTACTTCCCCGACAACGGCGCCAAAAACTTGGCCCCCTGCACAGCAGTTGAGGGGCACAATGTAAATATTTTGCTGATCCATGAAAAAAATACCTATTTTTATGCCTTAATTTTTATTAAGATTTTAAGGATATTATGCTTTAATGAAAGGTATTTTTTATGTTTTTCGATGCAGGTGATGTAAAAATGTTCAAAAAAAAGATGAAAAAGGAGCAAAAAGGAGCAAAATGGAGCAAAAATGGAGCCAAAATGCAAAATTGCCAAATTAATGGGTCTGGCGCCTAGGCGCTAGAATTCGGCGCCTAAGCGCCAGCTCGATACCAAAACAGTTACAATTTTGTTACTACCTTGGGCAGTTATTTTGACGGTTAGAGTGGTTATTGGACCTTCTAGAAGATTGGCAATTATTCTTGGATTATAGGACATGTGATACATTGTATCTAGACGCTTGGAAAAGTTTTGGATCGCGAAAAGGTGCGATCCAAAGTGAAGAGGTGTGAAGAACTGGACGCGGAGTCCGGCTCCTAGCGCCAGATGACAGCGTTAGGCGCCAGACACAGTTTCTAGAGGATTCATTGAACATGGACACATTTTGAAGAGGTGCTTTAGGCAACCCTTGAAGCCTATAAATAGGAGGCCATTTCTACATAAAAAGTGGCCCCCAATCAGAGAGATAATTATAAATATAGGGCCACACTTCTAGTTTACTTTCTTTCATAAATTAGTGAGTTTATTTTATTTAGAGTTTGTATTGAGAGTTTGGAAGAGTTGGTGCTTTTGAAGTCTATTTCACTTTGGAGTAAGTAGGAATCAGAGGTTCAGTTGGAGAAACACTTGAGATAAGTATTTGTAATTCGATTCAAAGTTTTATTTATATGTTTTGTTATTTAAATTTAATGTGTTCTAAGTAGTTACTTTACTTTCTCCTTTCAATTATCAAAAGATAAATAAAATAATATAAAATTTGTTGGAGAATTAAAAACTAAATATGTTTAAATATTGTGATGATATTAATATCAGATCTTAATTTACAATTTAAATTGGCCATTTAAGTTGTTAAAATCTGTTGAAGAATTTTGAGACCTAGAAGGAGATGAATTCTTAACTAGTAGATATCACATGAATCCTTGGGTAGTCGAATGCCTTGTGTGGGTTATTCAAGGTGAGGTGCAAGTAAATAGGAAAATATTATTCAATTGGCGTAGAATTAATAAGTTTTTAGAGTGACAGACTAAATTCTTTTAATTTGGTTTATAGAAAGGGAACGGGTCACTAGTACGGCCGACCATAGCCACCCTTGGACATCTAGTCGTGTGAGCCTAGATTAACCCATTCTACTAACAGTACATCCATACATGATCTATAGATTAGCCAATGTTCTTTATACTATCGAGCGAAGGTAAAGAATATGAATGCTTCTGTTTGGCACAATACCATAAATTTATATTCTCCACGAATAAAAAGTCTTGGATTAATTGGAAGGAAGAAGTTGTTTGTTTATTATTATTTACATCACTCATTATTTTAGTACTGTTTTATTTCTGCATTTAGTAAATTAAATATTAAATTTATAACTTTAAAAGAAATACATAAAAATAAAATTAAAATATTTAAAAATCTATAAACCTCCTCGTGGGATCGATACTGGGGTCTTTATTTAAAGCCCTATATTACTTGAACTGATACGTATACTTGCGTAGTACCTCTAGTGTGTAAAATATTTTCCATAAAATTATATTTATATACACTAGCCGCTATTATTATTTAGGTCAAAGTATTGGCTATAACATATTTTTTGGAAGCATAAATTACTGCGTTATTTGCGGTCGGGTCAAGTTTTTGGCACCGTGGCCGGGGAGGTAAATTTTTAGATTTTAAATATTTATTTTATTTTATTTATTTATTTTGTTATCAAAATAAAAAAATATAAAATACAAAAATATTTATAAAAACAAAAATAAAAAAAGAAGAGATTTTATTTCTTGCTATTTTATTTTACTTTTTATTTACTTTTTATTCGTAGTTCTGGATCTGAAGGATTATTACCTTTAGACTCTGAATTAGAAAGAACTGTAAGAAGAATTAAAAAAGGAAAACAAATTCAAAAATATCAAGAGATGGCTAATTTACATAACAATTTACAGAATCCAACTGAAATTAATGAAAAAATTTTTTACAAATCATTAAGGGATTATACTAACCCTACAGCTGATGAACTTCATATTATTATTCAAATACCTGCTGTAGATGCTAATTCTTTTGAGCTTAAACCATCTATTATTCAAATGGTTCAAAATAATAAATTTGGGGGAACACCAAATGAGGATCCAAATTTACATCTTGCTAGTTTTTTAGAACTTTGTGCTTCCTTTAAATATAACAATGTTTCTGATGATGTTTTTAGACTTAGACTCTTTCCTTTCTTTTTAAGAGATAAAGCAAAGATGTGGCTAAACTCATTAGCAACAGGTTCTATTAAAACATGGGCTGAAATGACACAAAAATTCCTTGCTAAAAATTTTCGTCCTTCTAAAATTGCTAAATTAAGAAATGATATTACTTCGTTTAGTCAATTTGACGGGGAGACAATTTATGAAACTTGGGAAAGATTTAAAGAACTATTAAGAAAGTGTCCTCATCATGCTTTACCTTATTGGTTAATTATTCAAAAATTTTATAACGGACTTATTGGATCACTGAAATCAATTATTGATGCTACTGCTGGAGGTTCTTTAATGGCTAAATCATTTGAAGAAGCTTATACTTTAATTGAAGAAATGACTAACAATAATTTTCAATGGCCTTCTGAAAGAGTTAATCCTAAAAGAATGAAAAGTATTCATGATAACGAAGCCTTTTCTATCTTAGCTTCACAAGTGGTTGCAATATCTAAGAAATTAGATAATTTTGCTATCAATGTATCACATAACAACTCTGCTAATATTGAAGATTCTCAAACTATTGAAACTTTACAAGCTATTGCTAGTAAAAGTAACCCTTATTCAAATTATTATAATCCTGGATGGAAAAATCACCCTAATTTTAACTAGAATAATTCCCAACAACAATAGGGTAATAATCAATATCATCCAACTGGAAATTGGAACAATCAATTAAACTCAAACTATAAACCTCCCGGATTTAATAATCAACAGAAAAAGTTATCTATAGAAGAATTAATTTTACAGTTGAGTAATCAATTACAAAATCAAAACACTGTTATTTGTAATATTGAAAATCAAATGGGACAAATCGCCAATTTAATTAATTACAAAACTCCAGGAACACTTCCTAGTAATGTTGAAATCAACCCAAAAGACACTGGAAAAGAACATGAACATGCTAAAGTTGTACAACTTAGAAATGGAAAGGAATTAAAAGAAAGAATTCATATGAAATTGAAAATGAGATTAAGGTTGAAGAGATTGAAAAACCTAAAGAAACTCCTTCTCCTAGTAGAGATCAGACTGTTATTTCTATTAATGTGGAAGTTGAAAAACCACCACCACCTTTTCCTCAAAGACTAAAACAGCAAAAGCTTGATCAACAATTTTCTAAGTTCTTTGAAATTTTTAAGAAACTTACCATTAACATACCTTTTGCTGAAGCTTTGGAACAGATGCCAACTTATGCAAAATTTATGAAGGATATTTTAAGTAAGAAACGAATTTAAGCTTTTGAAACTGTTGCAATAAGTGAAGAATGTAGTGCAATAATTCAAAAGAAATTACCTCGGAAACTTAAAGATCCTGGAAATTTCACTAAACCTTGTGCTATTGGAGAAAAATTTTGTGGAAAAGCATTATGTGATTTAGGAGCAAGTATTAATCTCATGCCATTTTCTATTTTTCGAAGGTTGAATTTAGGAGAGATTTCTCCCACCACTGTAACCCTTCGATTAGTGATAGATCTATCACTTACCCTAAATGAGTTATAGAGGATGTTCTTGTTAAAGTGGATAAAATTATTTTCCCTGTGGATTTCATTGTACTTGATATGGAAGAAGATAAAGAAATACCTATTATTTTAGGGAGACCTTTTCTAACTACCGGACGGGCTATGATTGATGTGCAAAAAGAAGAATTAACTATGAGAGTTAATGATCAAGAGATTAAATTCAATGTCCTTAAATCAATGAAGTACCCTGACAAAGAAAAATGCTATCAAATGGATATTATTGATTATGTAATTGAAAAACATTATCAAGAAAAATGTAAAGTCATTTTTGAAGAAAAAATTGAATTATTAACTGACAAAAATGAAGATATAAAAGAAGAAGAATTATCTAAAGAAACTCATTATATTAAAGTTAACTGGGAAATTTTGGACATAAATTAAAATGATATACTTTTACCCTTGATTAAAAAAGCTCCTGAACTGGAATTAAAAATGTTACCTGCACATTTAAAGTATGCTTTACTTGGAAATTCATTAACTTTACCTGTTATTATTTCTTCTAAACTACGCTTAGATCAAGAAGAAAAATTAATAGGAGTGTTAAATAATTATAAGAAAGCTTTTGGTTGGACTATTGCTGATATAAGAGGAATAAGCCCTTCTATCTGTATCCATAGGATTTTTAATGGAAGAAAATTTTAAACCTACTATTGAACCTCAAAGAAAATTAAATCCTATCATGAAAGAGGTTGTTAAAAAAGAAATTATAAAATGGTTAGATACTGGAATTATTTATCCTATTTCGGATAGTCAATGGGTGAGTCCTATTCATTGTGTTCCGAAGAAAGGAGGAGTAACTGTCATTGTCAATGATAAAAATGAACTAATTCCTACAAGACAACTTACTGGATGGCAAATTTGCATTGATTATCAGAAATTAAATAACGCCACTAGAAAGGATCATTTTCCTTTATCTTTCTTGAATCAAATGCTTGATAAATTAGCTTGACACTCATATTTTTGTTTTCTGGATAGATATTCTGGTTATCATCAATTACCTGTCGCTCCTCAGGACCAAGAGAAAACAACATTTACAAGTACTTATGGAACATTTGCGTTTAGAAGAATGTCTTTCAGTTTATGTAATGCACCTGGAACTTTTCAAAGATGTATGATATCAATATTTTGTGATTTGATTGACAAAGGAATTGAAATATTTATGGACAATTTTTCAGTTTTAGGAACTTCTTTTGAATTTTGTTTGGAAAATATTTCCAAAGTTCTGAAAAGATGTGAAGAAACAAACTTAGTTCTTAACTGAGAAAAATGTCAATTTATTGGTACATGAAGGCATTGTACTTGGTCACAAAATTCCACAAAAAGGGATGGAAGTTGATCAAGCAAAAGTGAAAATTATTCTTTGAACCTGATGACCTACTACTCATGCTATCGATGTGAGAAATTTTCTGGGACATACTGGATTTTATAGAAGATATATAAAGGATTTTTCTAAAATTACTAAACCTCTTTATCATTTATTGGAAAACGAAGCTAAATTTGAATTTAATGAAGACTGTGTTAATGCTTTCAATATTTTAAAAGAAAAAATAATAACTGCACCTATTATTATTTTACCTAATTGGAATAAACCTTTTGAATTAATGTGCGATGCAAGTAATTTTGCAATTGGAGCTGTATTGGGACAAGCATATGAGAAAATTTTCAAAGTTATATATTATGCTAGTAAAACTCTTACTGAAACTCAAAGAAATTACACTACTACTGAGAAAAAGCTTTTAGCTATAGTCTATGCCTTTGATAAATTTAACCTTATCTTCTTGGTACCAAATGCATAGTTCATATTGATCATTTCGCTATTAAATATTTAATGTCAAAAAAAGATGCTAAACCTAGACTGATAAGATGGGTTTTACTTCTACAAGAATTTGATTTTCAAATAGTGGATGGAAAATGAACTGATAACCAAATTGCTGATCATTTATCTAGAATTAAGAATGATATTATTATTGAAGAAAATATAAATGAGAAATTTCCTGATGAACAGTTAAATGTTATTCAAGGATGTCAAACACCTTAGTATGCGGATATAGTTAACTGTTTAGTTAGTAATATTCTACCTTATTGATTGAATAACAAATAAATTAAGAAATTTAAAAATGATGCTAAATCTTATATTTGGGAAGATCCTCATTTATTTAAATTAGGAAGAGATTCTGTAATTCGAAGATGTGAACCTTTTGAAGAAACTTTTTCTATTATTCAAAAATGACATGATTCCAAATTTGGAGGACACTTTGGAGTAGATAAAACTGCATTTAAATTTTTAAATTCAGGATTTTATTGGCCTACCTTGTTCAAAGATGTGAGACAATATGTGAAAACATGTGATCGATGTCAAAGGATGGGAAATATATCTAGGAAAGATGAAATCCGTTTAAACTATATATTAGAAGTTGAAATTTTTGATATATGGGGTTTAGACTTTATGGGACCATTTGTACCATCATCTGGAAAGATTTATATTTTATTAACGATTGATTATGTTTCAAAGTGGATTAATGCTGTAGCTTTACCTAACCATGATTCCAAAAGTGTTTCGAAATTTTTAAAGAAAATGATTTTTTCAAGATTTGGAATGCCTAAGGTAATTATCACAGATGGTGGAAGTCATTTACGAAATATAAGAATTCAATCATTACTTGGAAAAATTTGGAATCAAACATAGAATTGCAATCGCTTATCACCCACAAACAAGTGGAATGGTCGAAGTATCAAACAGAGAAATTAAAAGAATTTTTGAGTTTTGAGCTTGAAATCACCCGATTTCTTCATCCGGAGTCAGATCACATTCTAAACTTATTATTTTCGATTTTACCATGGATTTTGCTCTCATTGAGGATTACTTTGAAGTTTTGAGAAAAATTTTGATTTTAAGGTTAAATCCGTACAAATTTTTAAGCTCTTTAGAGTTTTGAAAAGCTTAAATTAGTTTATTTTCCAAGATCCGTTGAATTTATTTCACGTTTTTATTTCACGTTTAGATGACACCCAAATCTGGCGAGAAAAGGAACGAGAAAATTTTAGTCGTAGCAAAGTTCGTCATTCTTTGTACACACTTCCAGATACAATGATTTTGCTACGACTCGAGAAATTTATCTCGAGAGTAAAGTTTTTACAATCACGGAGGAAGAATTGAGGGATACAATCGTTGCACTCGAACGACAACGGTGCAACATTTCCCCTTTCTTGTTGTCGTTATCCCGGTTGTTAGAGAGTTTTATGGCAATTTTATGGATGTTTGAAGAATATGAGATTTTTGTTCGAGTTGGAGTAGGATTCGATCTTTGAACGTATCGATATTTTACATGGCACATACACGAACATTGAGTGTTATTACTCTGGATTATCTCCCATCTTGTGGGAGATTTAGGTATGATCATTACTGCACATTGAAATCTTGGGCAGGAGATTGAACGGAAAAAGGGTAAATTTTTCATCTTAATGGTGTTTTGAAAGGCATGACAACTACTTTATTTTATAACAGATGTTCTTCCATCGATCATCGAGCGAGGGTTACCCCGAAGAAGGCTATCCTCGAGCTACGGCATTCGAGAGAGGAAGCCTATTGATGTAGGGAGCATTATTTATGATTATGTAGAGGCTACTTGCTCGTTCTAGCACTTCTATTAGACTTGGTTTTCCATCTTTGATCTATTATACATGTCGAAAGTGGAGTAGTGCATTATCTAAGGAAAAGCTAGTCGACAAAGCCTATGGAAGAGAAAGCGTCGTGCTCATGATCGACTTCGGTAAGATTTCTATTGTACTATAAGTTTCATTACTGCCAGGTAGAGCTTACCTTACAGACCATCTGCTCTGTTGAACATGCTCTACTTTTGGGAGCGTGCATGATCAGTTTTATAGAGCGATGAATGAGTTATTCCTAAGCGGTGTAGAGTAGATACGATCGATAAGAAGATCGATCATCTTTACGAATATACAAAGAAAGAGTGATTATGATCTTTGAGTGATACCGAGTCTTTAGTGAGATTTCTGAAGGGTGAGCACGATGTTCAGTTCCCTTATTGTCCCAGGATATTCACCATATCTTGATCCGAAGGATATGGAGTTTCTTTTGGTGATGACAATGATGAAGCTACGGATAGTGATTAGTAGCTTGACTTACCTGCAGAGATGTGTTGATTCTGTTTTTAGTATGTTTTTTTCTTGTGTTGTTTAGTGTGATGTTATTTGTTAGTATTGACGTGAAATTCTTATGTTATGACATTTTTAGATTATCTAATGTGTGTTTGAAATGAAATATGAATGAATTTTTATAAAAAGTTTATCTGTTTCGGCCTCTTGTTTAGTGTTCGTATGAATAGTTAGTAAGTTTGGATGTTAAAAAATAATTAAAAAAAGAGATTTTTTTAAAAAAAATTAACTCACCTTTCACAAAACTTTTCTATATATGCTTAATCATTTTTAATTATATTTATATTAAAGCATGTGTAGAAGTAGAAGTTAGTTTTTCCTTACTACATCATTATTGTACTTAGATTAATTCCTATTTATTTCTTTCTCTCATGCTTTAGAAAATTTTATGATTCATATTTATACTAAAGTGATGTTTCGAGGAAGGGAAAACATTTATCAAATTTTAAACGTTATTTGTCATTAATGAACTAATATTTTCTTGAAAATATATTAACATAACATAAGGAATGAAAAATCTGTTTAGGTTCCTAGAATTTTTGAATTTATAAATAATTTAGTAAACTAAACTAAAATTTCAAAAATTTTGATTGATTTTAAGAATAGAATTATTTAACTTAAAGTATAATAAGATTAAGGAATTTTTCTATTTATAGTAAAGAGAATTGTATTTTTGAAATACTAAGGAATCGAATTATTGTTTGAAAAAGAAAAGATTGAAATAAGTTTTGAAAAATAATAAGTTATTAAAAATGTCATATTTATTAAGTAAGAATGTATAAGTTTTGAAAATAAGTTAAGGATAGTGAAGTTGAAAATCATTAACGAACTTTATCAAAAAATAGTAATCCTCACTTAAAAAAAGAAAAAGGATTGAAAAACAATCGAAAGAAAAAAAATGTGAGGAGAAGCTTGAGGAAATACTTTAATAAAAATTGGCTTCACTTGAATTACATTATAGGAAGAAAAGCTTGATTGCATTTTAACTTAATTTCTATGTACAAATATTTTTACTAAAAAAATATTTCATGAAAATACTTTCTTGCAAATATTTTATGTGACTTTAATATGATGAACTATAATTATTCTTGAAATAAATGAAAAATTGAAAGTCTTGATTTGGTAGTTAGATGATCTTTAATTCTTAAAATTAAACTTAATTAGTGAAATTTGATTAATGATTTGCTAAAGCATTTATAAAACCAAAAATTATAATGAATCTTAAATATTTTTAACTTCATTCAGTATTATACATTTTATGTAATTAAAGGGTTGCTTGAGGACAAGTAACATTTGGGTTGGGGGAATTTGATGCACTTTAAAAATACGTTTTTATGCCTTATTTATGATTCAATTCTTAGGAATATTAGGCTTTAATGAAAGGTATTTTCATGTTTTTGGATGTAAATGATTAAAAAGAGTCCGAAAGAAAAACGAGGAAAAACGAGCGAAAAGGAGCAAAATGGAGCTTATGGAGCAAAATATTGGAATTATTGGCACGGCTCCTAGGCGCCGAATCCACATGCCTAAGCCCAAGAATTCGGCGCTAAGCGCCCGCTCGATACGGTATTTGTTAAGATTTTTTGATGATTTTTGGGGAGTTATTTTGAGGCGGGATTAAGCGGTTATTGGAGCTACAGAAGACTAGAAGTTACTCTTTAATATATAGGACATGTGATACAATGCATTTGGACACAAGGAAACGGTTTTTAATCGTGAAGAGGTGTGATCCAAAGTGAAGAGGTTTGAAGACCTGGTCACGGAGACCGGCGCACAGGCGTCGAGATCCGGCGCTGGCGCGGATCAGCCTTTGAGCGCTCTGATTCTGCTCCCCAGAAGATGCATTGAATTTGGACGAATTTTAAAAGAGGTGCTTTAAAGCGACCTGGTCAAATTCGGAAGCTTTATAAATAGGAGCCCATTCTGAGGAAAAATCGCACCCCATAGTCCCCGAGACACATCTCTCTCCCCTCTAGTTTTACTTAGTCTCTTCCGCGCTTGGGTTGCCGCTTTACTTTGTATCTTAGTGAGTTTATTTTGAGTATTTATTGTGTGTTGTTGTTGTTGGAGTCTTTCATCATTATTTAGGAGTCGATGAAGTCAATGAGATCACTTGAAGGAACAACTAAGATAAGTATTTGTACCTTGGTTCGAGTTTTATAAATATGTTTTATTGTGCGATTTCAATGTGTTACGTGGTTAAGTATCTTTCTCCTTTCAAGCGCGAGAAGATAATAAATTAATTAAATTTTTTAGGGGAATTAAATTTAAAATATTTAAAACAATGTGATGATATTAATACTTGATCATAGTTTACTTACTTTTTAAATTGGCCATTTAAATTGTTAGGCTTGTTGAAGAATTTTGAGGCACTTATCCCAGGAGATAAATTCTTAAGCGAAGTAGATGTCGCATGAATCCTTGTGTGGTGAAGGCTTTATGCGGGTTATTCAAGGTTAAGTGCAAATAAATTTGAAGATATTATTTATTGGGCGTAAAATTAATTAGTTTTAGGGTGACGAGCTAAATTATTTAATAATTTTGTTTATAGAAAACGGGTATTTGGTAGGGCCGGCCAATGGCAAATCCTTAGACACACAGTAGTGTGAGCCTAGATTAACCGCGTTCTACTCTTAATATAACATCACGAACCGATGTATAGATTGAAATTCGAAGTTCTTTGCACACAGAACATAGGGTTGTTGACCTCGTTTGATGAGGTCTTCTCTTCTTCTCTTTAGTACTTAGGATGTAGCCGTGAGCTTTCCTTTGGCCCAATCACAGAGGATTAGAATTGGGACCCACCACTTAGAAATTCAAACCACTTCTTAACTCCACCTTGCAAACTCCACAAGCTTGATTGTAGACCCCTAATCACTAGAGGGTTGAAATTAAATGTGGAAGTTTAAAGGATAAGTTCTATGGGACTCTTTGGCCTTAGAGCCTGCAGGTGGCCCCCCGATCGGTGAAGGAGGCTGACACACACACATTACACCTATACACCACCTTTCACACACCTCCTAAAACCACACCCATACCCAGCTTGACCTCACGACTCATGAAGGTGGTTCACATGGATGGTGCTTAACCCACCAAGCCCTTGTTAAGAGGGTTAGGAGCAACATGGTGGATGCCTGTTAGGTCCCCTTTATAGCTCATGTGGGCTTGATAGCAACTTCATGGCTCAACAAAAATGATTTCATTCCCACTTACATTCACCCGATCTTCAATTTTCCAAATTTTCAATTTTTGACACACAGGGACCCTACACCTTGAAACTGCAAAGAATGCCACTTGAAATTGCCCCAGAAATTTGCAAAATCACCTAAACTACCCAAAATCCCCAAAAACATTCCTAAACATTTCCTCACCACTCAAATTGATCATCCATACCCAAAAATACCAAAAATTCCAAAAATACCTCCCAAATACCCTCCAGAATACCCAAAATACCCCTCTTAGCCAAAAAAAATCCAAAAATTCAGAAAATTCCCAGAAAATTCCAGAAAATCCCAAATATTCCCAATTTCATTTTGTTCAACTACACCATGGGCCAATTTTGTCAATATACCCTTTTTATCAAAACCCCCAATTTGACCCCGTTTTAACCCAAAAGTGAACCCCGATGTCAACCCAAACCTACCCAATTGACCAAAATTCTGGTCCAATTCAATTCTAAGCTTCAATTCAACATCCCCAACACCAATCTAGACCAAATCCAAGCTCGATTTGATTGACATTTGGATCGATTTCACTTTTGGCCTTAAAGCCCGATTTGGACCCATGACCCCAAAACTTAGCCCAAAACTCACCCAATTCAACTCCAATTAACCCCAAATCTTTTCTAAACCTTCCTTAACATCCCCATAAACAAAAAACTAACATGATTTGCCCAAAATTTAGACCCAAACCCACTCGAAATTCAACCCCGAAAATCAAAAGGCCCGATTACGACTAAACACAAACCTAGCCGAATAGACCCAAAACCCCAAAATCAAAACCCAACCAAAACCAAAACCTCTTTGAAACACTCCCATAAATATTTCTCAACATTTATTTTACATCAATTTCAACCCTAGCCACAACATTGACGGAGATTGACGATTTGACCTACATTGCTTTAGGCCCCTAGAATAAACCCCAGTCAGCCGATTCGAACCCAATACTTAGCCCAAATCTATTTCAAATTACTCATGAAACATCCACAAGCCAAAATCAACGACTATTTGGCCCAACCTTTTACAAAATTCCCATCCATGAACACATTCTTAAACTTAAAAGACACTTCCCTTAAACCTCCTAAAAGCCATTTCCTTGAAAATTCAAAAGCTGAAATCATCCTAAAGCCCACATGACACTTCCCCTCATCATCCATTTGATCAAAATCACCCCTAAGTTTCAAAATCATCAATTAAACCATTCGAGAAGAATCGAAGCCACACTATCAATTACCCCTAAATGCCAAATATTTCTAAAACCCTTTTCATGAAACAAATTGACCTTTTCCGAGAACGAATGGAGCGGCGAACAAGCCATTCTCGAAGCCACATGAAGCCATGAGGCTTTGACTTGTCATTAGTCCATTTATGGCAAGAACGAGGGGATTCTTTCTTAAACCTCCTTTAACTACTTTTTACCTTAATCATGTCACACACTAAACCGCTGTTTAGCCGGCTCATCATGGATGGAGACTTCCACCACTCCTTGGTGACCTAAATGATTCCTCGGCTCGAAATCGAGCTTGGAAGGGTGCACCAAGCCCAAAATGGTGGGTTGATAAAAAAGACGAGCCAAAGTGAGCCTTCTGCGTTCCATTTAAATCAAACTCCTTTACACATGTCGAGCCACCGATTGAATGCACCAAACCCCAATGTCCCCGAACGCTTTGAAACGAAGATGGTGACCAATGCAGCGGCCGGCCACCGGGTCGCCGGGAAAACACCATGGCCGAGAGCTCGCATGTGAGCCGACTTTGGGATTCTACCTTGCGAGGCGCACAGCGCGATGGCCACCATGGGCCGTGCCTTGACTGGGCGATCCGGCCTGGCTTTCTCCACAGGAGGCCCTCGCCCTCTCCTATTTAACCTGCCCCTGCGGCCAAAAGAGGTGTTAAACCTAACCTTAAGGAAACTGCGCGAAAATCACTCCAGATCACTCTCCACACATAGAGCACTTGATCCGGCAATTCATTGATTCCACCGAGTGAGCTCGATTTTGAGCACAGGCTTTGCTCGCCAAAGGGACACTTCTTCGTAGACGATCCCCAGGTGATTGGTCCTACACCTTCATTTGGACCCGAGAGGAGAAGTTTCCCAGCTTAATCTCAGGGGCCACCGGTTGCTCCGGCCTCCAAGCTTTGTGATCGGTTGTGGTCGCTTTCATGGTGACGATTCACCGAGCCCGAGGACTTCATACGGAGCTTACTTGGACCCGATCGAAGGTGACACAACTCTCGGATCGAAGCTTCACTTCTACGAAGACGAAGGTATGAACTCATTCTTCTTCCGAGCACGGAGATTCTCCATTTCATTTGAATAAATTTCAATGCATGTTTACGTATGGATGTGTTCGTCTCTTCGAAGACGAATCCGTAGAGCATAAAATTAATCTAGTTGACGATCGAGTGAGAAATTAGGGTTAGAAGGTTGACGGTCACGGGTGCACACCGGTCGTAGACGATGACAGGGAGCCGTTTGGATCGCGCGTGTATCGAACGGACGGTTCGGAGTAACGCGGACGGGGAATGATACGTGAACGCGAGTCCGGGATGGTGACTCGGATGGCGGCGCCCGATTACGGCGCGACACGTACCCCCGCCGGAGGCTGCCCAGGGTTGACGCGGCGCCGCGTCATAAGTAGAAAAATAGGATTTTTCTTATTTATTTAAATACCGAGAACTTCAAAAATCATATCTTTGTGTAGAAAAATCAAAATAAAATAAATACCCTCTTGCTCGGTGAACGAGAGGAGAATAATGTGGAAAAGAAATTAATTAATTTTACTCGGTATTTTATTTTTAATTAATTATTTACTCCTGCATTGTTTTAATTCTCCATGCATTCATACAATTCGCCATGGCATGAGATCATAGGGCTTTGAAGCCTACGAACTTGGGAACATTCACAGATTTTTAGGGATTAGAGACCATCTCTGTGAAAAGTTGTTGATTTTTCAAATGCATGTGGGTACATTTTTTGAGTATTTTAATTCCAAAAATTAGCATGTTGTGAAATAAATTCTAGGAAAATTTGGTGATGTTGCTTATGACCGGAGAACCACTTTAGAAAAAATAGGACTTGAGTTAATTCACTGAAAATAACCACTAGTGGCTTAAACACCCAAAATAGACCCCTAATTAATTAGAGTTAACCATAGATCAAATTGACTTGAAATCAATTCTCCAGCGACGCTTTAGGATCGAGAGGAACTATAATAAAGTTTGGAGTCGGTGGATTTGGTTAGCCTATTTAAATGGGTTGAATAAGCCAGTTTAGTCATTTTAAACTTTAAAAATTCATAACTTTCAAAATACCTTTTCAAAAATTCACCAAATTAGTTTTGGAGCCTCTCTGATATCAGGGGAATTTAAGAAAATTAAAATTTCAATTTTCTAAAAAAAGTTAATTTTTAGTATTATTTTAATATTTTAATAATTAAAAAATAATAAAAATCACAAAAATAATAAAATTCACCAAAATGTCATATTTTGAAATCTAATCACTTAGGAACAAACCCCATATTTTTCTCAGGTCTATTTAATGAAATATTAAATTTTAAAGCCCTAGGGTAATTTTAAAATTAAAAAAATGTATTTTCTAGCATTTTCACTAAAATAATTATAATAAATCAAAGAAAAATCAGAAAATTGTAAAATTTGGTTCTCTGGAATCCTTGATATCAGAGAGAATTTTAAAAATTATAAAATTCATTTTTCAACTTATATTCTATTTTTAAATTAATTAATACTCTAGAACTTAAAAATAATTCTAATAAATAAAATATAATTCAAAAATCACAAAAATTGGTCCAAGTGGTCCTCTGGTCATTAGAATGTCCCATAATTTTCTTAAGGACAGAAACTTTCCCTTGGTCATATTATTAAATTTCCTTGGAAATCCTTATTTTCCACCAAAAATAATTATATAAATAAATTAAATACAGAAAAAATCACATTTTCTCCTCTAATGTCTTTATTGACATATGAGTGAAATCTTATAAAAATTTCAAGTTCATTTGAGCTCAATTTAGTGAGTTATGAAATTATTAGGCTTGAAGGGCAAAATGGTAATTAAATCTTGCTTGGCTTTAATTAAGGCTTTGAGAACGTAAAATTAATAGGTAAAATATTTGATTTTAATTTGATTTGGATGATTAAAATTTAGATAATTAAAGTGAAACCTATAAACAATTTAAAATAATTGAAATAAACCTTAATTAAATAATTAATTAATTTTGGAAGAATAATAAAATTGGAATTATTAAAATAGGGATATTATTAGGAAGAGATTTGTTCTTTAATTTAAAAATCCCTAAATTAATCATCCCAATAATATTTAATTCTAATTAAAATGATAATCCAAGTTTAAGATTTAAAATGCTAAAAGGCTTAATCATTAAATTAAAAATTAAAGTTAATTTTTTTAAAACAAATCCCTTTAAATAAAAAATTAAATTAAATTAAATTAAATTAAATTAAATTAAAATTAATTAAATCATAGTAAATTAAATTTAAAATTAAATTAAATCATATTAAATTAAATTAAATTAAATTAAATTATATTATATTAAATTATATTATATTAAATTAAATTAAATTAAATTAAATTAAATTAAATTAGAATTAAAATTAAATTAAATTGAATTAAATTAAATTAAATTAAATTAAAAACTAATCAAATTAAATTAAATCAAATTAAATTAAATTAAGCTAAATCATATTACATTAAATTAACTTAAGTTAAATTAAATTAAATTAAACCACATTAAATTAAATTAAATTAAGTTAAATTAAATTAAATTAAATTAAATATAAAGACATAAAGAATTGAAAATAAATCTAAGCAACTTGAACAGTTTATTCAAACTTAAATCATTAACTAAATGAAGGTTCAAACTTCAACTTATGAAGACTCTCAGCTATAAGATTATTAGTTGAGATAGATATTCTCCCTGAACTTGATGAAATAAGGAGTGGTACACCCCTTAATGGCTATTGACAACTGTAGTCACCATTCGGGAATTTGTCGGTTTCTTTAAAAATAATTTAATTTAATACATATAATTTTCTTAATTTTAAAATATTAATTTAACATAAAAAATAAGAGCGAATAGATCTCATATGTTTAATAGTTTAAGTAATCGAGCACACCACAAGTAATAAGTTATCCTCAGAGGTATGCATACTAGTTGACCGTGGGCTTGATTATCAAAACCATGTAACTTATAACATATATTTGGTCTGTGAACCTTTTGTGAGACTGGCAGGTTCCCCTACCTAACATTAAAGATTAAGTAGGTTTTATATTACTTGGGTTCTTTAGTTCCCTATAAGGGCAAGCTCCTATAATTAATTACATGTTAAGTAAGCAAAGTCACTTAAGAAAACTCTCGATAATGATCAAATGTTTTGTCTTTAGGAATTCATCATTTAGGATTTCAAGTTAGGACATGGAAAGTCAAGTGGAAAATAACCAAATAGGAGCTGTTTTTTAGGAGTCTAAAGGAGGGAGAAGAAGGGGACATCACAGACTTTGAGGTAACCTCGATGACTTCCCAAACTATCATATTGTTTGGCTTTATGTTTTAAAATGATATTTATTTAATGTTTAATCCTACCAATTATTATTATTTAGAGCTTACATTTGCATAATATCTTATTATATAAATAGCTTGGAAGATGAAAGGATTTACGTCATATTGAATGACGACCTCAGAATCCTAAAAGAGTTAGAACTTGTATTGCACAACTTGATTATGCAAAAGCCTTAAAATGAGGTGAGGATTTATGTCGCACTAGGTAGATAACCTCGAAATCTTATGGATTTTGTTATTTAATAGTAAGAAAAGTTTGGCTAATAAAGATCTTGTTTTCTCTTTCAAAGATGTTTTTCTGTACATTTTATGTTCTTCTAAAGTCAATCTTGATTCGTCAGCAGAAGTCCCCAGTCCTTCGCTTGCATCCTCATCGTGTTGCCCACAAAATTTGCTCCGAGCTCTTTGCTGGCGGTGACTCCAAGATTAGAGTTCTGTGTCTTATGCTTTAATTTTGATTATTATTTTTAAAATTAGAGGACATGTTTTTTCATGAGTTATAGTGAGCATTCCAAGCAACCAGACTATTTTTTTCTATCCTAAAGGTCTGGCAGGTGGTAGTGTGAAAGCCTAAATATATTGTGAGAATTTACGTCACACTATGCATACCACCTTGAAGTCTTATGGGTTTGTTGTTGTTTAAACTAAGAAAATGTTTAGCTGAAATAGACCTTGCTTGATCTCTCGAAAATGTTCTTTTGTGTATTTTATGTTTTTTTGTAGTTAATCTGCATCATGTCGAATTTTAATCGTCCCCTGAATTCTTCATCCACACCTTGCATCAAGTTCCGAGCTCCTCGTTGTACTGACCATTAATCTTGCTCCAAACTCCATACCGTGGTAGTTTCAGGTTTAGGGTTTATGTTTGTATTTGCATATATTGTTATTGTTGGGTCTCAAGGTCTGGTGTAGTGTGCTCCCTAAATAATCAGTCTAATGTTCTCTACACTAAAACCCTTGCAAGTGTTATAAGTAAATAATGTATGAACAAAAGAACAGTAAAAGAGCAGTAAATTGAAGTATAATAAAATAAATGTGTACCTAGAATTGTGTCGTTGCTAGCCAAAGCATCACCGGAGGGATGAGTTCTCTAGAGGGAGGGCTGTTTGCCAGAGGAAGAAGAAGAAGAAGGGAGAGGAAAAGGGGGGCTACCGTGAGGTGAGATGTGAGGAGTAGTGAAGATGATGATGAATGGGAGGATGGGGGCTACTTGGTGAAGAAGAAGGTGATGGAGGGTCTCTTATGTAGGAGAGGGAGAGGGAGGGTCTTCGTGACTTTCAGATTTGGTGAAGAAGGGAGTCGTATGTTTAGGGATTTAGGATATTTTAATTAATAAATTTTATAGTATTTAATATTTAAAATTTCTTGATTTTTACATTATTTTCTCATGCATGAAACTATATTAAAATGTGTTTCTCTCCTTGGTAAAAATTTGACACTCCGGATACACTTGCGTGGTTCATTTTGTCATTCAGGGTCGTTTAGACAAGCTCGTTGACGATTATGTCAAATTCAAGTAATAATTCATGAATCTTTCATGTGCAAGGATACCAAGCAATATTAGTGCCCTTTTCAGCTAAAATCGACGATCTGGATATGCTAGCGTGGTCTATTTCAACATTCGGGCTCGTCCGGATAATTTCATCGACGCTCGAGTCAAAAATGCGTCAAATTTAGTTATCCTTAAATATTGATCCGTGTTTAAATGTATTGAAAATTAATATCAATTTTAATTGATGTTGCAGTGCATGCAAGTCATAAGGGATCTCCTAAGGCTTTTATATCTTATAGGAAGTTCTCTTTGGGCCTCCACATGTTGGTCCTAGCCACTCAACCCAATAGTGATGCTTGTGCTCTTAGCCACTCAACCAAATGGTGATGTCTCGAGACCACCAATATGAGGCATCACAAAAGATTCAAGAGCTGTTTAGAATTTCTATAAGTGTGGGTCCCATTTCTAGTCCTCGAGGATAGTTAGTTACAAAAAACCAAAGACTAGATCCTATGCTCTAAGAAGGAAGAGACCTCACCAAAAATATGGGAAAAAAATGGACTCCCAAAAGTTGTGGTGGGGTACACAAGCACACCACACCTATTAAGATTGACTGAAGTGATCAAAAAACTCAGAAGAATGTTCAAGTATCAATATCAAGAGCAAAACAAAGATTTAATTTGAATTGAAGGGAGGTTGGATTTTCGTTGGGGATTAGTGGGTTTATTTTCACTTTGTTGTAGTGAATTTGATTTTTTTCAATTTTAAAAGTTGATTTATTTTGTTTTGTCCTTTTGTGTTTGATTTTATATACTTTTTAAAATTTTACTTATCAATTCAATTTTTTTGTTTATGGAATTTTGGTCATTTTTTATTCTTTGAGATTTCATGCTGTGCAGAATTATTAGAAAAAAAACTTTTTCTTCTTTTCTTACTTCTTATTATTGCTGAGGATTTGATTTTATTTGTTTCAAACCATTAAGATAGGACTAAAACCTAAAGAAATGTGAAATTGGAAGCCATAATATAATAAGAGGGCTTACTCCTCAACCGCTTAGACTAGATTAGAATCATTACAATAGGAAACAATCCTAAATCAATGAGGAATCAGAAGCCTCAATTCAATTGAAGGGCTTAATCCTCAACCACTAAAATGTAATATGAACTTGCTATAGGAGGGGCTCCTAAAGCAATGCGATATCAAATGCAGTGATCCTCAACCTCTAAGATTTGATCGGGTCCGTTACATAGGAAGGAATCCTAAATTAATGTGGTATTACATGTCTTGATCCTCAACTTCTAAAATTTGATATGTATCATTGTGATAAAGGAGCTTCTAAAGCAAAGTGGTATTGGATGTCGTGATCCTCAACCTCTAAAATTTGATATGATCCATTGCGATAGAAGGGGCTCCGAAAGCAATGTGATATTTGATGTCATGATCCTCAACCTCTAAAATTTGATATGAACCATTACAATAGGAAGGACTCCTAAAGTAATGCAGAGTCGGAACACTTGATTCAATCGAAGGCTTACACCTCAACCCTTAAAATTTGCTATGAACCATTGTGATAGGAGCTAAAACAATGCGATATCGCATGTCGTGATCTTCAACCTATAAAATTTTGTATCAACCATTGCGATAGAAGGGGCTCCTAAAGCAATGAAGTATCAGATGTCTCGATCCTCAACGACAAAAATTTGATATGAACCATTGTGATAGTAGGGGCTCCTAAAGTAATACGGTATCAAATGTCATGATCCTCAACTACTAAAATTTTCTATGAACCATTGCTATATGAGGGGCACCTAAAGCAATGCATTATGAGATGTCGTGATCCTTATGAAGGACTCCTAAAGTAATGCAGAATCAGATGTCTTGATTCAATTGAAGTGCTTATTCCAAAAACTCTAAAATTTTATATGAACTATTGTGATAGGAGGGGCTCCTAAAGCAATGCAGTATCGGATGTCGTGATAATCAACATCTAAAATTTTATATGAATCATTGTGATAGGAGGGATCATAAATTAATGCGGTATCGGATGTCGTGATCCTCAACCTCTAATATTTGATATGAACCATTGCGATAGGAAGGGATCCTAAAGAAATGTGTTATCAGATTTTGTGATCCTTAATTTATATTAATTGGAGGAGTTCCTAAAGAAATGCAGTATTGGATGATGTGATCCTCAACCTCTAATATTTGATATAAACCATTGCAATTAGAGGGGCTCCAAAAGCAATGCAGTATTCATGATACTTAACCTCTAAAAGTTGATATGAACCATTACGATGGAGGGTCTCCTAAAGCAATGTAGTATTGTATGTTGTGATCCTCAACCTTTAATATTTGATATGAATCATTGCAATAGGAAGGGATCCAAAAGTAATGTGGAATCAGACGCCTCAATACTCAATGTATAAGGAGTGTTATGAACCATCAAGAAAGGAGGGGCTCCTAAAGCAATGTGGTATTGGATGTCATGATCCTCAACCTCTAATACTTGATATGAACCATTACGATAGGAGAAGCTCCTACAACAATGCACTATAAGATGATATGATCCTTAACCTCTAAAATTTGATATTTTGAATTTGTGGAAAATTTATGGAACTTTATGAAATTTGTGGAAGTTTTTAGTGAAGAGATTTAAGGTGCAAATTTAGTGAAGTGTGGAGCTTTGTAAAAACTTATGTAGTGCGGAGAATGATGATAAAAATTTTTTGTAGTGTAGAGCTTTATTGAACTGTCTCTGCAGAGATTTATGAAAATTTATGTAGCGCGAAGTTTTGTGAAAATTTGGGTGCATAGATTTATCAAAATCTATGAAGTGTGAAGTTCTTTAAAAATGTGGGTGCAGAGCTTTATAAAAATTAATGAAGTGTGGAGTTTTATGGAAGTCTTATGAAGTGTAGAATTTTGTGGAAGTTTCATGTAGTGCAGACTTTTATGAAAGTTTTATGTAGTGCGGAATTTTCTAAAAGTTTTACGCAATGCAGAATTTTGGAAAGGTTTTAAGCGGCAAGTAAAGACTATATCGGCTTAGACAACAGCCGGGAACATTACGTCCTGAACTGGATGTCGCTGTTCGAAGCCGTGTCGGAGATTTTCTCGGTGTCGTGTCGATGTCATTTTTTTGGAGTCGCCACTTTGTATATCTATATTATTGCCCTAATCTTCAAGAAATATTTTTTCTTTAGATCCTATAAAAGCATTCTTAGATAATAAGAAATTTAAAGGAAATAAGGGCTAATAAAATAGAAAACAGTAGAATAAGAAATGTCAGTGATAATCCTTATAAAAAGGGAATTCTAGAATGACTTACTCTAGAAATTTATATAAGGATACTCACATATGAAATTTTTGATAACCAAAGATTTCTAGGTGTGATACCTAGCCAGAGTCATTAAATCTCATATAGGAGCAAGCTCCTATAGTTAATTACATCTTAGAAAATTTAAAATTGTCTAAGAGAACTTCTGATTAATGTTAATTATTTGTTTTCTAAGAAGTTTTAAGAAGAAGGCAAGAAACGTCGACGTTCATTCCTAGGGGTAATATATCATACTACCATAAAAGTTTTATTTTTTCAATATTATTTACTATGTCAGTTTTGTTTTGTTTTGTTTTGTTGTTTGTCATTTTACTTTTTGTTTTATTAATGTCATTATTTTATTGTCTTGTAATTTGTTATTTGTTTGGTGGCTATCCTAAAAGTTTTGGTTTTATTTTTTCATGTTGTTTTATGTTTGTTTCATATATGTTTTTGTTTTAGGTTCTGTGGCTAACCTAAAAGTTTAAGTTTTGCCAAATTTTTTTATCATTATTTTTTCATTTTTATCTTATTATTTTTGTTTGTTATTTTATTGTCACTTTTTAAATGTCTTTGTTTTGGTTAGGTTTTAATGTCGTCGCTTCGCCTTTTATCGTCCTGCAAAATAGAGTTAGCACACCCTATAACATGCAAAGAAAATCTAATACAAAACTAATTTTGTCGTTCCGTCTTGATCATCCTGCAAAGCAGAGTTAGCACACCCTTTAACATGTAAAGAAAATCTAAACAAAAATAATGTTTGTCTTACAATGAAAATAATGTCAGATTTAAAATAAATAATGTCAGTTTTATTTCTTAAATATTTTATTTTAATTGATTGCATTTTAATTTGAAATAACCCAGTCCATATGTCACTCGATCCGTCGTCCCAGGGTTATCAGAACCTTGATCTACTTAGTTCGAGAGGTGTTTGAACTAAGTCCGAAAAACGCCTATTAGAACTAGGATTGCATCGTCTAAGAAGTCTTTGTAGATCAAGAACACTGATGTTCAAGTTGCATTTGGTGATATTTGTTTATTAAGATTTTATTTAAGTCTTACTGTCTTTCTGGATTTTATCTTAGAAAATTTTAGGTTGTTTATGTTTTATTAACCAATTTTAAAATTTTCATGCGTCATTTTTATATGTCGGTCTTGATTTCTTTATTTAAGCCTAATGTCATTTAGACCTAAAGAAACGTGTTTTTTGAATTTAGATTCAGATGTCTTTTGAATCTGGGAGCTTCGAAGTAAATTTCCGTTTTGGATTCCTTATCATCTGAAACCAATTTCAAATTTTGATCCAAATTTCTTTTTAAGTCTTAATCAAATATGTATTAGATATAGAGATTTGGATTCAATGTATTTTGAATGTAAAGGTTTAAATTTGAGTCCAATATAAATTAGACTTTGGAATTTAGATTCAGTGTCGTTTGAATTTAATGTTTTTAATTCTAATATATTATTAGATTTGGGGATTTAGATTCAATGTATTTTGAATCTAAAGGTTTTAATCTGATTTAAAACTTTAGGTTTTAAATGTTTCAAAGTCCAATGTGGGCAGGACTTAAAATTAATTCTATTTGATTTTGAATTTAGTTTGGCTTGTTTGAGTTTGAGTAGTTTGATTAAGTCTAAAGTGGTTTAGACTTAAAGTTTAAGTTTATTGTTAGTTAAACTTATCTACTTTATTTAAGTCTAATGTAGGTTAGACTTAATGTTTGTATTTGATTTGGGTTGAGTTTGGCTTGGATGTCAGTTGAGCCTAAATTTTAGTTAGATCCAATGTGATTTGAATCTACGTTTACGTTGATTTTAAGTTTAGTTTGGGTTGATCTTAAGATTCATGTTGAGTTAGGTTCAGATTGGGTTGAACCTAAGGTCTAAGTTAGGTTCAGTTTGGGTTGAGTCTATGGTTTATATTAAGTTAGGTACAGTTTGTGTTGAACCTATGGTTTATGTTGAGTTAGATTCAATTTGGGTTGAACCTAAGGTCTATATTGAGTTAGGTTTAGTTTGGGTTGAAAGTATGGTATTTGTTGAGTTAGGTCAGTTTGGGTTGAACCTAAGGTCTATGTTGAGTTAGGTTTAGTTTGGTTTGAACCTATGGTTTTTATTGAGTTATATTTATTTTAGGTTGAACCTATGGTTTATGTTGAGTTAGGTTCAGTTTGTGTTGAACCTAAGGTCTATGTTGAGTTAGGTTCAGTTTGGTTTGAACCTATGGTTTTTGTTGGGTTAGGTTCAGTTTGGGTTAAATCTATGGTTTATGTCGATTTAGGTTCAGTTTGGGTTAAACCTAAGGTCTATGTTGAGTTAGGATCAATTTAGGTTGGACCTATGGTTTATGTTGAGTTAGGTTCAGTTTGGGTTGAACCTAAAGTTAAGTTAAATATAAAGTTTAAATTCAATATGGGTTGAACTTAAGTTAGGTTTGACTTAGGTTTAAGTTAGGTTAAACCTAAGGTTTAGGTTTAGACTATGGGTTGAACTTAAGTTAGGTTTAACTTTAGGTTTAAGTTAGTCTGAACTCAATTTTAATATGGGTTAGGTTTGACTTTAGGTTTAAGTTAGGTTAAACGTAGGTTTAGGTTTAGACTTAAGTTGAATATGAGTTGAACTTAAGTTAGGTTTGACTTAGGTTTAAGTTAGGTTAAACCTAAGACTTAGGTTTTTCTTAAGTTTAATATGGATTAAACTTAAGTTGGGTTTGACTTTAGGTTTAAGTTAGGTTAAACCTAAGGTTTAGGTTTGTCTTAAGTTATATATGGGTTGAACTTAAGTTGGGTTTGAATTAGGTTAGGTAAAACCTAATGTTCTGGTATGATTAAACCTTAGTTAGTTAATGTTTAATGATTTAGTTTGGTCTAATGAGTTAGACCTAATTAGGGTTTAGTTTGTCTTAAACCTAATGTAATTAAGGTTTAAGGTGCTTAATTAGGTCTAATTAAGGTTTAGACCTAATTAGGGTTTAATTTGTCTTAAACCTAATGTAATTAAGGTTTAGGTTGTTTTATTAGGTATAATTAGGGGTTAGACCTAATTAGGGTTTTAATTTATCTTAAACCTAATGTAATGAAGGTTTAATGTGTTTAATTAGGTCTAATTAGGGGTTAGACCTAATTAGAGTTTTAGTTTGTCATAAATCTAATGTAATTAAGGTTTAAGATGTTTAATTAGGTCTAATTAGGGGCTAGACCTAATTAGTGTTTTAATTTGTCTTAAACCTTATATAATTAA
Organism: Papilionanthe hookeriana x Papilionanthe teres; assembly: GCA_022702705.1. Classification (NCBI taxonomy): domain Eukaryota; kingdom Viridiplantae; phylum Streptophyta; class Magnoliopsida; order Asparagales; family Orchidaceae; genus Papilionanthe; species Papilionanthe hookeriana x Papilionanthe teres. Next base: position 67,626,269 of record CM040433.1, read on the forward strand.
GGTTTAAGGTGTTTAATTAGGTCTGATTAGGGTTTAGACCTAATTATGGTTTTAATTTGTCTTATACCTAATGTAATTAAGGTATAAGGTGTTTAATTAGGTCTAAATAAGGGTTTGACCTAATTAGGGTTTAATTTGTCATAAACCTAACGTAATTAAGTTTAAGGTGTTCAATTAGGTCTAATTAGGGGTTAGACCTAATTATAGTTTAATTTGTCTTAAACCTAATATAATTAAGGTTTAAGGTGTTTAATTAGGCGGGCTAGACCTAATTAGGGTCTAATTTGTATTAAACCTAATTTAATTAAGGTTTAATAGAGTTAATTAGGTCTAATGTTGGATTAAACCTAATTATATTTTGGTTTGAGTCTATTTGACGTTTAGACTTAAATTTCACTTAACTCATTATGACATGAATTAAATGAAGTGAAATTTTGATTTTTGATGTTATTAGGGTTTTAAATATTGGAACTTATAACCCTAATAAAAAAAATGTCATCTTAAATCTTCAAGAGGCTAGAGTTTGTCATTTTAAGGTTTAAATTTGTTTCCTTAAATTTCTAACCAATTTCCAATTTAATTTTCCTATTTTCTGATTTTTAGAATTATTGTTGAAAATAATTACTAAATCTCATAGAAATTAGGAAATTCTATCCTAGGGAATTCTCCTTGCCTTGGAAAAATTAGAGATTATTCCTAAAGACCTAGAGATTAATCCGTCAAAGTTTCATATTTTTCTAATTTTTAAATAATTTTTAATAATTAAAATACTCCAGAGAGTATTTAATTATTTAAAAATTAAACATAACTCCTAAATTCAAAATTTCATTTCCACATTGTTCTCCTCACTGTCCTGAGTTCAGGGATATTTTTGTCATATTTTTGTGATTTTTCTATGCAAAGATATATTTTTTGAAGGGCTTAAGGTTAATCTGTTTTAATTAATCCATTAAATAAACAAAAAAAATCTAGGGAGCGCCTCTTATCCTCAGATCCATCGAAAAACATGGCTGATCCGCTGCGGGGCTCCGAAAACCGAATCAAGATGGAATGAATCACAGCCGTCCATTTCCAAATCACAGGAATGGACGACATCCATTCATCGTCTTCTTCTAGGCTCAACACGTGCACCCTTCATGTTCTAGACGTAAAATCTTGCTTGATTATTAATGGAATCAAACGATTTTTGTTTCTAGAGCTTCTTAACAAGGAGACAAAGACATCCATACGGATTTGTATGGGTTTTGAATTGGTTTAACCTAGGTTAGACCAAACCCGAGCTCGAGTTAGGTGTGAAGAACCATACCTTGGTCACAGTGGATGTAGGCTCAAATTAAATGGCTTGGAAGCTTCATTCTATCCTCAAAAGACTTGTCCCCAACTCAATTTGAAGTTAAATTGAGTCCTTGTATGAATTCGATCTCAAGGTGGCTCGGCTTGGGTGGGTTATGTCAAACAGTACGTTAGAGGCTATGGAGAAGCTCAATTTCGATTAGGCTCATCCTCACTCAGTTCCTAGATGGAATTAGGTCAGTTAATTTGAGGTTATGAGTAGTTTGGTTTCAAACTTAAAAAATGTCCTGTTTTAGGTCTTCTCGGGTTGATCAAATTGAGGGAATTCAGTGGGCTTTATGGATTAATTTCATGTGGGATCAATTGCTTAAACCTTAAGGAAGCTTTTTGGTGTTCAAAGCTAACGGAATTGACAGTTATGGCTATCTCCTCTTTTTGGTCTCCTCTCCTAGCTTTTTCGAGTTTGGCCTCTTTTATAGCCATGGTTGGCTTTGGATGAGCTTGGACTTGGAGGAGTTGCCAACCTCCCATTTAATGTATTGAAGATAGAATTCAGTTGAGGGGATAAGGGAATTGTCTTTTCCAATGTTCCCCATCAAGTTTAACCATGGTGAAGCCTTAGCATGTCACTTTGGTCTCCTCCCATTGGGTGGCTAGAGAGTTGTATGGATTGGCTTAAATACCCTTCTTATTGATCATTCAATGTTTATGAGGAGGGGTGACACAAAGACCTCCTATTCATCCATTTTCATCATTTAATCTAACCATGGTAAATGATTAGCTCAAGTCATGTTTCCCTTTTATCGGATGAAAGGGATGTGTATGGTGAGTCAAGAAAGGCAAGCCATCTTCCTTTTACCATGTCATTTAAATTTTGACGAGAGCATGATACATAAACCTCTCATTTCTCAATTTTTATAATTTAGTCATAATGAGATATAACTTGAGTTAACCATTGTACCAAAGGGAGGTTAAGTGGTGTTTCACTTCTATTGGTGAGTCAGTGGCACACTTGAAGTGGTCGACCACATCACCTTGAGGAAGGAGGAGATTCATGCTTTAAAATGAGGATACTTTGCCACCTCAAATTCCTTACCATGATGAGGTTTAATCATGGTTAATATGATGTGGCATGGGTCATCCAATGATTGGATTCATTTGTAATGGGTCTTATGGGTTATGTGTAACCCATATGAGGTCATCCATGATGTCATTATTGGGTTTAGAAATTTAAAAACCATTTATTGTGTCAAGTGTGATGTCATATATCCAAATTTTATTTTATGACATTTTAATTATAATTCCATTTTAATTAATTATGTAATTAATAAAAAATATTGGAAATTATATTATTAGCTAATAAATTAATCAAAATAATTTTTGGAATTATTTGATTAATTTCATCATATTTTGGTTCAAAATTAAGTATTTTGACTAAATTTGATAAATATTGACTAGGGTGACCAATATTGACCCAGATTGACCTAGATTGACCAATTCTAATCCAAGGGTGTCCAATGTGCCATCCAACCTTGTTGTGATTGGGTTGGTCATAAAGTCCATAATTTTTGAATTTTTGGGTTAGTTTGGTCATGGTGACCATTTTAGGTTAACTCATTAGTCGATGTGGTTGTCAAAGGGTTATGGATTGATGATTTTGGCCAATTTGACCTTTTGAGTCAAAAGCTGATTATTTGGGTCAATAGGGTTGTTATTAGATAAAAAATTGATCATTTTAATAAAAGTTGACTTTTTGGGTTTAATGGTTAACCTATTGAGTCAATGGGTTGGTCATTGGGTTATGGATTGACCATTTTGACCAAAGTTGACTTTTTGGGTCAAAGGTTGACCTGTTGGGTCAATGGGTTGGCCATTGGGTGAAGATTTGACCATTTTGATCGAAATTGGCTTTTTGGGTTAAAGGCTGATGACCCACAGTTTTATATTATGATATTTTTAATTTAATTGCAACGACGCCAAAAACTTGACCCCGCTATTTATATGTATAGAATTGTAATTGTTTATGTTGTGGATGCTACGCAAGTATACGTATCGTATCGAAGTAATACGGGGCTCTAGTGGAGTCCTGGTTATCGATCCCGCGAGGAAAGAGAAAATTAAATAACAACTAATTTAAAATAATAATAATAATTTTTAAAATGATATACGAAAATTTGGAATTTTAAATTTGAGCGCAATAAAGTAAACTAAGTATTTTAATTAGGTAACTTAACTAAGTAGAAAATTAATACGTATTGAAAGTGCAGGAAATTAAATAAGTCTTAACTATTCAGAAAAAGTATCTTTCCCCTTGTTTAGAAATTTTAAGTGATTGATGAATTTAAATAGATAATTTTAAGGTATTGTGACAAATAGGAGCATTCCTATTCTTTACCCTTTGGTCCGAGTGTAAAGAATATTGACTAATCTATGTTTGATTACGAATCGCGGCTGAGGCCGGGAGGATACCGACTGCCACTCGGAGCTCCCACGTTCCCCTCGCCCGAGGGCTAACATCTACACTTCAGCTCTCGAAACAATAGGACCGAATTGAATATTTTAGTACGTCACACTAAAATGCTCGATTCTACGCCCGATGATATTATTTCCCTATTTATTTGCACCTTCCTTCCAAGGCTTTTGAATTCCCGAATATCGGATGTAATTTTTACTATAGTTGATAATCGACATATTTTAACAAATCAAATGGCCGGTTTGACGAGTAAATTAATTTTTAAGTAAAAATTATCACAATTTATTAATATATATAAGTATCTCTATTTTAATTTCATCAAGTCACTTAATTTCATAAACGGGGAGAAAGACTAATAAACTACTCGGAATGCATGGGAACTAAACTAAGCATGGATTTCATTTAAAGTTAAAAACAATAAATACAAATACTTATCTCGATTTATCCCCAAACGGACTCCTCGTAGTTCCTTTGACTCTTCCTTCCAGATACAATACGGCTCACTAATTACTCACTAAACTCACTAAAGACGAACAATCGCACAAAAATTAACACTAAAGACTAAAAGATTGCACAAAAGACACAAAAGACTGCCCAAAAGTTCACTCAAAAGACTAATTTTCGGCCTCTATATATAGAGGTGAACAAAGGTCCAAGAGGTGTGTAAGCATCTCTTCAAAAAGTGTCCAGGTTCAATGTATCTGTGCCATTTGAACTACCTCGCCGTCGGTGACGAACTACCTCGCTGTCGGCGAGGCTTCAGAAGATCTTCGAGCCGCTCAGCTCGCTGTCGGCGGGCTCGGGCTCGTTGTCGGTGAGACGGTTATAAATTCTTCAGAATTTTCTTCTTGTAACCTCGCCGTCGGCGAGCTCGATCTCGCCGTCGGCGACTCAGGCCTAAATTGCATGATTTTGCTCCAAATTCGCTCCTTTTTATGATTTTTGCTTTTATTACCTAAATTATTCATTCCTGCAATAAAATAAAGAAAATACCCTTCTTTAAAGTGCAATTTCATAAAAAATAGGTATGAATTTCTTAATAAATTTTTCAGCGATCAGCTGACCTATTGGGTCCTCAGTTGATTAAATAAAGGTTTGTTATTGCTGATTTGATCATTTAAGATGTTATTAATTTGGGTTAAAAAGACTACATTAGTGTTTTACTTTGGTCATTAGGGTTTAGTGATATCATTGAGATTTAGGGAGTCAATATTATTAGACTTCCTGCCTCATCAAGGTTTAGAAAAGATCCTTACAATAGTTAGGTCAACAAAGGGGCCCCCAATATGTGTGGAATACTGTACAAGTATGTCACACATATTGGCGTTGACCAAAACAGTCTAAATAACCCAACAAAATTGTCAATTTACTGTTAGAGAAATTTCATTTTGAAAAGATTAAAGGAGGTCTCATATCATTTTGAAAACAGTTTTAGAATATATTTAATGAAGATAGAGATTTGATTTAATATAATATATATATTGATTTTGAAAATTATATTTTAATGAAGAATACAAAGTCAAACTGATCTTATATAAACGTTAGTTTAGATAATCAAGCGCTTCATCACAAGACATGTACCTATATCAAAGAATAGATACATGGCTTGGGGTGAGGCTTGATCAAATAAACTAAAGAATTCATGACATCCGTTTGGTCTGCGAACCATTTTTGACCAAAAATTTTCCCTATCTATTATGAAGAAATTAGATAAGGTTTATATTAATCTGGGGTCTTTAAGTTTCCTATAAGGGCAAGCCCCTATAGTTAATTACATCTTAGGCAATTAAAGTTACCTAAGAAAAATCATGATATAGATCAGGAAATATTTATATTCATAAATTCCAAAGGTAAGGTTTTCAAATAAAATGTGATAGTCGGAAGTTCAATAGGTGAATGGCTCAAGTTTTAGGACATTTCATTTTATCAGAATCCAAAGGAGCGAAGGCTATGGGAATAATATAGATTCAAGAAAAATCATGATGTCTTCCCAAACTATCCTATATTTTGGATTTAAATCTTGGAAAAGAATTTATTTAAATTTCAACCTTGCCAATTAAGTATAGGAATTACATTTGCATAATATTCACTCATACAAATAACCTGGAAGATGGGACGATTTATGTCATATTAGATGACAACCTCGGAATCCTAAAGAAAATTAGGGCTTATATTGCACAGTAGAACTGTGCAAAGGCCTAAAGAAAAAGTGAGGATTTATGCTGCACTAGGCAAGCTACGTCGAAGACCTATGGTTGTTGTTTAAACTAAAGAATGGTTTTGTTGGTGTAGACAAGTTTTATTGTTGAAGATGGCCGTGCTGCCCACTATGCTTGCTCCAAGCTCCTCGTCGTAGTAGGTTTAGTTTAAAGAAGTGTCAATTGAGGAGAAGCGAGAAATGTCATGTTTTAGAAATATTTGAATTGAGGTGTCTTAATATTTTATTAGGGGAACATTAAAGTTGATTATAACAACACCGGTTAAGATCCCACGGTTCCATCATCCCGACATCGCTATTTTCATCGGATTTCACTTAGTCTAAATGAATTTACTAGACTCAACATAATGAGTTCCATACTTTCATTTAGACCATAGGAAAACCCTGTTAGCAACACGTGGGTACTCCTCAAAGGAATTCCCGATCAACCAACAAGACGTTTTAATTAGTTATAGTTGTGATTTTTGTTTTGTTTGTGATTAAATTTTGAGTTGTTTTATATTTTGAATATTGTAGCGGTGAATTTTATCTTGTCTTGATTTTTTAATTTTAATTTCGGTCTCAGTTTTATGGCTATCCTAATGGTTTCAATTTTTATGTAGGGTGGCAGTGTTGTTTAGCATGCAAGTTCGCAAGAAAAGAAAGTACAGTAGAGTGCAGGTACGTAAATTGTGTTAAAATAATAGCATACATGGTAGGTCTTCCCGTCATCTCCACTTGAAACTTTAGTATTCTTGCGATAAGCATTTATATTTGCAAGGAAGTAAAACCCTATGGATATGTTCGTCACAGGACTAGCAAACCTTATGTCATAACCCGACGAACTCATATTCATTTGTGAGATTTCTTCATTTAATAAATATAATAAGTAAAATGGTCTTATATGGTGTCCAGAAGACTTGTGAAAAGTCCAAGTGAAATCCGGATATTTTACAATACTTTTGAACTTCCTTGAGGTCCTTTTGGACTTATTATAGTTATTAGACGATTTATCCCTTTCATACCCTTATGCTCAGCGAACCAATGGTTTAATCATCTCTAAGAATATGGTAATTCATCATTTATTATTTAATTTAAGAATTATGTGAGTGAAGGCCCTAAAAGAACAAATTAAGGTCATTAGGGTACTTAGTCAAATTTTGATTTGGGGCTTGTAATGTCTCAAAAATACTTTAGTTTTGATTATATTAACTTTTCTAAAACTTTTTACTTAAATTTGATAAAGCCCAGCTCACTACTAAGCCCCTTAAGATTTTAGGTGAGTGTATTTTATGACTTTAGGAAAAATTGAATTTTAAGTCGTAAGAATTTCTGTTAAAAGATCGTAGTATTACTTTGAACATAAAGTAAAGGGGTAAGGCTGGTGGTTTATTAATTTCCAAGATCATGCCCCTAATCTTAAGATTCTTGTAATTTAATTTTTCTTCCAAATTATAATAATTAAGGAAATTTAAATATTGTGAGAAAATGCAGTGAGTTTCTATCACTTATCCCTTAATGTTTCAGTCATTCAAATGCACTTATTTAAAATAAAAATTTACCCATTTTTTACCTCTTAAATTTAAGCCTAAATATTAATTAAGGCTGTGTCTAAAATTACCCATTTACCCTTAAGGTCCTATCACTTCATAATTCATCAAATTTAATTCAAATGACTTTGAAATTTTTATCGTACCTTACTAATGGGTTAGTTAAAACATCAGAGGAGAAAATGTGATTTTTCAACATTTAATTTAATTTACATATTTATTTTCATGCAAAAATAGGATTTTCAATGAAAAATCAATAACTTGTCCAAGACAAATCCTAATCCCCTGAACTTTTTTCTGGATAGCCATAGATCAGAGAATCAGTTGGACCAAATTTTATGATTTATTGAGTTTTAATTTAATTATTAGAATTATTTTAAGTTCTGGAGTTTTAGTTAATTATAAAATATTTTAAAAGTTAAATTTAATTTTATATTTTTCAAAAATCTCTCTAAGGTCAGGGAAGCCACAAAAATAAACTTCATATTTTTTTTTATTTTTCTTTTAATTATTAGAATTTTTTTAGTGGAAAATGAAGGAAATTCATTTTTAGCCTTTTAAAAATTGATTTAAGCCTTTTAGAAATTGATATTTTAATTTTGAAACTCAGGAAAATTATGCGGATGGTTTTTAAGTGATTTGGAGAAAAATTGTGACAATTTGGTGATTTTTAATATTTTTGTGATTTTTATTATTATTTATCTATTTAAATATTAAAATATAGATAAAAAATGAAAATTTTATAAAAATCTCAATTTTATTTTTAAAAGAACCCTCTGATCACAGAGAACTTCCAAAATCATTCTTAAAATTTTTTGACATGTATTTTAATTTTTAAATTTCATTTAAGTGCCAAAAAGCCATTAGACTTAAAAAAATTATTTGACCTATTAAATTAATTCAAAATGACTTCAAAAATTTTAAGGGAGTTGCACTGTCCCTGACGCACAGTGGAGAGCAATTTTTGTGTTATTTTGATTTTTTATTTTGTCCTAATTAATTAAAAGTTTGTTTTAGGTCAAGTGGACAATTAAGCTTAATTTTATCATTTTAAATCATGAAAAATTTTTTTCTAGGGCTCTCTGACCATAAAGAACCTACCATAATTTTTTTGGGATTTTTCTAATCAATATGCTAATTATAATATTTAATTTATCAAATAATATACATAAACTTGAAAAATATGATTCTCTGTTTAGGGATCTTCTCTTAATTTGGAAAAATGATGGAAGATCCCTCATGACAGAGGGAACAACATACCAAAATTTCAAGCTTTGGTGAAATTATTACATGCATGGAGAATTAAAAGACTGAAAAATAGTATTTAAATTATTTAAAAAATAAAATATGCATAAAAAAATATTTTAAACCATTTCTACATTGTTCTCCTCTGTTCACCGAGCACTAAATATTTTTCTTTTATTTTTATGATTTTTCTAGGCCAAGATATGGATTTTTAAAGCAGGTGATTTAAATAAATCAGAAAAATCAGATTTTCCTACTTAAGTGACTCAGCGCGACCTCAACCTACGGTAGATCAAACTCCCCTACGTGGCGAGCTCCCATTTGACTCCACCAGCTGACTGAGATGCCACGTGGCCTGCGGTCTCGTTTCATCTCCCCATCCGGCGTGATTAGAGCCATCCAATCAAAACACCCGCGATCCAACGGCTGCCCGTCTTCGTCCCTGCCTAGTGTGATCCCGTGACCGTTCACACTAAAACCCTAATTTCTTAGCCTAGACTCAACAAAATCACCTCGAGTTTGATTCTATAGACTCGTCTAAGCATGGCGAACATATCTATATGGCTAAGCATGATTTAAATTAACCCTAATTACATGGAGAATCCTGAGAAGCTTAGGAAGAAGAAGAGGTCAATACCTTCACTCTGAGAAGTAAAGCTTCGATCATAGATGCTCTACACCTTCATTGGAGTCCCAGATGCTCAGGGATGAAACCTTTTACCCTAGTGAATTTCCTAAGTATGAAAGTGACAAAGCCCGATTTTGAGCTTTGATGGAAGTCTGGTGCGGAGGCTCTCTGTGATGGGGCTTTCATGGGGGATCCTCTTCTTTCACTGCTGGGAAGGTGTGGCCACAGTTAATTTGGATTTGGTGCACTGTGGAATTGTGGTGAAAAATGTCCTGGTTTCCAGCCAAGTTTGAGCTCTGAATATGAGCTCGAACAATGAGAACTAGGGGGAAAGTGGCTGGAATGATATTAGGGAGGTCTGGAGAGGCTCTGGTAGAGTTTTGGCAGAGTTTTGTTAGGAAATTTCCAGCACCTTATTTTTGCTGTGGAGAGGTCCATTTATGGTCATTGCCATTGGGCTGAGCTGGGGGCCTGTTGATGGGTGAATTCAGCTGCCTAGGATGAGGGGAGAAGAGCTCTAATGGAAATTGGGCCATGGGTTGGAGTTTGGGTTTGCTTAGCTTGAATGTGGCTCTCGGTTTGGGCTCCTCCAGCGATTAGGCTGACCGACAAGGACAGGGGAGCTGGCCATGGTTCAGGTGAGTTAGTGGTCAGGTGAGCCAGGCCATTAAGTGGGAGCGATTAAGTTTTGTGAGCAAATTCGGCAAGGATCCATATGGTTTAAGCAAATATGGAAGGGGATCCCCCAAATTGAGGATCCCTTGGTCCATGAATCACTAGCTTAGGCTAAGAGCATCTAGGTTGGTGGATCAGTTTAGTGGCTGTGGAGGAGTTAGTTTGGTAAAATTGGGTTTTATTTAGTCACATTGGTGTATAGGTTCAAAATTGAGGATTTGGGCTAGACTTAGGTCTACGTTGGGCTAGAGCTTGGGTTAAGCCCAAATGATTAATTGAATTGGTGTAGATGACTGTAATAAAGATTTTTCACGAAGGCTTGGAATGGTTTTGGGTTCAATTGAGTGGTCAATTTAGTGAAATTTGGTATTTTGGTCCATTTGGGGCAAATTGGGTTAAATTAGGTTTAGGTTGGGCTACAGTTGGGTCCAAGGCAAATTGAAGGTTCTAAATGGTCTATGGGGATGCCATAAAGAGTTCCCAACACCAATTGAGTGGAAATTTTGGGAGTAGGGCAATCAATTTGGGAGATTTTGGGCATATGGCATGTTTGGGTTCAAAATTGGGCAAGCCTGGTTCAAGTGGATTTGGGAGAGACTTGCGCTCAAGTTGGGGGAAATTGATGGTTCAATTCAATTTAGGGGAGTGTTTTGAAGGGTTTAGAATTGAAATTGAGGAGAAATTGATTGGTTTTAGGTCAATTTGGGGGATTTGGGACACTTAGGGAAAATTGGGGATTTGGGGTTTTAGGTGAAATTGAACTCAAATGTAGGTCAAATTGAGCTTGGATTTGGTTTAGATTGGTATTCAAGATATTGAATTAAACTTTGGAATTGAAATTGGGCAAAATTGGGGTCAATTGAGTAGACATTAGGTTTAATTTGGGCACTTTTGGGTTAAATGGGTCAAATTGGGGCTTTTGGTTAAATTGGGCTAAATTGGCCAAATTGGTTCATGTTGTAGTTGAAAGAAATGAATTGGGAATATTTGGGAGGTTTTGGAAATTTATGAGAATTTTTGGAATTTTTAGAATTTTGGGCTAAGAGAGACATTTTACTCATTTTGGGGGTTTTTGGGGGAAATTTGGCAATTTGGGTAATTTTAGTTAATTTGAGTGGTATGGAGTATTTTGAAATGATTTTTCAAGAATTATGGATAATTTGGGTGATTTTGGGTATTCTGGTGGATTTTAGGTTTTTGGGGGCATTTTAGGTATTTTGGGTATTTTGGGAGTTTTGGGTCAAAGGGGTTAGAAATTTGGAATCTTTGGGAAAATTGGGATTGGTTAAAAGATGAGTAGTATGGAATTGTCTAGATTGAGCCATGGACTAAGGGTCACCCTCATTTGGTCCTCTATGTGTTGGTACTAGCCAAACCCTATCATGAGGCTAAAAGCTTAGGAAAACCACTTACATGAGTTTTCAAAGAGTTAAGGGATCAAAGTGGGATGTGTTTTGTTTAGAGTTGTAAGGGTGTAGAGTGAGTGTGGTGTAAGCTCCAGACCTCCCAGGATAGATCCTAAGATCTGACCACCGCCCTAGGCTTCCTTATGCTTGGTCTCTTCCTCCCAAAAATTGGAGGTTAGGCCTTAAGCATATGAAAACTCCAGTGAAGTAGAAATAAATTTAAATTTTGATGGGGAGGGGTTCCATGACTATTCTTCTAAGGAAGTCACAGGAGAGTCCTATGGCTAGACCCTAGGCTATTCTAAAGAAAGACTAGGCCTCAACCAAAAGAGAGATCAACAGAGCATAAGATAATGCTCTTTGTTTGATTTGAGTTTCGATAGAATTATTTTTGGGTAATCTTCCGATCTATAAATATTGAATAACTGGTTGTCGTCAATGATCCTTTTCTTCATCAATTTTTGTTGTCATATTTTCACCAATTTTATGTAGATTATCCATGTCAATTTGAGAAAAAAATTCTCATCCATTTATAGAGATCAAAATATCATTTTCTTTTGGACAAGCGAATTCTTTTGCGTGTTTTGCTAAAGCATCTCTTAAAGAATTATCTCGTCCTAGGATTAAGAAGAAAGTTACATCAAGAATCTGCTGAAGCAGTTTTAGAGTGTATCGGGAGTATTATTCAAGGCGAGGTTTCAATGTCTTGTATTTATCACAATTTGATTAATGATTAAATGAGAGTCTCCGTAGATATCAATATTTTGTTATTTCCATTAATATTGTCAATTCGAGACCGATTATGAGTGCTTCATATTCAGCTTAATTATTTGTTCATGGTTCAGTCAAATGATAGGAAAATAACATCATTGCTTTGTCTGGAGAGATGAAAATTAATCCCACCCCGGCTTTGCCTAGAAAGATTATATGTTTGTCTTTGTCTTTTCCAACAGATGACACTCCATCAAAATACAATTCCCATCGTTGTGTATTTGAACTTTTTATTTCTAAAATTTTTTCATCAGGTAAATCATCATTTACAGGTAATCAAGTTAGAATTGGGTGTGCTATTAAGAAATTTGCCAGGATTTTTCCTTTAACGACACGTAGTGGCACAAATGTTTAGTCAAATTGGAGCAGTATCATTACCCAACTTGCCAATCTTCCAGAAAGTGTTGGTCATGTCATCAAATATTGTAATGGATTAACTCTTGAAATAAGAGTTACTTTATGAGAAAGCATATAATGTCTTAGCTTTTGAACTGCGAAAATTAAAGCTAAATAATGTTTTTTCAATTGTTGGATATTTTATTTCAGTTGGAACCAAACAGCGGCTTAAATAATATAATGCATTTTCTTTTCCTTTGTCATTTACTTAAGCTAGTAATGCTCTAAGAGAATTATCTAATGCCAAATGTAAAGGATTAGAGGTCTTCCTAACACAGGGGCTGCTAAGATAGGAGGTGTTGTCAAATATTGTTTGATGTTTTCAAAGTCATGTTGGCATTTTTCATCCCACACAAATTTGGTATCCTTTCTGGTTAGGGCATTAAGAGGCTGACACCTACCTGATAATTGGAAATGAAATGTCATATATATGCTAGTTTTCCTTAAAAGGATCGCAATTGAGTTAAATTTTTAAAAGGAGGCATATTTAGGATAGCTTCGGTTTTGAGTGGATCAATTTCAAACCCACAATGTCGAACAAAAATTTCTAAAAATTTCGCTGAAGTAACATTGAAAGCGCATTTTAAGGAATTAATTTTAATATTATATTGACGTAATTGTTCGAAGATAATTCTCAAATCGTACACGTGAACGTCTTTTTGTATACTATTGACAACCGAATCATCTACATAGCATTCGAGTTGTCTGTGTATGAGTTCATCGAAATCTGTGTCATTGCTCTTTGATAGGTTGCTCCAGCATTTTTTAATCCAAATACAATATATCCCTATGGGTGTCCTGAAGGCTGTATTTGCTTCATCTATCAAAACATTTTATTTGATTATATTTTGATGATCCATCCATAAATGAAAATATTGCATGTTTGGATGCTATATCGACCATCAATTCTAGGATTGGTAAAGGGAATTCATCTTTTGGAGATGCTTTGTTCAAGTCGATGAAGTCTACTTAGACCCTTATTTGACCATTTTTCTTTTTAACTGGCACTACATTAGCCAGCCATGTCGGATAATTTCTTTCTAGTATGAAACTAGCCTCAATTAATTTCTTGATTTTGGTAATGAATTGTTGTTCTATTTCGACACGCATCCTTCTTGGAGCTTTTTTAACAGAGATTGCAATTTGATTTATCCCAAGTTTGTGAACTACTACTTCTGGAGCTAACCCAAGCAGTTCGTCATAAGTCCAGACAAAACAGTCTTTGTATTCTTTTAACAATTGAATTATTTCTTTTGCTTCCATTTCATTGAGGAATGAACTAATGAAAGTTGGTTTTGGGCTTTTATCAATTTCTAGATATATTTCTTTTAATTCATCAATTGTCGATTTAATCTCCTCTTCCAATTCTGGAGGAGCATCATCAATTGCAAAATTAGTTGTTTGTTCAGAATTATGTTCTTCGGTGATGACTAAGAAAAATATCATATCATCTAAGGGTTCTAGAATACCAAACCCAATACCCTCTTTAGAATTATGATTTTGTTTATTGTTATCCAACATTTGTTCAATAAAATGTGGTTGTTTTAATAACCATTGTTAGAGTTATAAACTATTTTGGATAAGTTTTGATGCCCAAGGAGAATATAACTCAAAAGGAATTTTCATTGATTTTGGAAAATTTTCATCTTCTAATTTTACATCAGTTTCTGTACTAGATGTAGTAGAGCCAATTCTAAACTTAATTAGCTTTTAATTATCACCATATACTTCTTTGACCACTAAATTTCTCAATCTTAGAAGTAGAGATTGGAGCTAGGGTCATAGTGTGTATATAATGATAAATCTTTTCATACATAGATTCAAATTGTTTTTCTTTATCTTCTTCTTTAAGAGGTATATTGAATTAAGGTTTATTTAGTATCACCGATGTTGGATTTTCATTTTCTTTAGAATCCAGGTGAATTTTAAATTTCAATGGTTTCTTCATTTTGACAATTAGTTCTTCTTTCTCTCGTCCTCATCCCCGGCCTCGACCTCATGTGCAAGTCTAATGAGAATTATCACCTTTTGTCTGTGTTGAAGAAGAATAGTGTTTTTCATTTATTTTCTTTACTTTGTCTTTCCCTTGTGGATTCATCACTGCTTCTCTAGAGAATATTGTCTGTTTTATTGGAGCATAATATGCAACATCTTCATGTATTCCAATTTCATTGACTGAAAATGGTTGCAAATCTCCTATGATACAACACTCTTATCCTTTTTGTAAAAAAATTATGCATTGATGTTGTGATGAAGGAACCGTTTTATGTTCATGAAGCCATGGTCTGCCAAGTAGAGCATTAAAAGAGGTATTAGAATTGATGATATGGAATTTTGTCGTTGTTACCAAATCATCTATCTTTAAGAATAATGTTATTGATCTCAGAGCCAGTTCTCCTTGTTGGTAATTGGTTAAACCCTTGTAACATCATTGTGTCTCTTGATAATTTGGATGTGTTAATATCCAAATATACAAGTGTCCTTAATTTTATTATGTTAATTGAGGCACCTGGGTCAATAAGCACCCTTGAAAGTGTCGTGTCGTTTATGTTCACTATGATGTTCAATGGACGATTATGTTCAGTTGTCCCGAGTAACAAGACATTTTCAGAGAAGGTAATTTTTGTCGATTCTTCTAATGGACAAGCTTCACTCTCAATGATGTTAGCAAGTTGAGCTAAGAAAATGTTTAGATCTAGAAGGGCTTTTATTAATGACTCCATTATTTCTTTGGAGAGTATAAGAGCATCATAAATACACAATTTTGTTGGTAACCTTCTCAAATTAGCTAATATGTTATAGTCCACTTTACGAAGACTATCTTCATTTCTTTCAGATAATTATGTATGTATCGGAGGAAAAATATTTTCAGATAAAACACATTGTTTTTCTTTTTCTTGGGGAGCCGTTCTAGAAGGTAGAACTTTTCCACTTCGCAAGTTAACTTTGACCATTTCTTCAAGTTTACTATTTGATTCTTTTGATTCTAAGTCTGCGGATTCCAATTCTCTGGAAATTGGTGTTCTTTGTAATTGGAATGTGACAGTATCGCTCTCATCTATGTCATTATCAGAATTGTCACTAATTTTGTTGTTTTTTTATTGTCGTGAGATTGGTCGATATATTGTACGATTTAAGTATTGTCTACAGGATTGAAATTATTATTATCATTTTCAGAAGTATCATCCAAAATAGATAAAATGTAAGCAGAACTAGAAGTATTATTATTCACAGTAGCGGTAAAAAGGAAGTCATACAAGGTCAACAGCCTGAAGGATTTTCTCCCTTCATCCAAGACAACTATCTTAGTAGAAGATAAAGGAAGATGAGAACTAGAAGGCACAAAAGGAACATCAGTTTCAGTGTCTAAAAGACCTCTAATCCTTTTTTGTTCTTTTTTTCTTCTTTCCTTTCTTAGAAGATTTTGTAATTTGAAATCTCGAAAGGATCTCATCGAAAGATTTAATTTGAATGACATCATTTCTGTCTTTGTTATTAGATTTAAGGATAAGTTTATCAACCAAAATCATATAGATTGAAGCCTTTTCAGGTTCTTTCAAAAAATTTTTTGGGATTACTATATTCCCTTCTTTAAAATTTCGCACTAACCAGTCCTTGAAGAAAAATCATTCTTCAATTTTGTAACCGAGCATCCTGTGATAAGGACAATAATTGGGATTATCTTTCATATCATCCTCTCCAGGCCTTTTAGCCTCTGACAACTTGAACTCTGGCATTTTAGGTAGGCTACGAAATATTTTACTGACAGCTTCTATTTTGAATGGATATTCCTTATTCATTCTTTCAATCGTTGTCTATTTGTCTGTTAGTACTGGAATTGGTTGTTTGAATTATAACTGAGAAGATGCCAGTTGTGGCGGTTGATTTTTATTCTATCATTGTTTCTTTTGTTCTGGCTGGTCTTGCATCACTTTTTCTGCAACATTTCCTAGTTTCTTCTCAAATGTTTTGACAGACTTTGTCATTTCTGCTTTGTTCGTTAGACTCATCTGCTTGGCTTCTTCTTGAAGGTTAGCAGCTTTACTGAGTAGTTTTCCTAATGTCTTTATCGTAAATCCTTATAACATGAATGCTATAGGACCATGGATATTTTTGAGCAGGATCTTGACAGCATGTTGTTCCTAGAATTGTGTTTCACATTTAATGCTAAGATTTCTCCTGCGTAAAATGTAATCCACCAAACTCTCTCCTAGTTTATTGCTTTTCAACTACCAGGCCACCAACTGTAGCATGGTGTTATGCTCCAGCGAAGCATTGAATGAAGAGGCTTTCAAGCTCTACAAAATTTATAATAGATCCATTAGGACGTTTCACATACCAGTCAAAGGCAACTCCTGTGAGACTGTTAACAAATTGATGGAATAAGAGAGCGTCACTTCCTCCTGCATTGCAACAACTCGCTCTAAAATGTGCAAGATGTTGACGAGGATTACCGGTCCAGTCAAACATTTTGAAAAGAGGAAGAACAAACCCTTTAGGGTATTGGAAAAAAATCAAATTCCTATGGATAAGTTCTACCCTTTGGAATTAAAGATCCAGCCTTTACCTGAGCTATTGTTTCTTTTATTTTTTTCTACCAATTGTGTGATTTCTTTTTATGGAATTCCACCTTAGAGGGAATCTCTTTTCTTTAGAGTGCTTTCTTCAATTTCTATTGGCTCTCTTTTATCATCTACAGTATGTATTGCCTCTGGCCTAATAATTTCAACGATGGGCAATGGATTTGTTGGTGGATTTTGCAGAGCTACCATTAATTCTTCTATTTTTTTGTTTGAGACAGTTGATTTGTTCATCTAGTTAATGAATAACATCTCGTAACTCTTCTTTTGTTTCTTCTTCACTTAATTCTTATGCTAAGGAGGTAGATCGTGTTTCCACCATGTTTATCTCGGCAACTTCCTTATTTGAACTATTTGAAGAATTATCCTTTCTTCATATTGAAAATTGTTTGATGTCATTTTTCAACTTCTTCAATCTTTCCTCGAATGATTTTATAGGATGTTTTTCACAACTTTGCTCATGAGAAAAGTCTGCAGGGGTAGTCATGGTATCTGAACTTCCTCCCGATGATTCCCTGCTTCCATACATTATTTTTGAGTATAGGAAGAGATATTGTGGGAAGTATATCATTGTCTTGTGAATAAGAAGAGTCTCCACATTGTAACATTTGGACCAAAGCAGTCATTTTAGCAGATGTGTCTTCTGCTTCTGATAATAATTTGTTATGCTTAGTTTTATTTCATGTGACAATCACATCTTTTATTCTTTGCCCTAGACAAGATTTCACTGGTACCCGAGTACACTGACTGTCTAATGGGAATTATTGATCCCTTTTTAAGTAAGTAGGATCTTCAATCGAAAGAATTCTTCATTTTATTGTTGTATAGACCGCACATCCCATTTTATCTAACAGTCAAGAAATTGAGCACCTGTCTTTCCATGCTAATCTTTTAAACACAGAGTATACGACATGAATTGACGGAGAATTTCTAGGTTGGAAAGTATTTTCCTCATATTCAACAGGTATTGGAATATATCGGTTTTCCTTTGAGAAGGAAGGGTTCCCAAAAACACTTTGTTCAAATTCATATGTCTCAAAATTTTCATCTTCGTTCCATTTTTTCTTTCTTTTAAGAGAACAAGTTTTATTTCTTTGTTGAGTTTTAGAAACATTCTTTGAGCAAGATCCAACTTCATATATGGACGGAGGTGGAATGTAATTTCTTGTTCAACAAAAATTTTCTTTCCTTTTCTGTCAACTTGTTCTTCAATTTCTTCAAAAGTATATTGTTCTTTAAGAATGTATTGAGGTAAATCTTCTGTAAAGTTAAGAAAATCTTTATAAGGTTCCAGATTGAAATCGTCGAAGGATGATATATAAGTTTGATATGGATTTTCTAATGAAAATTCTGTTTCATCAAATAATCTAAAATCATTCTGATAAAGATAAAATTCTTCATCGATCGGTGTACTGAGACTTTGATAATAAGAAAAGATTGAATTCAGGGATTCCATTGCAACTTTTTGAAAATTTAAGAAGAATAAAAAGTCATGGACTTATTCATAAACTGGAAATTTATTTTATTTGTTTTCATATTATATTGTCTTTATGGAATGTCAAGAATAACTCTTTAAGTGTTATATTTCATGAAATGATTCTATTTGTCAAAGGGTGAAACATCTTTTTGAAAACAGGTGATTTAACAAAATATGAGAAGAAAGATAATCCCCAGCGGATTCGCTGAAATAAAATCTCTTGTCGGCGTTCGAAGCCATGTCGGAGATTTTCTCGGTGTCGATGTCGATGTCGTTGTTTTGGAGTCGCCACTTTGTTTATCTATAATATTGCCCAAATCTTGAAGAAATCTTATTTCTTTAGATCCTATAAAAGGATTCTTCGATAATAAAAAATTTGAAGAACATATGGGCTAATAAAATAGAAAACAGTAGAATAAGATATGTTGGTGATAATCCTTATAAAAAGGGATTTCTAGAATGCTTTATTCTAAAAATTTATATAAGGATACTCACATATGAAATTTTCGATGACTAGAGATTTCTAAGTGTGATATATGATCCCTGAATATTTATGCTTACATTTTTCAATTTATAGTTCTTTTCAATCATAATATGTTTTTCTTTGCAACGTATGCCAAAAATTTGACTCAGAAATAAATAAAAATAATATTTTAATTATTTTATAAAATGGGATTCTACGCAAGTATACGTATTGTTTATCAAATAATATAGTACTTTTGATTAAGCCCCGAGATATCGAACCCACGGGAAAATGCCTAAAAATTTAAAGAAAACAGAAAAAAAACTTTTTACTCTTAAAAATGATTTTGTAAAGTATGTTTTAAGATAGAAAGTTTTAAATTTGTTTTTAATATTTTCTTTTAAGAAAAAGTAAAGCAAAGCAATTAAATCTAACAAGACTATAAAACTATATATTTGAAAGCAAATGAGAATGAAATATCTTTTTCCTCTTCAATTAATCAGTAATAACTATGAAATTTCGTTGTGGAAGTATCTCAATGAGTTGTGCCAAATAGGAGCAGTTATATTATTTACCCTTACTTGGTTCTATAAAGAATATTGGTTAATTTGAAAATTTGAAATCTTATAGATGGGTTAGGTAGGAAAGATACTAGCTCTAACTCTAGAGTTCCCTCTTCTCCCTCCACTTAGTAGCTAAAATCTCATAACAAAATTTAAAACATCAAACCAAATTAGGGGCTTTAGCCTGTCACTCTAAAATCCTCTAATATTACTCCCCATTAAAAATCATATCTCCATATTTATTTGCACTCAAACATATGGACTACAATTCTCACCCATATTAATGCATGTGATTCACTCTAATTGCTGATTGAGACAATACCGTATTGGTTCTTACATGTTCTCACAACAAATTTTAACATCTTAATTAGCCAAATCAAGAGGTAAATGAAGTGCAAGATAGTGGAATCATCACAACTTCTTCCAACATTAAACATCTATACTTCACATAACTTCCTTCCATAATTTAATTACATCATCATTTGAAAGGAAAAGATAAAGAAAACTACTCAAAACTCATGGAGAAAATGCACACACAATTTGATTTGAAAGAAGAAAATATAGTGAAAACACAACACGTCTTTCTTTAAAACCAAATGTTAAAATAAAGATAAAAACTTAACTGAAAATCCTCTCCACAAGACTCTTGAAGTTCCTCTAAAATTTTTTCTTTCCACTACAAAACTCCTTAGAGGTTGGCACTCAACTCTAAGGATTGACTCGCCTAAATTCTAATACGAACAATGATAAAGTAAAGTGGAAAAGTAAAGAAAATATGGCGAGAAGAAGGCTCTCTTTCTTCCGATTTCCCTTGAACCACTTCAAGCTTTTCTCCAACTTCTCCCACCAAAATTTCCTTTCCAAAACTCTTATCTTTTTTTGATCTTAAGTCTTCATTTTAATAATTCTCCAAACGGTGCTTTGGTGTCTCTTCAAATTATGTCCAGATTCAATGAATCTACCAAGAGATGCATCCATCCATTCAAATTTTAAATGAATTTTGGTGCTAATGGGAAGTTAATGAAGTTTAAACCAAAGGGTGCTTCAAAAACCCCTTCAAATTTGTGCCAAAATTAATTTAAATTCGTCACTTTAACTGTGGCGCCTATGCGCCAGCCATGTGGCTCTTAGGCGCCAAAGGCTAATTTTGCACACCTTTCGATTTCTGCTCCAAATTTGATCATTTTTTGCTCCTTTCATCACAATCAGTCATTTTAATTATACATGCAAGAAAAACATAGAAATACCTTCCATTAAAGTGCAATATCATCAAAATCGGTGTAAAAATGTGCATAAAAATACTATATATTTTAGGTGTATCAAAATCCCCCAAACTTAAAATATTACTTATCCTCAAGTGACACTACAATCATATAAAAATATAGTATGCAAATTATGTAAATGAGTTTCTTTACGAAGGCTTTAAAATTTTGTTCTAGAAATGAAATAGTCCAATTTAGAAAAAAATTTAGTAAATGAGACCAACTTAAAGTTTAGAAAGTTCTTAAGTAAAGAATCATGAAAAACCTAAGTTCCTATCTAATTCAGAAATACTTGTAGATTTTTTAAAATATAGGATTTAAACATTTTCTTTTCCTCACTTAAAAATTTTTATTAGAAAATAATTTTACTTACTATAATATACTTACGCTTTAGATTTTATCAATACTTATATTTTAAACTTATATTTTAATCCTCAAGCTTCTCCTCCCTTTTCTTTTCTTTTTCTTTTTCTTTTCTCTTTTTCTCTCTTTTTTTATAAGGTAAGGATTACTATATTTGGATAGGCCTTTTATGATTTTGAATTCCACCCCTCTATTTAATCAAATGTTTGATATATACCTTTCACTTAAAAGTCATAATAATAGTGTTGAAAATTATTTTTCAGTAAAAGAAATTTATGTTTTGAAAAGTAAAAGTTAAATCCACTATTTTTTCTAGAAATAGAACATTTCCTACTAAAGATTATTTAACTATATTTAACATTTCTTTACTAAGAAAATTTTAACTTTAAATTTTTCAGCATTACTATAAATTTTAACTAAAATCTCTTACTCATTTCTATATTAAAAATTTTTTTTCCCTAATATAACTTTGTATACATAATTATTTTCAATCAAAAATCAAATTTTATTTACAGTATTCTTGAGAACAAATAAAATTTTAGTTTTTGAACATTGTTTTTAATTTCCCCCAAAACATTAAAAATTTAATATGGATAAAACATTTAAGCATAAGAAATGATAGATGGGTAAGAATTAAGAACTAAAATAAAATACTATTAAGAACTTTTACAACTTAAACATGCAAGTATAACAATTTAAAAAATACAAGAGTAAAAATAAATCAAATTTAGTTTTTTATTTTTTTTAAAAAAAAAATTTCAAAGAACTTCTACAGTAGTGGAGGTTTTCAAAGTAAACACAGACCAACATAACATAACACAAATCACAACAATACTAGAAAATATATGGTAGCAAATTTTGAAAAGTTTAAACATGCAATTTAATTAGTGGTTTCTAATAGTTCTTTAAATTTCCTAATAGTTTTTGGAATTAAATAGTATACTACTAAAAACACAATACACTATAACTACCTTAAAACATTTACTACAACAAACACATCACAACAAAACATCACATATATCTTAACTATAACAGTGTTTAGTTTAAGTATTTTATTGTGAGTAGAAAAGATGAGATCTTGTCCAAATATCTTTGATTAATAACTTATAATTCGTACTTGTAATTTGTATGTGTTTTATTAAGTATAAAGTTTTTGTTTGTGTAAAACTTATGTTAAATCATTTTTAATCTTTAAAAGTGTAATTGTGGAGATTAGAAGATTATAAGGAGCTCATATATTTATTAAAAAAATTTAGGGTTGATTAAAGGAGCGAAAATGTGTATTTAACGAAAAAATCGAAAACAGCAAGTTGGCAGATAAGCGCCGAGACCCCGTTCTTATGCCCTAAAGCTCCAAGCTAAGCATCATACTTTTACGCTTAGGCGCCGGTTATTAAAAATCAGATTTCAGGTTTTAAAAACCCTAAAATTGTAAATTTTTCCTCACCATAATCTTCAACCTTTGACGTTTGTGACTTTGAGAGCTAGGGCATCACCTACATTTTTATTCTTGAGCCATTTCAAGTGAAAATTGTTAGATTTGATCTACTTGAGGTAAGAGCACTACTCCTAAATAAAAATTTTTTATTTTCACTGCATATTTTGAGTAAATTTTGGAGAAATCTGAAAATCACTATTCATGGTGAAAATTTGAGAAAAAACTTTAGAAATTATTTAGATCTAGTGGTTTATGCTTTTAGAAGTTGAGTTTAGTGAATTTGAGTTCAATATAGAATTTATGCTATTTTTTATACAAATTATAGAAATGGTACGAAAGAAGTGAAAAGCGAGAGCCACTTTTGATTCTGACAAGTTCATTAGTTTCAAAGCTCAAGATCGTTATGTTCAAGCCTTATAGTCACGTAAACTGATCCAGGAGAGAGGATTTGATAAACTAGGCTGAGAGATAGACGACATGATTATAACTCACCTTTGGGATATGTTCTGTTGTTTCACTATCGTAGCTATTACTTCTATTGTTCGGGAGTTCTATGCAAACCTTCCGGAGTCATAAGAGAACTTTGTTTTGGTACGAGGATAGCTAGTACATTTTACTTCTGAGGTAATAAATGGATTTTACCTATTGCCACCTAATACTTTTTGTTTCTATTTAAATTATAATCATCCTGAGGAAGAATTTGATGAGATTATTTCTGATTTGATTGATGGGAGAGGATTATGGAAAGTCTTTAATGAGAGAAGTGTTAACTTCCATGCATCAAAATTGAATATCATCACTAAGGCATGACATTATTTCATATCATCCAAGTTACTTCATACAAATCATTTGAGAGAGGTGACTAGAGAAAGAGCTACTTTAAACTACTTCAGCAGAGGAAGATGATTATATTGAAATGATTATTTATGATTGTATCAGGAATTCTACAAGAGCTGCAACCACTGCAGGTATGGGATTTACTTCCCTTATACATTCATTATGTTAGCAGGCTTGTGTTAAATCTGAGAATTGGGAAGAGGTCCTTCATCCTATTAAGCATATTACTAGTTTGAATGTGAAGACCTATGCTGAGCATTCACTTTTTGGCTAGAGAGGAGGATTCTCTAGGGCTTCCAGTGCATCTACTTCTGCTACATCTACATCTCGTGCTTCCACATCTCAGTCATCTTCAAGTCTATTTTCTGATTTGCAGACTGATCTTTTGAATAAGATTAAAGTTAAAGTCAATTTTACTGTGAATCGAGTGCATTATATAGAGGGGAACGTAGATCATATTGGAAATGTTTCAAATACATAGTGAATATGAGGGGAATTATCACAGTTACATGGATAGACTGGTCAGAGTTGACTTTAGTGCTATGCTACCCACTCATCCACACTATAGCCCAGATGTTCCTACCCATACCTAGAATGAAGGGGATGACGAAGAGGAGGAAGATGATGATTAGGATTTATATTTCATTTGAAATATGTTATGTTATATGATGTTTGTGTCAACTTGTAATTATTTTGTTGTGTTGTTTATTTTCATTTGTGGTTATTAAGTTAACTATTCTATGTCTTTCTAACTACTCTAATAGTTGTTGAGACACTTTAGTTTGTGTTTACTATAGTTGTGGATGTTGTATGTTTGTGATAAGTGGTGTGAATGTTTTTGTGGTAGTAAATGTGTTCGTGAATTAATAGTGTATATTATTTGATAGTTAAGAACTAATTTCAGAAACTATTTAGGAAGGTTTAATACGTTACTAAAATCAACTAATTAAATATCATATTTAAACTTTTCAATTTAATACCATATATATGTCTTAGGTATGGATATCTATTTAAGTATGTGTGTGAATTTGATTTTATGTCCTCCACTACTTAAGTTGTCTTTTGAATCTTTTTTATTAAATGAAAGTTTAAAAATTTGATCTAGTTATTTTCATTCATTTATTTTTTTAAATACCTGCATATTTAGGATATTAAAAATTCCTGCAAGTTTAATACTTATAGTTTTTTGTTCCTACCATGTATCTTGTTACTATGCTTAAATGTTTCATTTTAATGAAAATTTTAAAGTTTGGGGGGAATGAAAAATAATTTTCAAAAACTTAAAATTTTATTTATTCTCAAATGTGCTGAAAATTTATTTTTGATTAATTATGTGTATGAAGTTATATTAGGGAAATAAAATTTTAAATATAGAAATGAGTAAGAGAATTTAGTTAAAATCTATAGTATTGATGAAAAATTTAATGTTAAAAATTTTCTTAGTGAAGAAATGATAAATATTTTATAACTATTTTAGTAGGAAAAGTTGTATTTTTGAAAAAAATTGAAGGATTAGACTTTTCTTTTTGATATTTAAATTTCTTTTATTGAAAATAATTTTCAAAACTTTTATTATATTTCTAAGTTAAAGATATATACCTACCTTATGCTTTAGGAAAGGAAGGGTGAAATTAAAAGTCATTAAAGGCCTATCCAAATATAGTAATCCTTGCCTTATAAAAAAAGTAAAGAAAAGAAAAGAAAAGAAAAAGAAAAATGAAAAAGGGTATGTAAAAGGTAAGGAGAAGCTTGAGGATTTAAGGGTCTAATCAAAAATTAGTTCCACACCTGATCTTTTTAGAGTATAAGATTTGAGAAAATCTTGAAGCTTATGAATATGATATAGTTACTATAATTTTTTTTGATAAAATTTTTTGAGTAAAGAAAATAAAATATCTAAGCCCTATATTTTAAAAAATCTACAAGTATTTCTGAATATGATAGGAAATAATATTTTTTACTCACCTTTACTTAAGGGATTTCTAAACATTAAATTGCTCTCTTTTGCTAAATTTTTTTGTAAATTGGACTACTACATTTCTAGAACAAAATATTAGAAACTCCTAAAGAAATACATCACCTAATTTACTTTTATATGATTACAGTATCACTTAAGGGCTGGTAACATTTCAAGTTTGGGGCATTTTGATACACTTAAAATATATAGTGTTTTTATACACATTTTTATACCTATTTTTGTTGATATTGCACTTTAATGGAAGGTATCTTGTGTATTTTTCTTACATGTATGATTAAATGGATGAATGTGGTGAAAAAATGAAAAAGGATCAAATTTGGAGCAAAAATGAAGAAAATTGAAAAAGTAATATGTGGTGGCTAAGCGCTAGAACCCGTGCTTACGCGCTAAGACCCCGCGGCTATGCGCCCAAATCTAGAGCTTACATGCCAGAAGGCTCACGGCTAAGTGCCGAAACTTCGCACTTACGCATAGGCAGTTACTAGAGAGGAGTTATTAAAATTTTAGCGCCATTTTAAGGAGGTTTTTGAGGCCTCTTTTGGTAAGAACATGGGTAACTTCCTATTGGCGCCAAATTTAATTCAAAATACTCTTGAATGGATGCATCTCTTGGAAGATACGTTGAATCTGGACATAATTTGAAGAGATACAAAGACACCTATTGGAAAATTATAAAATGAGGACTTAAAGATCAGAAAAATAGTTGTTGTTGGAGGGTGTGGTTTACGTTTATAAGTGTGGTTTATGCTAGAGAGTTATTTTAAAAACACACCACTCCACTTCACCATTTTTACTTTACTTTATTACAATTTGTATTAGGATTAGAAGTGAGAATTATAATTGTTAGAGTTAGGCACCAACATCTAAGGGATATTGTAAGGGAAAGCAAAGTTTTTAAAGGAACTTTAATAGTTTTATGGAGAGGATTTTCAGATAAATCTTTATCTTTGTTATTATATTTAGTTTTTAATTAAGACTTCTTGTGTCACTATGATTTCTACTTTTAAATCAAGTTGTGTTTGTATTTTCTCCATGAATTTTGAGTAATTTTCTTTATCATTTTCCTTAAAGTGATGAAGTAATAAAATCATGGAAGTATGTTGTGTGAAGTATAGGAATTCAATGTTAGAAGAAGTTGTGAAGATTTAAAACCTTGCACTTCATTTACTTCTTTATTTGGCCAATTAAGATGTTAAAATTTATTGTGAGAACATGTAAGAACCGGTATGGTATTTTCTCAGTCAACAATTAGAAAGAATCACATGAGATTATATGGGTGAGTTTTGATATGGTTGAATGCAAATAAATAGAGAGATATACTTTGATTGGTGTAGAATTAGAGGAATTTAGAGAAACAAGCTAAAGCTCCAAATTTGATTTATTGTTTTAAGTTTTGATACAAGATGTTAGTCCCCATGTGGAGGGAATAGAGGACACTCTAGAGTGAGAACTAGAATGTTTCTTACTTAACTAGTCTTCAAAATTTTTAAAACTGTTGATTAACCTATGTTCTTTATAGCATCTCTAGTAAGGGTAAAGAAAATTGCTCCTATTTGGCATAACACGTTTTAGATACTTCCACAACTATAATTTCCATGACTTTTTACTGATTCATACTAAGGAAAAAGATATTTCATTTTCATTAGTTTTCATCTTACAAAAGTTTAGCTAATGTAGTTACTTGCTTTCATTTCAAATTATAAAAATTAACAAAAAGAATTGAATTTTATTTCCTAGAATATTATTTTTAATGTAAGTAAGATCTTTTCTAAAATGTAAAAAGTTTATTTTCGATTTTCTATGTAAAAATATTTTTTTTATTTATCACTTTCCCTGTGGGATAGATATCTCAAGGCTTTGTAAGAAATTCCCATTTTACTTAATAACGATACGTATACTTACATAGTACCAACTTTATAATGTCATTAAAAAGTTGTATCAATTCATATATATAGTGTAAGCATAAATATCGGCGGATCATCCATCTTAGTGGTGCACCTGGGGCTCTCTCAGAAGTAACAATGACTAAATCCCCTTTTGGTGTCGTAAAAACTGACGGTATCTGCTTGACCTTTTCCATCGGACCCTGAATTTCTGGCACTTTCTCAAAAAACTTGTGGGATTTTTTCCTTTTTACTAATGTCTCCTCCTTAGCACTAATGAATTTCAACTCCACCAGTTCTCTATGACTGACTATTTTAGTAACTGGCCCTCATATTCTACATTGACTTGTCCATAATCGAGGTCGAAGTTCACAAAACCACCTATTGTCATCTTCTCTTCATTCAGTACGGGATTCAAGTCATCTTTAAAAGAGAATTTCAGCTTTGATCTAGATATTTTCCCCATAGAGGACAACAAAAAATGTCAGCGCGCTGAAATTCAAAATTAAAAATAAAAATAACATTTTATTATTAATTAGATTTTAAATCATACATACACATTTTATTTGATTTTATTTTGCAAAACAATTCTAGATTCAAATAGGTAATTTTGATGTGTAAATTTTTTTCATGAAATTTTATTACAAAATTATTATTAGGACCTAATCACAGACACTGGATATATGGTTATTTTCGGAACAAGTATCGTCCTTGAAATTCATCCTTTGAAAACGTCATGTCGCATAGTAATTCTTTAGATATTTACAACTGATGAGCAACATAGGTCTTCCGTCTTGGGAATCCCCTAACTTGTAAGACCCTTTTAAGTAGACCTTCTCCACCTCAGACAGTCCCTCCCAAGTTAGCTCAAACTTTCCACCTATCATGCGGTGTGCAATGATAGGTCATCTGAGAATGATAACGAGGTTACCAACTTTAAACGTCTAAGGGTGGACCAGCTAGTGTTGGGCCTGGATCATTTTCACTTGGTATAACTCCAAGTTTTGCTATGCCATCAATTATTTCTCTTCGAGACTTTCCAATTTTTTAGGTCAGAGCATGGCGTTATCTTCTGCTATAATCTGATTGGCTATGACAATTCTGAGAGAAGGCAACTGAACCTCTAATGGAAGTACTACCTCGAACCCATGCATGAGCGCGTATGGTGTAAACCGTATCAGTTTCCTAACCATTGTCCTATAAGCCCATAGAGCTTCTAAAAATTTATCGTGCCATCCTCTTTTGTTGTCATCCAATGTTTTCTTCAAAATTTGCTCGAGTGACATATTAGATGCTTTTGCTAAGCCATTTACTCAGGGCTAGTAGATCGTAGAGTACCTCTAATTTATTTCATGTCTTCTGAAGAAGTTGTTAGTATTAGTGCTTTTGAAGGAATACCCATTATCTGAAATGATTTTGGATGGAACACCAAAATGATAGACAATCAATTTCTGAAGAGCTAAAGGTGTGATGCGCTGTAACTTCCCATAACAGTACTCTTCTGTCCACTTGGAGAAGTATCTGTAGCTGCCATAATAAATCTATGTCCCTTCAAAGATGGATGGTTTATAGGACCTACTATATTCGTTCCCCAACACTTGAATGGCCATGACAGGATAGTTGGTTGTAGAAAATTCAGAGGTTGGTGCAAGACCACTCCATGCACTTGGCATTGGTGACACCTCTTAGCTATTTCCATGCTGTAGGTCATAATTATTAACCAATAATATCTGTCTCTTGATATTCATCTTCATCTTTGGCCCTAGCTGGTGAGCATAACATAACCCAACATCCACTACTTTAATGATAATATGCACTTCTGTTCTATTCAAACATTTCAACCACATTTGATCAAACAATCTTTTGTACAAAATGTTGTTAATTAAGGCGTACGACATTGCTCTCTTATTGATCTACTGTACTACTGACTTATCTTATGGCAGTTTTCCAGTCTGTAAATACTCAACAAATGGCTTGAGCCAATCATCGGTATCCTCTTTTATTGTTTCTGCCATCTCTTCTTTTCCTAATTTAAACAAGTTATCCATTTTGATTCGTGTGATAACCTGACATGCTTGTAATATGATGTCGATGGATTCTTCTGGTGGACATGTCAATTCCTTAACGAACTTAGCTAAAGCGTCCACATGAGCATTGTCCACTCGAATAATTCTGTACATCGTCATATTGGGAATCTGTTCTATTAGTTTCATCGTGTGCGGGTGATAATCCTCTAACTTTGGCTTCAGAATCTTATACTTCCTGAACACTTACTAAATGATGAGTTGCGATGTCTGTTATATCCATTAATATCACCAACTCTAATCTGGTGATCAACTCTTTGTTCTCAGCTTTTTTGTTAGTGCATCTTTCTGTCAGGCAGTAAGAGAAACTCAACATGCCCTGATCTAGTGTAATGAAAATCATGCCAACTGCTGCTTCGTCAGGTATGACTATCTGTACTTTTCTATCTTTTTTGGCTGACGAAGCTCTAGCAAAGCACATGTCCCAACTTCGTGGACATGGTTGTTCGACATGTAATATATGTTCATCGAGTAGGTATTCATTGAGAGAGGACCTAGCTGGTAGTGGGTGCATTACGAGAAAGTATGCTAAAATATGCTCTTTAATAGGGCGAAGGGGCACAAAGGTTATATCGAACTATAATAAAATCATCAACCACCTAGCTAACCTACCTGAAAGAGTAGAATGATTCATTAAATATTGCAATAGATTAAATCTCAAAATTAGGCTAACCTTATGAGAAAGCATGTTGTGTCTAAGTTTCTGAGTGGCGAAAATTAAAGCTAGACAATGCTTCTCAACAAGAGGATATTTCACCTCTGCTGGTATTATACGTTGACTCAAGTAATAAAGTGTGTTTTCCTTACCATCATCATTTTCTTGGGTTAACAAAGCTCCGAGGGATTCATTTAAAGCCACAGTATAAAGTCTTAACTGTAGACCCAAAATAAGGACTACCTACACAGGAGGTGTCATTATATATTGTTTAATTTTATTGAAGGCCTGCTGATACTTCTCATCCCAAGTAAACTTGGAATTTTTTTGTCCAATGCCGAAAGGGCTGACACCTACCTGATAGATTAGATATAATGCGTCTTGGGTATGCTAGTTTCCCCTAAAAAGATCATAGTTGTCTAAAGATTTTGGAAGGTGGCATTTCTAATATAACATTAACCTTCTCTGGGTTAATTTCGATTCCCTGATGACGGACAATGAATCCAAGAAATTTCCCTGCGATAACGCTGAAAGCGCACTTTAAGGAATTCATCTTAAGAATATATTGTTGTAATTGTTCAAACATGATCCTCGATTCATTCAAATGGCTATCCCTCTTTTTGCTCTTGATGACCAAGTCATCCATGTAGCACTCCACTTGATTGTGGATAAGGTCATCGAAGATCCTTGTCATAGCTACTTGGTCGGTTGCTCCGACATTATTCAACCCAAATCGCATCACTGTGAAATAGTAAATCATAATTTGAGTTCTAAATGTGGTAAGTGTTGCATCTTCCGGCACCATGTTGATATGATTGTATCCAAACAATCCATCCATAAACGAGAGAATTCACATGATGATGTAATGTCCACAATCAGTTTCGGTAGTAGTAATGGAAACTCATTATTTGGGCATGCTTTGTTTAAATCCATGAAATTAACACACACTCAAATTTGTCTGTTTTTCTTTTTAGCCAGTACAATGTTGGCTAACCATGTGCAGTATTGCTCTTATCGCACAAAGTTAGCGTCTATGAGCTTCTTAATCTTGACGGTGGCTTGTTCTTTTTCGAGGTGCAATCTTACGGGAGATTGTTTCGCTAGGTTTATACATTGATCCAATCCAAGCGTGTGAACGACAACTTCCAGGGACAATCATGGCATCTCGTCGTAGCTCCAAGTGAAGTAATCTTTAAATTTTAAAAATAAAATGATTAAATTCACATTCTTCATCATCGAGTAGAGAACTAATGAAAGTAGGTCGGGGCTGCTCCTCAGGCCCAAAATTAACTTTTTTTAATTAGTTGACTGTCATTTTAATTTCTTCCTCAAACTCTGGTGGAGCATCTTCTATCGGCGAACCTTCAAAATCATCTTCAACATTAAAACAATCCTCTTCCAATCTAATAGTAGCATGTAGAATTTCGAATCATCAACTGGTCCTATCGTACCAAATCTGATACCTTCCATTGATTAGAGAGTTCGAACCTTAGTGTTCCATAATTTCTCAAAGAAGTGTAACTTGTACTTTGACATTTACATTGCTGCAAAACTCAGTTGAATTAGATTTTGAACACAAGAAGCGTAATAGCCAATTGTTAATTCCATTAATTCATCCAAAACATCTTCTCTTAAGTTTACATGGGTTTTAGAATTAAAAAGAGGAGAGGTTCAACAAAAATTGATCAGTTTTAAACCAACACTTTGGACTTCCGTGACCTCGACACTTTAGACATTATGAGAGTAAATTAGAGTTAAGGTCATGGCTTACACATAGTGGTTGATCCAATCGTAAATTGACTCATACTCACTCTTCTTTGTATCCTACAAGGAGACTCAAACTAGGGCTTCTTCTTGTTTACTGTCATTGTATCTTTATTGGACTTATCCTCCTTAGAGCTTCCTTCCATGAAGATGATGATATTTAAAGTTTTTCGTTCAATAATTTTGTCAGTTCCTCCTCGCCTGCAACCCCGGCCTTGATCACTGATGCATGGGCTGAATGGACTTCCACCGACTCGATCCAAATGAGCGGTGGGAGATTGTTGAATCAGTGTTTTATGGTCTCGTTCTTGTGATCCTTTTGAATCTTCAATCTGATTTATCATGACAACTATAGAAAGATGATTTTCTTTTAAGGAACGTAGTAGGCGGCGTCTTCATGGATGCTTATTTCATGTATCGAGAATGTTGTAAATCTCCCTTTATGCAATGATCTTGTCCTTCTTTATAATCCTTGATGCAATGGTGTAAAGACGATGGAATCATGTTATACTCTTAAAGTCATGGTCATCCAAGTAGAGCTTTGAACGGAGACTCGACATCGATGACATGGAATTTCGTAGTTGTTTCTAGATCACTAAACTTCATTAATAATGTTATCAATCCAAGAGCTCTTTCCCCTTTCTGTTTGAACCCTATTAAAATCCTTTAACGGTAGTGAGCTTCTTTGCATCGATGTTCAAATAAGCTTACGTTTGTAGGTTCATTAGGTTGAACAATGCTCCTGGATCTACCATAACTCTGGAAAGCACAAATCTGTTGATGTTCATAATGACGTAAAGTGGTCAGTGGTACAAAGTAGCAATTCTTCATTGGTGAAGGCTACCCCAGGCTGTTTCTTTATTGAACAAGCTTCCTTCGAGGATTTGCTAAACAATTGAGCAAAGAAAATTTTTGGATCAAGCAGAGCCTTGATCAGTGCTTCTCCAATCTCCTTTAACTGGATCAGAGCGTTATAGATGCTTAGTTTGGCTAGCAACTTCGTAAGATGAGTTAGTACATTATAATCCACTTTGTTCGAGCCTCCGGCCTCCTCCTGAGCGTGTGTTTCTTCGATCAGTAGGGGTGGTTCCTCTCGAATAACCACTTCATGTCCCTTTTCTTTTGGAGGCATTATCAGGGTTAACACTTTCCCACTCCATAAATTCACCTTTGTTATCTCTTCCACCTTTTGAGTCTGACTTGTATTTTCTCCTTCTAACATTGGGGCAGAGTGTCTTGGTTTTGACTTTAACTTAGAGAAGTCCAAGTTAATTGCAATCGACATTCCATTATACTTGAGGACTGGTTCCTCACTTTTTGAACTATTGTAGTCTGTGTTTTCAATGTCTCCTTTGCCTGAACTAATGTATCCATCAGGATTTAGTATGATTTGAGGACCATTTTAGGAAAAAATTGGGGTTATATTGGTTGAGATCAGTTACGTCATCACTAGAGACATTCAAAATGTTGTTGAAATCAGAACTCTTATAGCTAAAAGACATGAAAGAGGCGTATAGATAATCATGCAGAGTCAGTGATTTAAGGGATGTCTCCCCTAATTCCAACACAACCAATCTAATGTGGGCAAAATCTATTATACCCCTTGCACTGTCAGTCCTTGCTTCATCCATGACCTCCTTCTTCATCTTCTGCTACTACAGCTACTCCAGCTTAATCTCCAATATTGGCTTGCCAGGATACAAATTCTGATCAGCAGCATGCATTAAAGCGGTATGAAATTGATCCAATATCTTCTTAGAGGATCTAGTCCAAACTATGCTACATCCATCCTCAACCACATACAGATCTATCAGAGTAATTGGCTAGGAAAAAATCATATTTACATAACCTTTTTTAGGTTCTTTTAATAATTCTTTCGAAATTGTTATGTTTCCACCTTTGAAATTCCTCTCAAGACAATCCTTGAAGCTAATACAGCCCTCTATGGTGTGTCCAAGTAATCTGCAATAATGGCAAAAGTTGGGGTGATCCTTCTTGTATACCTCCTCTGGCTTCTTTGGCTCAGGTAAGCTGAATTCAGGCTTCTTCATCAAGTTCCAAAACATCTTTGCTACGAATTCATCTTCAAAGGACTATACTCTATTCAATTGATCTGCCGTTGATAGTCCCTGCCTTCCATCTATCCTGTTTGGTCTTTGCTGAAATGAATGCTGACCAGGCTGACTGTATTGATGACCATTCTGCTACAGACATTGGTTGTACCGTGACTGTCTATACTATGCTGGCTACTGATAATCTTGATGAGACTGCTTAGTTAGAATCCTCAATGGCTGGTTACCTTTCTCAACCGTCACCACTATCCTAGACCTCTTTTTGAGTGACTTAACCGGTCTAGGTTTCTCAATCTTTTCCAAAAAATCTATATGCTTAACTTCCTTTTGTAAAATGTTGGCCTTGCAGAGTAACTTCTTAAACAACTTAATTGTAAGTCTCATAAGCGTGAAGGCTACTGCACCATGGAGTTTCTTATGTAGAATCTCTATCACGTATTGTTTTTGAAGCTAAGGCTCACACTTCATGCTTAAGTTCCTCCATCTCTAATGGTAGTTCCCCAAGGTCACGTTACGCTTTTCCCTCTCCAACGTGAAATCTCCTATGGTGACATGGTGCTGGCCTTCCGCAAATCTTTTTAATGAATCTTTTATAACTCTGCAAATGTCTTAACTAATCCATTGGATAATTCTGCATACCAATCAAAAGTGATCCCTGAATGACTGCTCACGAACTGATGGAACAATAATGCTTCATTACCGCCAACCCCTCTACATTCCAACAGCTTGCCCGGAAGTGTCTAATATGTTTTTTGAAGTTTTTCATTCCATCAAATGTCTTAAAGTTTAGCGGCACAAAGAATTTTGGGTATGCTACTTCATTGAATTCCTTTAATGCACCTCCTTTAGATTTGGCTAAGGCTTCTTGCTCTTGCTATTTGACCAATTGTTTAAAGTCTTTTTTTGGTACCATATTCAAGGCTGAATCCTTCTTCAGCGGTTCATCCCATAAGTAGAAGAAATATCTTTTCTTTCATCTGTAATGTGCACAATCTTGGGATAATTCACCTCTGGAGATGCTATTCATTATAAATGTGACGGTGATTGTCCATGTATATTAGCCATGGTGGCCATAGCGGCAGCCATATCCTCCATTATCTTCTCTATTCAGATGAGATACTCATTTCTTAGTTGGATGGCCATTTGGAACTCCTCGGTGGCATTCTCCTCAATAGAAAGTGAAGTGTCATGCACAAATGACGTTGGCATGGTCTCAACGACATTAATCTCCATGAATTCCTCATCTATATAGTCTGACAGGCCATATTTCTCATCATCAACATCCATTCCTCCTTCCTTTCCCAATTGTGAAATCTCAGCTCTAAGCTTCCTTCCTTTATTGTCAACTAGTTTCTCTTTAATTAACTTTAGATTGGTCGGCCTCTCCTGAACATCATTCCTGGTTGTGACCAGCTCTGAAATAGTTATGGCGGCAAAGGTCAAAGCATCAGACTTATGATCCATCTCAAGGGCATGCTCCCTTGGCTTTTCTAAAAATACTAGTGCAGCAACCTTAGGTATCCACACCTTCTTTCTTAATGTTAATGCCCTTAGAAGAGGAGTCTCAGTGATGAAATCAGTATGTTGAAAAGAAGTGTGCTTCCTAACTTGCAGACCAAATAAAGCACTAAACAGTAACTTTCCAATATTCCTTTTTTGGGGCTCCTCATAAACAACAATAGGCTCGAGCCCAGACGAAACTTAACTAGTCTACGCTCTGTAAGTCTTGAGATAACAGAAGAATCATCAATGAGAATGGCAATGGTATTGACACGGCTCCCTAAATAGATTTTTGTAGGAATACAAGCTGGTAATACTTCTTTAGACTTCCAAAATTAGCGAATAGGCCTAACATTTTTTAGAATCCCATTCCTCATCCACGGCGATATTGTACAATCCATTCTCTTTAGCAACTCAAAAACGAAACATCCTTTTTTCTCAGCTAGCTTCTCAAAAATAGTATGGAATATGGTGAAGGTGTGGACTTCTATGTCTCCTTACCATGACCATGAAGTGATGATAAAGTAGCAGCAATCCTACGAAGGATCTCATCTCCTGTGCTATCAGACAATGGATGAATCCTAATGCCTTGGAGGAGAGGTGAGGTTTCAAGAAATTTGACTTCCTCCAGCTAAAGAGTCTCCTTGGCAAAAGCTAACTTTGCATACGTGGCTCTATCGGCCCTCAGAATCATATGACTGTGGTTTCTCTTCTGAGACATGGTCAGAGATTAGACTCTCAAGCTAGAACAAATCTTGAATAGAGACCGTGGAGGGACAAACATATCAGCTGAGTCATCTTCGAGCAAAATTTCTTTTCTTTTGATAGAAGAGATAGTCAGTGCACTGATAACGAATCTAGTGGTGATGGAGGTGACAACTCTCTTTGGCACGAAAATAGAGGACTTTACATGTACGGGGGTACTATACTAAACTAGAAGCTCCCTAATGATAGGCTTCCTAATTGCAGGGAAATCTGCCTTCCAGCTCAAGTCATACTCAGTAGCACGCTCGGTCACTTCTGGCAGAGCAACCGTCACGATTACACACGGCGCTTTTACAAGTAGGACTCTGATTTCATCAAAGCAAGTAAAAAATTGATTGTCACTCCCTGGTGGAGTGCAGCTTTATCATGAGGCTTTTTTTTCCATAGAATGAGAAGATCAATTTTGGTGACACCATTTGCAACTATCTGTTGAAGAGTTTTGAGAGTTAATAACAGCCTACAACTTATAATTCTTGTGCAAATACTGAAATTAACAATGGTCATTCTGTGAACTGGATAATCTTTCTTGTTTTCATTTTGTTTGGTGTTTTATTTTTATTTTTTTGAATTTTAGAGCATACATATTTTTTAATTAGTTATTTGTTTGGCAGTTTGATGGGTTTTACTTGATTCTTAAAATTTAAATAGAAGTTAAGGAAGTGGGGACTTGGTCCAACTTCCAAGTGATAAATCAAACCTGAAAGACTTGAAGTAAAAGTGAAATTCAAGGCCCATTGCGGTGTTGATTTCACAAAGCACCTTGCTTAGGTGAACTCTGCTCACCAACACACCTATTTGGGGTTGATGCACCAAAAATATGATGGATTTTTTAAATATATTTTGTACTCATTTTTGGTGATATTGCACTTTATAGGGAGTTATTTTCCATATTGTGTGATGATTTTAGGCATTTAGAGCAAAAAGAATTGAAAAGGAACGAAATTGGAGCGAATAAAGGTAAAATCTTGAAATCTGTCCTCTGGCACTGACGACACCCAAATCCAGAGAGAACCAAAATTCAAAACACTGTAGGCACCGATGACACCTAGAAACGACGCCGATGGCGCTGAATGTCGGTGGAGGCCAGATTCAATGTATTTGGACAACTTTGGAGGGATTCTTGAGGCATCTCTTGAGGAATTTATCCCTAGCCTATATCAAAGAGAAGTTGACACTAGAAAAAGTGTGTGTGAGTGCGTGAGAAGTACGATGGAAGTAAGCGGTGAATATGGTGTAAGAGGACTGTGTGTGAGAGTGTGTATAAGTGAGTTTTGTAGAGAGTTTAGAGACTAGGGTTTGGTGTGAAAATTGTTTTTTTTTATGAGTGATTCCTCTCTAAGATTTGTAAGAGGTGAAGGAATGTGAGAAATTGCTTCATCCTTACTATTCTAAGAGGGAATTGTGTGTCGTTGTGAAGAGGGAAAAAGATTTAAATGAACTTCAAGGATTTGCATGGGGATAAAATTGAGATAAGTTGTATTTAGTTATTATTGATTGTATGACTTTGCTTTTATTTAGAAAATCCTTATATTGTCATATTTCCTCATGAATTGTAAGTAGATTTCTTTATCTTTCTCCTTATAATGAGATATGGTGAAGTAATGATTTAGATTGGATGTGCCATGCGAATATTATGAAATTATGATGATTTTTCACTTCTTACTTCATTTACTTTTTGATCCGGCCAATTAAATTGTTAAAATATGTTGTGAAACATAGAATCCAAAAGCACTACACATTCGATAACGAAAGTGAAGATTACATTCAATGTCCATGAATAAGTGATGTAGTTCATGGGGGGTGGGTGCATATAAATAGGGAAATATGGTTTTTTGGGCTAGAATTGGAGAATTTAGGTTGACAAACTAAAATCCCTAATTTTTTTCTTAGTGTTTGGAAACTAAAGCAAGAGTTATCCTTCAAGCGAAACAAGGTGAGAGCTCTGGAGTTAGAGCCAATATCCTCCCAGCCTAACCACAGATTTGGGGACTAAAACTTGGATTACCAATGTTTTTTATAGCACTCGGAAGATGGTAAAGAATAGGTATGCTCCTATTTGGTATAATACAAATTTTTCACTAATCTTTATCATTCACTCATTATAACATCATTAGAAAAGGAGGAAACTCTCAAAATTTGAACCTTTCAATATAAAACTTTGTTTAGTGGTAGTTAACTCTATTTTGAAGTTTAGAAAGTATTTTAGTGATCTTAGAATCTTCAGCATCATTAAAATTTAGCAACATTAGTATTTACTATACGTGCATTGTAATTTGAATATTGGATTTCTATCATATGCATTAAAGATTTGCTTCCTCCAGTGCGATTGATAATCAGGACTTCATTAAAGCCCTATATTACTTGAGCGATACATATACTTGCATATAGATTGGTACGCTTTCTTATTAGATTGATTATACTTTGTGACTGAATTGAAAAATACTTATTAAATACATATTTAAGACAGCCGCAATCAAGTTTTTAGCACGTTGTTGGTGAGGTAATAGTAAATTTCATAGTAATTGAAAATTTTTATTTCATAATTTGCAATTGTGTGTGTTTTCTTAGTTTTAAGTGTGCTTATTGTAATTGTGTATGCATAGTATTGGATCTAAAGGTTTAGTATTCAGAGTTAAAACGTACTATTAGAAAAATTCAAAAATAACAAAAAAAATCTAAAAATTTAAACAAAATGGCGAACAATTTAGATAATTAAAGAAATAAAAATGAACATCAACCTCGATTTTTCAAGAGATTAAGCTAATCCTACAGCAGATGAAATTAACTTAACTATTCAAAATCTTGAAATAGCTACTAATTCATTTGAATTTAAACTTGCTATTATCCAAAAGGTACAAAATAATCAATTTGGTGGAACTTCAAATGAAGATCCTAACTTACATCTTACGGGCGTTCTAGAATTATGTGCTACATTTAAATTTGATGAAGCGTCGAAAGACACTTTCAGAATTAGACTTTTTTCCTTTTTCATTAAGGGATAAAGATAAGGCGTGGTTAAATTTGTTAGCTCCTGGATCTATCAAAACATCAGGAGAACTATCACAAAAAATTTTGTCAAAATATTTCCCTCCATTAAAAACTGCCAAGCTTAGAAATGATATTAAATCTTTCTGTCAATTTGAAGGGGAATCATTATATGAAGCTTGAGAAAAATTTAAAGATCTCCTTAGAGAGTGTCCACATCATGATTTATCATATTGGTTAATAATTCAAACATTTTATAATGGATTAGTGTGATCTCTTAGATAGATTATTAGTGCTGCTGGTGGTGGATCATTAATGTCAAAACCTTTTGATGATGCATACTCTTTAATAGTGGAGATGACTACTAATACTTTTCAATAGCCCTCTGAACGGGTAAATCCAAAAAAAGTAGCTAGTATTCATGATTCAGATGCAATATCTATGTTGGCTTCTCAAATTACTATTATTTCAAAGAATATAAATCAATTTAGAATGAACTATTCTTAAACGCTTCAAGTGTTAGAGGACAATTCATTGGGACAAATAGTATGTTCTCAATCATCTTATGAGACCTTGAATGCTATAAATAATAGACCCAACAATCATTATTCAAATTATTATAATCCTGATTGGAAAAATCACTCAAACTTAAACATGAATAATAACACTAAGTGGGGCAACAATTCTATGAACCCATTAGGAAATTTGAACAACAAGGGAAACACTAACTAAAGACCTGCTTATCCTCCAGGTTTTAATAGTAGCCTAAATTTTAAGGAAAAGAAATTGTCCACGTAAGAATTAATATTAAACATGGGTAATCAATTACAAATCAAACTAATCAAATACAAAGTCAAGGTAATCAATTACAAAATCAGGGAGCTGCTATTAAAACTATTGGAAATTAATTAGGAAATATTGCTACTACACTTAGTAATAGACCTTCAGAAACTCTCCCTAGTAACGTTGAAGTTAACCCAAAAGGATCAAAGTAAAGAACAAATTAAGGCTATACAA
Source organism: Papilionanthe hookeriana x Papilionanthe teres (assembly GCA_022702705.1). Classification (NCBI taxonomy): domain Eukaryota; kingdom Viridiplantae; phylum Streptophyta; class Magnoliopsida; order Asparagales; family Orchidaceae; genus Papilionanthe; species Papilionanthe hookeriana x Papilionanthe teres. The sequence continues at coordinate 67,666,589 of CM040433.1, forward strand.
TTAAGAAGTGAAAATGAATTGGAAACAATGGTGCAAAAAGAAGCTGAATTTGAAAAAGTGAAGGTGGAATTGAAAAAGGTAACGATAGTATATATCCATATTTAGAATATCCACATAAATATATGACAATTACTGTAGAATGACCACCACCTCTGCTTTCTTAAAGATTGAAACAATAAAAGAGAGATAAAAAATTTTCAAAAATAAATATTCCCTCTGTTGAAGACTTATAACAAATGCCTAATGAAGGATATACTAAATAAGAAAAGGAAGTTTACTGATAATGAGACTGTTGCACTCAGTGAAGAGTATAGCGCAATTATTCAGAAAAAGCTTCCTGAAAAACTTAAAGATCCTAGTAGTTTCACTATACCTTGTGCTTGTCGGCATATTTTTAGGTTGAGTGTTGTATTTTTTTAAAAGGGGTCGCCTACAGAAGTTGTCGGCGAATTTTAAATTTAATTTAAATATATATATAATTTAGAAAGTAGTATTTGATTTTGAAAATAATTTTAAATTTGAAAATTTTAAGATATGAATCAAACCGATCTCACATCCCAAATAGTTTATATAAACGAGCATCGCATCACAAACCGTGTATCTATCCCGAAGAATAGACACACTGCCTGATGATGGGGCTCGATTAAATAAACTAGAAGATTTGTGACATCCGTTTGGTCTGCGAACCAATTTTATAAGCCGACAAGTTCCCCTGCTTAATATGAAAAACATTAAACAGGGTTTATATTACTCAGGTTCTTAAAATTCCTATAAGGGCAAGCCCCTATAGTTAATTACATCTTAAGTGATGGGAATCACCTAAGAAAACTCTCGATAATAATCGGTAGTTACGCTCTCAAGAATTTCAAAGTTTAAGTTTTCAAGTGATTGAATATTGGAATTTCAATAGGGAATGGATCAAATTTAGAACATTTTATTTTGGGGATTCAAAGGAAGAAAGGTAGGAGAAATTACAGATTCGAAGCGAACTTCGGTAATTTCCCGACTATCCTATTGTTTGGCTTGAATTTAGGAAAGTCCTAATGTTTATTTAATGTTTTGATCTTGTCAATTTTAATTAATTAGGACTTATATTCGTATGATAAAATCATACAAATAGCCTCGAAGATGTGAGGGGTTTATGTCGTATCGGACGACTACCTCGAGTCCTAAGGCCGATTAGGGCTTAATTTACATGATACGATCATGCAAATGCCTAACGAAGAATTGAGGATTTATGTTGCACTAGGCGAGCTACCTCGAAGTCCTATGGCTCGGTTATTTAATTCTAAGAAAGTTTGTTGCAGGTAGACTTAGGTTTCTTCGATGACGATAGCCGTGCTTGCCCACCATGCTCCGAGCTCCTTGTTGTTGCGAGAGGTTTAGTTTTAGAAATCATAAATCGAGAGATGAGAGAAGTGTTCGGTTTGAGAAAGTCTTAATTTCCAAGAATTTTTTTATTTTTAATTAAAACAAATCTTAAAGTTGATTATAACAACACTAGGTTAAGATCCCACGGTTCCATCCTTCCGGCATCGTTATTTTTATCGGATTCACTTAGTCCGAGATGAATTTGCTAAACTCAACTTGAATGAGTTCCACACTTTCATTTAGACCGTGGGAAATCCCGTTAGCAACACGTAGGTTACATCATCCGAGGTATTCCCGATCATCCAACAATACGTTTTAATTTAGTTGTAGTTGTAGTTTTGTGGTTTTGTTTGTGATTAAATGTTGAGTTGTCTTATATTTTGAAATGTTGTGGCGGTGAATTTTATCTTGTAATGACTTTTATTTTAGTTTTGGTTTCAGTTTTAGGGGCTATCCTAAAGGTGTGGGTTTTCATGCAACAGTTGTTTATCATGCAAGAAAAACTTAGTGCGATGCGATTTAATAAATTGCAATAAGGTAAATTACAATAAAATAAAAGCGTACTCGGAGGGTCTTCCCGTCATCCCAAGCCGCACTTAAACACAATTTAGAATATCTAAGCATTTAAAGCAAGTTCCTAGGTAAAGCTAAGGGAAGGGTTATGGTTTTCTACCAAGTTCCTAATCCTATAGCTAGTCATCTCCTATGACGTCTAGGTTCTTGTGTTTTGGTTTGAAGACGATTTTCTTCATCAAAGAACAATTAAGTCCGATTGTTCTTATAAATATCCTATCATACCGAGAAAGTGCTTAAGACGAGTCTTAAACATCTTTTCAATATTTCTAGGATTATTTTAAGTCCAAGAGAATTTAATTATACAAACGAATTAATCGTCCAGGAGTTCGAAGTTTTGTTACCTTGCTCGATAAACTAGGACATTTGAATATCTTATGAATGAAGTAACACTTCACTTAACACTCCATTTAGGAGTTATGACAACAAGAGCTTTCGAGGGCAAATGGATGTTCAAATGATTTATGATTTATCTTAATTTCAATTAATGGGTTTAAGTTTGGAATAGTGTTCAAGTTGTTTTAGATTTATCTTTAAATTCTTTATGTCTTAGGTGATGTTATTTTTAACTTAATTTAATTTAACTTAGTTCAATTTAATTTAATTTAATTTAATTTAATTTAATGTGGTTTAATTTAATTTAATTTAATTTAAGTTAATTTAATATAATATGATTTAATTTAATTTAATTTAATTTAATTTAATTTGATTTAATTTAATTTGATTTAATTTAATTTAATTTGATTTAATTTAATTTAATTTAGTTTAATTTAATTTGATTTAATTTAATTTAATTTAGTTTAATTTAATTTGATTTCATTTAATTTAATTTAATTTAATTTAAATTTTAATTTAATTTTATTTTTAGTTTTAATTTAATATTTTATTTTTAAAAGGGTTTAATAGTTTAACTTTAATTTAATTTAATGATTAAGTCTTTTAGCATCTTTTATCTTAAATTTGAATTATCATTTTAATTAGGAATTAAATATTATTGAGATGATTAATTTAGGGATTCTTAAATTAAAGAATAAATTTCTTCCTAATAATATCCCTATTTTAATAATTCCTTAATAATTCCAAATTTATTATTCCTCCAAATTTAATCAATTATTTAATTAAAGTTCATTTCAATTATTTTTAAATTGTTTAAAAGGTTTCTACCCTTTAATTATTTAAATTTCAATCATCCAAATCAGATTAAGATCAAATATTTTACTTTTTTATTTTATTAAGCCTAAAGTTTTAATTAAGGGTTAAAATTTTAATTACCATTTTGCCCTTCAAGCTTAATAATTTTATAACTCACTAAATTGAGCTTAAATGAATTTGAAATTTTTATGTGACTTCACTCATATGTCAATAAAGACATTAGAGGAGAAAATGTGATTTTTCTGTATTTAATTTATTTATGTAATTATTTTTGGTGGAAAATAGAGATTTCCAAAGAAAATTTAATAATATGATCAAGGGGAAGTTTCTGTCCTTAAGAAAATTATGGGACATTCCTAATGACCAGAGGACCACTTGGACAAATTTTGGTGATTTTTTGAATTATATTATTTTTATTATAATTATTTTGAGTTTTGGAGTATTAATTAATTTAAAAATAAAATAAAGATTGAAAAATGAATTTTATATTTTTCAAAAATCTCTCTGATATCAAGGAAATCAGAGAATCAATTTTGTAATTTTTTGATTTTTCTTTGATTTATTAGAATTATTTTAATGGAAATGCTTTAGAAAATACATTTTTTAATTTTTAAAATTACCTTAGGGCTTTAAAATTTAATATCTCATCATAGAGACTTAAGAAAAATATGGGGTTTATTCCTAAGTGATTAAAATTCAAAATGTGACATTTTGGTGAATTTTATTATTTTTGTGATTTTTATTATTTTATTAATTATTAAAATATTAAAATACTACAAAAAATCAACTTTTTTAGAAAATTGAAATTTTAATTTTCTTAAATTCCCCTAATATCAAAGAGGCTCAAAACCAATTTGATGAATTTTTGAAAAGTATTTTGAAAGTTATGAATTTTTTAAAGTTCAAATTGGCTAAATGGCTTAATCAACCCATTTAGTAGGGCTAACCATGTCCAATTGACTTCAAATTTTTATGATGGGTTCCTCTGATCCTAAAGGTCAGTGGAGAATTGATTTCAAGTCAATTTGGTGTATGATTAGCTCTAATTAATTAATGACCTATTTTGGGTGTTTAAGCCGATTAGGGTTATTCAAGTGAATTAATTGAAAACCTATTTTTCCTAGGGTCCTCTGGTCATAAGAAACATCACCAAATTTTCCTAAAATTTATTTCACAACATGCTAATTATTGGATTTAAAATACTCAGAATAGTAACATGAATTTGAAAAATCAATAACTTCTCATAGGGATGGCCTCTGACTTTGGAAAATTCAGGGAATGTTCCTAAATTCAGAGGCTTCAAAAGCCCTATGGTCTCTTGCCATGGTGAATTTCCTATATGCATGGAGAATTAAAACAATGCAGACAATAAATAAATTATTAAAAATAAAATACTTGATGAAATTAAATTATTTCTTTTCCACATTCTTCTCCTCTGTTCACTGAGCAAGAGGGTATTTTTATTTTATTTTTCTGATTTTTCTACACAAAGTTATGCATTTTTGAAGTTTAGGGAATTAAATAAATAAGAAAATACCCTAATTTTCTATTTAAAACGGCGGCGCTGACTCATCCTAGGCAGCTCCGAACGCACACGCGTCGCCTCCCCGATTCGGCGCCGCCTTCCGACTCGGCGCCGCACGGCCGCGCGGTTCACGTATCATCTCCTCGTCCGACGCCATCCGAGCCGTCCGTCCGCGCGTGTATTAAATGAACGAGCATCCGTTCATCGTCCCCGAAGCCTCCGAGCCGAGAACCGTCCACACTAAAACCCTAAGAACTCACTCATTTCTCAACGGATTTTCATGTTCTTATGCTCTATAGATTCGTCTTGAAGAGACGAATACATCTATACGGTGATCATGCATTGAAATTAAAGCATTTGAAATGGAGAATCTCCAGAAGCTCGGGATAAAGAGTTAGCTCATACCTTTGCTCGGAGAAGTGTGGCTTCAATCCGAGGGTTGTGTCACCTTCGATTGGATCCCGCAAGCTCCGGATGAAGTCTCCTTGTCCGGTGAATTGCCTAGGTATGATTTTGACCAAGCTCGATCACAAAGCTTGGAGTCCGGAACGGATGGGTGGCACGGAGAGGGGGCTTTGCTTGGTGGACTCCTTCCCTTGGTCCGGTGAAGGTGTAGGACCAATCAATTTGAGGATTGATCCACTGTGGAGAAGTGTCCTGGTTTTGGGTGGAATTTTGGCTGAGAAATTGGGTTCTGTTGGTGGGGATTAGGGCAAATTGGCACTGGGGATCAAGCTCTGCTCTAAGTATGGAGAGTGGTACGGAGCAATTTTGGCGAGTTTCGGTAAGGTACGGTTCAACACCTCCCATGGCGAGAGGGGTGGTGTTTAAATATGAGAGGGTGGAGGGCCTCCCGGGGGAGTTAGGGCTTGGGATCGAGCTCGCTCTGGCAAGAGAAGAACAACTACAATGGCCAGCTGGGGATGGGGCGGCTCGGCGAGTGAGAATTCCAAGTTTGGGCTCACATTTGAGCTCTCGGCACAGTGGTTTCCGGCCGCTTGTGGTGATTGGCCGGCCGGAGTCGAGTCACCCTCGGGCTCGGGGAGGTCGGGTCTTAGCAATGGTGAAATCGATTGCAGTTGGCCATGTGTAAAGGTGTTGAATCAAAGTAGAAGGGGGAGGGATCATTTTAGCTTAGTTTGGGTCAACCCATGGTTTTGGGCATGGTGCACCCTCCAAGGGGCTTTGGGTGTTGTGGGGAATCGGATAGGCTAGCCGAGATGGAGTGGTGATGTCCTTATCCAAGAATATTTGGATTAAATCTTGGTTAAGGGGTATCATGGGTGAGGTTAAAGACTTTTAGGGATTAAGGAAAGCTCCCCCTCTTCTTACTCAATGTGGTATGGTCACATGTCAAACAATTCATATGGCTTGCATGTGGCTTAAGAGTGGCTTCATGGCTCACCTTTGGTATAGGGAAAAGCCAAGTCAATTTCATGGAAATGGGTTTAAGAAAATTTTGGCATTTTGATGGGAATTTGTATTGGGCTTAATTTGGAATGGCTTCATGATGAGTTTTGAAACTTAGGGATTGATTTAATTGAAAATATGGTGTAGAGCAATTGTCATATGGGTTTTGGATTGATTTTGGCCCTTTGGATTTTGGTGGAGATGGGCTTTAGGAAGGTTTCATGTAAGTGGGCTTTTAAGTTTCAAAATGGGCTTTTGGGTGGAGATTTTTTTGCAAAGGGCCATGCCAAATAAATTTTGGGTTTGATTTAAGAGTGTATCATGAGTGATTTAAAGCAAATTTGGGGTGGTTTGGGTTTGAATTGGGTTGGATTTGGGTTTCTTTGGTGAATGGGCCAATATAGGTCAAATTGGGCTAACTTGGGCCAATGTTGGGCTAGGGTTGAAATTGATGTAAAATAAATGTTGGGAAATTTTTATGGGAGTCTTTCAAAGAGGTTTTGGCTTTGGTTGGGTTTTGATTTTGGGGTTTGGGCTTATTTGGGTTAGGTTAGGGTTTAGGTCAAAATTGGGCCTTTTAGTTTTGGGTTGAATTTGAGTGGGGTTTGGGTCTAAATTTTGGGCAAACCATGTTAGTTTTTTGTTTGTGGGAATGTTAAGGAAGGTTTAGAAAAGATTTGGGGTTAATTGGAGTTGAATTGGGTTAGTTTGGGTTAGGTTTGGGTCATGGGTCCAAATTGGGCTTTAAGGCCAAAAGTGAAATTGGATCCAAATTTCAATCAAATTGGACTTGGATTTGGCCTACATTGGTGTTGGGAATGTTGAATTGAAGTTTAGAATTGAATTGGACCAGAATTTGGGTCAATTGGGTAGGTTTGGTTTGATATTGGGTTCACTTTGGGTTAAAATGGGTCAAATTGGGGATTTTGACAAAAGTGAGGTAAATTGACAAAATTGGCCCATGGTGTAGTTGAACAAAATGAAATTGGGAATATTTGGGATTTTCTGGAATTTTATGGGAATTTTCTGAATTTTTGGATTTTTTGGCTAAGAGGGGTATTTTGGGTATTTGGAGGGTATTGAGAGGTATTTTTGGAATTTTTGATATTTTTGGGTATGGATGATCAATTTGAGTAATGTAGGAATGTTTGGGATTGATTTTGGAGAATTTTGGGTAATTTGGAAATTTTGGAGGATTTGGGTAATTTCAAGGGTTTTGGGTAGGCTAGGCGGGTGTAGGGCCCCGGGGGTCAAAAATTGAAAATTTGCAAAATTGAAGATTAGGTGAATGTAAGTGGAATGAAATCATTTTGGTTGAGCCATGAAGCCATATCAAGCCCACATGAGCCATGAAGGGACTCATTTGAGGCATCCACTATGTTGTTTCTAACCCTCTTAGCCAAGGGCTTAGGGGTCAAGGACCATCCATGTGAATCACCTTCATAAGTCAGGAGATCAAGCTAGGTATGGGTGTGGTTTTAGGAGGTGTGTGAAAGTGTAGTGTATAAATGTAGTGTATGTGTAAATCAGCCCTCACTGGACCAGAGCTACCCGGAGCGGTCCTAAGGCGAAAGAGTCACATAGGAACTCATCCTTTAAACTTCCACATTTTATTTCGACCCTCTAGGTGATTAGGGGTCTACAGTCAAGTTTGTGTAGTTTGCAGGGAGTTAAGAAGTGGTTTGAATTTCTAAGTGGTGGGTACCAATTCTAATCCTCTAAGATAGTCAAAGGAAAAGCCTAAGGCTAGATCTTAAGTACTAAAAGAAGAAGAGAGGACCTCATAAAAAATGAGGTCAACAGTGCTATTGGTGAAAAAAATATTTGGAAGACCGTTATGTGATTTGGGAGCCATTATTAATCTCATGCCTTTATAAACTTTTAAAAGGTTGGGAATAGGAGAAATTTCTCCTACTTTTATAACTCTTCATTTAGCTGATCATTCTATTACTTATCCTAAAGGAGTTGTAGAAGACGTATTAGTAAATGTTGATAAATTTATTTTAGGTGTGAATTTAATTATTTTATATATGGAGGAAGATAAGAAAATTTCTAATATTTTGGGATGACCATTCTATGAGAGTAAATAATCAAGAGGTAACATTTAACATTTTGAAATCAATGAAATACCCTGCAATAGAAAAAGAAGATGAATGCTTTCGAATGAAAATTTGTGATTATTTAAAAGATGATCATTTTAAGGAAAAGTTTGAAGAGAAAAAAGAGCAAGAAGATTTGAAATTCGAGGATAAAAATAAAATTGAAGATAAATATGATGAGATAGATAATAAAGAACTGGATTATGTTTAGGAAAGATTTGAGATGTTGGATACTACAGAAAATGATAATAAAAGTATAATTTTGTATATCATAAAACCTCTTGAACTTGAGATGAAAATAGTTCCTAACCATTTAATGTATGTGTTCTTAGGAGAATTATCTACATTACCAGTTATTGTATCCTCAAATCTAAATGATTTACAAGAATAGAAATTATTAGATACATTAAAATAATACAAAAAATCTTTTTCTTGACTTTAGCTGATATTAAAGGAATCAGTCAATCGATCTGTATGCATAGAATTTTATTAGATGAACAACATAAGCCTAAAGCTGATCCAAAAAGGAGATTACATCCAATGATGAAGGAAGTAGTAAAGAAAAAAATTTAAAAATGGTTGGATGCTAAAATTATATATCCTATTTCAGACAGTGCTTGGGTAAGTCCAATTCATTGTGTTCCTAAGAAAGGAGGAGTGAAAGTTGATACGAATGAAAGAAATAAATTAATAACCACGAGACAAGTCACTAGTTAGCTAATCTGTATCGATTATAGAAAATTAAAGGCCACCACTAGGAAAGATCACTTTCCTTTATCTTTTCTAGACAAAATGTTGGATAGGCTTCATTGGACACAAATATTTTTGCATTTAAGATGGATATACCGGCTATCATCAAATGCCAATTACTTCAAAGGATGAAGAAAAGAACACATTTACTTGTCCGTATGGAACATTTACTTTTTTAAGAATGCCTTTGGATTATGTAACGCACCTGCAATACTTCAAAGATGTATGATGTCAATTTTTAGTGATATGATTGATATTGGAATAGAAATTTTTATGGATGACTTGTCTTTATTTGGAACTTCATTTTAAAAACTAAGAATAAAACCCAATGCAATATAAGTTCTAATATTCTAAAGCCTAAGGATGATATATTAAATTTTCTTCAAATACATCAAAGACAAACATTAGGATAGTATAGGACATTACTAAGGTTTATTTAGTATCTTCAAAGTCTTATTCTATTTCTTCATTTGGCCTCCATTAAAAAATGTTCTTTTTTTCGCATATCTCATTTTGAAATCCAATATACAACTGTGGAATCCTAAACTTAATAATCTATTGAGGATAAAATCACAGATTTAATCAAAAGATATCTTACGTAACATCAATTGTGTAAGATGTAATTAACTATAGGGCTTGCCCTTATAAGAAGTTGAAGACCCCAAAATTAATCTAAAGCTTATCTAATCTTTTAATTAGGTAGAAGAAAGATTTGACATTTTAATCATAGACCTGTTGAAATATCCAATATTTCTTAGTTTAAATGATCGAACCCATCCTAAAACCATAATTCTATCTTCCGGAATGGTGAGCCACTTAATATGATCTTCTTGATGATTTAAATAACCAAATCCTCAAATATACATAGTATTTAAAGCTCCGTATCGACCTATGCAAAGTTTTCAAGAAAATAAAGCTACCATATCCTTTTCTGGTGACTCTGCGGGGGACTCCCTTCTCTCTCCATCATTGGATGATGAATTTGTCCTCATATGTTGGCGATGCGCCTATGCCCCTTACTAGCCATATTTCCAATCTTCAGTTGGAATATCTTTTTCAATTTATTCTTAAGTGAAGTATGACCGACATTTCTTTAATTATTAAACTGTCGGTTTAAACACTCTTAAATGAACGAGTTATAAAATCATAAAATGTTACAAATTAACGATAACCACGTTAAAGGAGACAAAATTTTGATAAAATCATAAGAACTCAACACGAGACATTTGTTAAGATAAATTAATTTAAGATTAGAAAATACAAATCCATCCTTCTCTCAGTTTTAGGATTGGGTCTGAATGACCTTGCCTAAGTTTTCTTTCATTGTAAGGAAATCTAAGATAAAATCTCTAAAAAATGTGCTCACTTTAGACAATGGGTTATAACATTACAAAATGAATATCTAATGTCAAATTAGGCTAACGTTCTGAATTTTCCAAATTTCAGTAATGGATTCCAAAATGTTATTTTTTTTATCACTGGAGGGCTGGACATACTTACAAACAAGAGTGCTCATTACTAGGGATCATCAATATTATTTGGATCTGGTTTTGATAAAATTAAACTAATACTTGACTACGTGCCCCACATCACGATGAAGATAATGGCTACAGAGGTTTTAGAGTGATCGAATGAACTCTACCTGAAGTTTAACCATGAGTTTCCCTTACTGAAGAGGACAAGTGGATAAACTTTATGCTATCAAGAAAACCCTACATTTTGTCATTGTTTTCCTTATCCTCTAGTCTACAAAAGTCAACCTTAAATGATAGTCTATCATAGAATAACATTTAGATAATTATGCTAAATTTTTGTTAGTGTTCGAGATTGAGTCAAAATCCATTTCTTTGTTGTTAACCTATTCTCAAAGAAGGATCAGGAACTGTGCTGTTGTAAAGAAAAAGAAAAACACAATGACTAAAAGAAAATTAAATGAGCACGTGGAAATGAGACTCTCTAAGACTTTCCCTCTCAAGGAGGGAATAGGTTTTACCCATTCTGCGTCACTCATGGTGTGGACAATGTCCGTTGGATTAGTGCTAGTTTTCCCTAACCCTTTCACCACCAACAAGAAAAGAAGGAGAGTTTGTTGCTTTGAAAGGCAGGTGTCATATCTAAAATTCTTGTTTAAAAATAATGATGTATCATCGCTCAGTTCCTGTGCAAATTAATATGTGCTATTTCCCTGTGGATGAAAAATGAAACACTAAAAAAAAGAAGAAAAAATAAATGTATAGACACTATAACTAACTGCAGGTCTCCAACAAAATCATTGTGAGAGACCAACAGTTCGCTGCTACTAGAGCGATCATTGTCCCGTCAAAGATATCTACCAAAAATCACTTGGGACCTAGGATACCAGTGTTTACCTCGCTTTTGTTGAGGTCTTGTCTTTCTTTAGAATAGCCTAGGTTTTAGCCATATAACCTTTTTGGTGACTATCTTAGAAGACTAGTGATGGGATCCTTTCCCCTTATAAATCCAAAACACTTCCTTGCTTCACTTGGAGTTTTTAAATGCTTAAAGTCTGACCTCTAAGTACTTAGGAGGATGAGACCAAGCATAAGGAAGCTCAAAAGAAGCTACCTATAGGATGGTCAAGCCTTAGGACTCACATTGGGTGGTCTAGTCTTGGTCTTACACACTCACACCTACACTACACCAACACTCACAAACCTAAACCAAGCTTCCTATAGTTGATCCCCTACTTATTTGGAAACTCATGTGGGTGGTTCCCTAAGCTCTTGGCCCTAGGCTAGGATTTGGTTAGAACGAACACATGGAAGATCTAAAATGGTATTTCTCTTGGACCATGGCTCAAACGGGTAACCATTCTCATTTAACCCTAATTTTACCAAAAATTCCAACCTTTGACTCCTTTACCCCTGAATTCCCCCAAATTACCAAATTACCCCTAAACCCTAATTTTGACCAAAATCTCAAAATTACCTAAATTAGCCAATTTTCTCCAAAAATCATCCCAAAACATTCCTTACTAATCAAAATACCAAAAACATCTCAAATTTCCCAAAACACCTAAAATACCCCTCCAAATTAAAAAATTCCAAAAATTCTCAAAAATTCTACATTCATCCCAAATGTCTTCAAAACCAATTTAAACCACTTAACGTGACCCAAATTGATCCATTTTGACCAAAATTCCCAAATTACCTAAAATACCCAAATCACCTCCAATGTCCACCCAATTGACCTCAATCTCCCCCAATTTCAATTCTAAACTCAAATTAATCATCACTAATCTCATTCTAAACCAAATATAAGTCCAATTTGACCCAATTTCAAGTCAAACCAAAAAGCCTCAATTTTGGCATATGACCTAAATCCCTCAAATTGAACACCTTAGCCAAGTGAATTTCCTCAAAATTGAATTCTAAACTCCTTCTAACATCCCACATGCCAAATGGATCCACCAATTAATCCACATTTGAGCCCAAACCTCACCCAAATCCAACCCAAGTCAACATCCCTGATTTTTGCCCCAAATGTGCCACATGCCCAATTTGCACCAAGTTGAATACCCTAATCCCATACTTTCTACCCAATTCTTGTTGAAAACACTTTATGAAACTCTATACATAAATTTGAACCACCAATTCACCCTTAACCAAACTTTAGCCTAACCTAAACCCTAGTCTAACCCAACATGCTCATATTGACCAAATGTCTAAATCTCACCAAATTCACCTCCCAAATTAATTCAAAACCACTCCAATCATTTTTGAAACCCTTCATAAAAATCATACAAACCATATTACTCAATTAATTTAACCTAAACCAAGCTAAAAAATAAGCTAGCCCAACATTGACCAAAGATGTGACCAAACCTAGCCTATTTGACCAAGCCAAGCCTCCCACAGCCTTTAATTGGACCTTTAGGACTGAGCTAGATCCACATAGCACAAATCTAGTTGAGCTATGGACCAAGGGTCCCCTAATTTAGGGGTCTCCTTCTTTAAATGGCCAAATAATATATTTCTTTGTCCAAAGCTTTCCTCAAATCCATTAATCACCATTAAGACTAACCTCTAGCTCACCTGACTCCCTAGCCACCTCCCCTGTCATTGCCGGCTAGACTAGTCGATGGAGGAGCAAAAAATCGAGGGTCATGTCTGCATATTTTTAGGTTATGTGTTTTATTTTGAAAAGGGAGTCGCCTACAGAAATTGTCGGCGAATTTTTTATATTTTAAATTTAATTTAAATATATAGTTTAAAATATAACATTTGATTTTGAAAGTAATTTTAAGTTTAAAATTTTTAAGATATGAAATCAAACCGATCTCGCATCCCAAATAGTTTATATAAACGAGCACCGCACCACAAACCGTGTATCTATCCCGAAGAATAGACACACTCGCTTGATGATGGGGCTTGATTAAATAAACTAGGAGATTTGTGACATCCGTTTGGTCCGCGAACCAATTTTATAAGCCGACAAATTCCCCTGTTTAATATGAAAACATTAAACGGGGTTTATGTTACTCGGGTTCTTAAAATTCCCATAAGGGCAAGCCCCTATAGTTAATTACATCTTAAGTGACGGGAATCACCTAAGAAAACTCTCGATAATAATCGAGTAGTTCTCGCTCTCAAGAATTTCAAAGTTTAAGTCTTGAGGGATTGAATTTTGGAATTTCGATAGGAATGGATCAAATTTAGAACATTTTATTTTGGGAATTCAAAGGAAGAAAGGCAGAAGAAATCACGGATTCGAAGCGAACTTCGGTAATTTCCCGACTATCCTACTGTTTGGCTTGAACTTAGGAAAGTCCTAATATTTATTTAATGTTTTGATATTGCCAATTTTAATTAATTAGGACTTATCTTCGTATGATAAAATCATACAAATAGACTTCGAAGATGTGAGGGTTTATGTCGTATCGGACGACTACCTCGTAGTCCTAAGACCGGTTAGGGCTTAATTTACATGATACGATCATGCAAATGCCTAACGAAGAGTTGAGGATTTATGTTGCACTAGTGCAAGCTACCTCAAAGTCCTATGGCTTGGTTATTTAATTCTAAGAAAGTTCTGTCATGCAGTAGACTTAGGTTTTGCCGATGACGATGGCCGTGCCGCCCACCATGCTCCGAGCTCCTTGTTGTTGCGGAGGTTTAGTTCTAGAAATCATAAATCGGGAGATGAGAGAAGTGTTCGGTTTAGAGAAAGTCTTAATTTCCAAGTGTTTTTTATGTTTTAATTAAAACAAATCTTAAAGTTGATTATAACAACACCGGTTAAGATCCCACTGGTTCCATCCTTCGGCATCGTTATTTTTATCGGATTCACTTAGTCCGGATGAATTTGCTAAACTCAACCGAATGAGTTCCACACTTTCATTTAGACCGTGGGAAATCCCGTTAGCAACACGTAGGTTACATCATCCGAGGTATTCCCGATCATCCAACAATACGTTTTAATTTAGTTGTAGTTGTAGTTTTGTGGTTTTGTTTGTGATTAAATTTTGAGTTGTTTTATATTTTGAAATGTTGTGGCGGTGAATTTTATCTTGTAATGACTTTTAATTTAGTTTTGGTTTCAGTTTTAGGGACTATCCTAAAGGTGTGGGTTTTCATGCAACAGTTGTTTATCATGCAAGAAAAACTAAGTGCGATGCGATTAAATAAACTGCAGTAAGGAAAATTACAATAAAATAAAAGCGTACTTGGAGGGTCTTCCCGTCATCCCAAGTTGCACTTAAAACACAATTAGAATATTTAAGCATTTAAAGCAGATTCCTAGGTAAAGCTAAGGGAAGGGTTATGGTTTTCTACCAAGTTCCTAATCCTATAGCTAGTCATCTCCTATGACGTCTAGGTTCTTGTATTTTGGTTTGAGGACGATTTTCTTCATCAAAGAACAATTAAGTTCAATTGTTCTTATAAATATCCTATCATATCGAGAAAGTGCTTAAGACGAGTCTTAAACATCTTTTCAATATTTCTAGGATTATTTTAAGTCCAAGAGAATTTAATTATACAAATGAATTAATCATCCGGAGTTCAAGTTTATTATCTTGCTCGATGAACTAGGACATTCGAATATCTTATGAATGAATTAACACTTCACTTAATACTCCATTTAGGAGTTATGACAACAAGAGCTTTCGAGGGCAAATGGATGTTCAAATGATTTATGATTTAACTTAATTTCAATTAATGGGCTTAAGTTTGGAATAGTGTTCAAGTTGTTTTAGATTTATTTTTGAATTCTTTATGTCTTAGGTGATGTTATATTTAATTTAATTTAATTTAATGTGGTTTAATTTAATTTAATTTAATTTAAGTTAATTTAATATAATATGATTTAATTTAATTTAATTTAATTTGATTTAATTTAGTTTGATTTAATTTAATTTGATTTAATTTAATTTAATTTAATTTAATTTAATTTAATTTAATTTAATTTGATTTAATTTAATTTAATTTGATTTAATTTAATTTAATTTGATTTAAATTTAATTTAATTTAATTTAAATTTAATTTAAATTTTTTAATTTAGATTGATTTAATTTAATTTTACTTTAATTTACTTTAATTTAAATTTTAATTTAATTTTATTTTTTTAATTTTTTTAAATTTTAATTTAATTGAAATTTTAAAAGGGTTTAATAATTTAACTTCAATTTAATTTAATGATTAAGTCTTTTAGCATTTTAAATCTTAAATTTGGATTATCATTTTAATTAGGAATTAAATATTATTGAGATGATTAATTTACGGATTCTTAAATTAAAGAACAAATCTCTTCCTAATAATGTCCCTATTTTAATAATTCCAGTTTTATTATTCTTCCAGATTTAATTAATTTTTTAATTAAAGTTCATTTTAATTATTTTCAAATTGTTTGGTAAGTTTTTACACTTTAATTATTTAAATTTCAATCATCCAAATCATATTAAGATCAAATATTTTACTCTTTAATTTTATTAAACCTAAAGTTTTAATTAAGGGTTAAAATTTTAATTACCATTTTGCCCTTCAAGCTTAATAATTTCATAACTCACTAAATTGAGCTTAAATGAACTTGAAATTTTTATGTGACTTCACTCATATGTCAATAAAGACATGAGAGGAGAAAATGTGATTTTTCTGTATTTAATTTATTTATGTAATTATTTTTGGTGGAAAATAGGGATTTCCAAGGAAAATTTAATAATATGACCAAGGGAAAGTTTCTGTCCTTAAGAAAATTATGGGACATTCCTAATGACCAGAGGACCACTTGGACCAATTTTGGTAATTTTTTGAATTATATTATTTTTATTATAATTATTTTGAGTTTTGGAGTATTAATTAATTTAAAAATAAAATAAAGATTGAAAAATGAATTTTATATTTTTCAAAAATCTCTCTGATATCAAGGAAATCAAAGAACCAATTTTTGTAATTTTTTGATTTTTCTTTGATTTATTAGAATTATTTTAATGGAAATGCTAGAAAATACATTTTTTTTTAATTTTAAAATTAGCCTAGGGCTTTAAAATTTAATATCTCATCATAGGGACTTAAGAAAAATATGGGGTTTGTTCCTAAGTGATTAAAATTCAAAATGTGACATTTTGGTGAATTTTATTATTTTTGTGATTTTTATTATTTTTTAATTATTAAAATATTAAAATAATACAAAAAATCAACTTTTTAGAAAATTGAAATTTTAAATTTCTTAAATTCTCCTAATATAAGAGAGGCTCCAAAACCAATTTGGTGAATTTTTGAAAAGTATTTTGAAAGTTATGAATTTTTAAAGTTTTAATTGGCTAAATGGCTTAATCAACCCATTTAGTAGGGCTAACCAAGTCCAATTGACTTCAAATTTTTATGGTGGGTTCCTCTGATCCTAAAGGTCAGTGGAGAATTGATTTCAAGTCAATTTGATGCATGATTAGCTCTAATTAATTAAGGACCTATTTTGGGTGTTTAAGCGGGTTATTCCAAGTGGATTAATTCAAAACCTATTTTTCCTAGGTTCCTCTAGTCATAATAAACATCACCAAATTTTCCTAGAATTTATTTCACAACATGCTAATTATTGGATTTAAAATACTCAAAACAAGAACATGAATTTGAAAAATCAATAACTTCTCATAGGGATGGCCTCGACTTTGGAAAATTCAGGGAATGTTTCCAAATTCGGAGGCTTCAAAAGCCCTATGGTCTCATGCCATGGTGAATTTCCTATATGCATGGAGAATTAAAACAATGCGTACAGTAAAAAAATTATTAAAAATAAAATACTTGATGAAATTAAATGATTTCTTTTCCACATTATTCTCCTCCGTTCACTCGAGCAAGAGGGTATTTTTATTTTATTTTTCTGATTTTTCTACACAAAGTTATTCATTTTTGAAGTTTAGGGAATTAAATAAATAGAAAAATACCCTAATTTTCTATTTAAAACGGCGGCGCTGACTCATCCTAGGCAGCTCCGAAATGCCGCGTGTCGCGTTGCCATTCGACGCCGCCATCCAACTCAGCGCTCCGGGGGCCCGCTGTATCGTTCCATCTCCTTGTCCGGCGTGATCCTGGCCGTCTGTCCGCGCGTGTATGGAATGAATGGCATCCGTTCATCGTCCCCAAGCGTCCTCACCAGAGAGCCGTCCACACTAAAACCCTAAGAACTCACTCATTTCTCAACGGATTTTCGTGTTC
This sequence comes from Papilionanthe hookeriana x Papilionanthe teres, assembly GCA_022702705.1. Taxonomy (NCBI): domain Eukaryota; kingdom Viridiplantae; phylum Streptophyta; class Magnoliopsida; order Asparagales; family Orchidaceae; genus Papilionanthe; species Papilionanthe hookeriana x Papilionanthe teres. The sequence goes on from CM040433.1 coordinate 67,684,141, forward strand.
TTGTGCTCTATGGATTCGTCTTGATAAGACGAATACATCCATATGGTGATCATGCATTGAAATTAAGGCATTTGAAATGGAGAATCTCCAGAAGCTCGGGATAAAGAGTTAGCTCATACCTTTGCTCAGAGAAGTGTGGCTTCAATCTGAGGGTTGTGTCACCTTCTATCGGGTCCAAGCAAGCTGCAGATGAAGTCCCTTGGCCCGGTGAATTGTCTAGGTATGATTTCGACCAAGCCCGATCACAAAGCTTGGAGTCCGGAACGGATGGGTGGCCCGGAGAGGGGCTTTTGCTGGTGGACTTCTTCCCTCGGTCCGGTGAAGGTGTAGGACCAATCAATTCGAGGATTGATCCACCGTGGAGAAGTGTCCCGGTTTTGGGTGGAACTTTGGGCTGAGAAATTGGGCTCTGTTGGTGGGGATTAGGGCAAATTGTCACTGGGGATCAACTGCTCTAAGTATGGAGAGTGATCTGGAGCAATTTTGGCAGAGTTTCAGCAAGGTCTGGTTCAGCACCTTCCATGGCCGAGAGGGGGTGGTGTTTAAATAGGAGAGGGTGGAGGGCCTCCCAGGGGGAGTTAGGGCTTGGGATCAGCTGCTCTTGGCAAGAGAAGAACAGCTACAATGGCCACTGGGGATGGGGCAGCTCGGCAGGTGAGAATTCCAAGTTCGGGCTCACATGTGAGCTCTCGGCCCAGTGGTTTCCGGCGGCTGTGGTGGCTGGCCGGCCAGGGTCAGGTCACCCTCAAGGTCATGGAGGTCAGGGCTGGGGCTTAGTGCAGTCAATTGGCCATGGACATGTGTAAAGGAGTTGAATTGAAATGGACTGGGGGGAAGGCTATTTTGGGTTCAAATGAGTCAACCCACCTTTTTGGGTTTGGTGCACCCTTCCATGGCTGATTTGGGCTGAGGGAGGATCAGGTGAATCAGCTAGAAAAGGGTAGAGAAGTCACCATCCATGAATATTTTGATTAATCATGGATTAAGGTGAAGCATTAAAAGGGTTAAAACCTTTTTAAGGGGGCTTAAAAGAGGCTCCTCCTTTTGCCATTAATGGCTTGATCACATGTCAAACCTTCCATGGCTTCATGTGGCTTGTTCGTGGCTTGTCTTTGGCTTGGGGAAAAGCTTGGTCAATTTCATGAAAATGGAATTTGGAAATTTTGGTAATTTAGGGGTGATTTGATGGGATTTGGCAAATGGCTTGATTTGGAACCATTTGATGATTGATTTGAACTTAGGGATGATTTTAATTGGATGCATGATGAAGAAGAATGTCATATGGACTTTAGATGAATTTTGGGCCTTTAGAATTTAGTGAAGATGGGCTTTTGGATTTTAAAATGGATTTTAGGATGGGAATTTTGCAAAGGATTAGATCCAATGAGTGTTGAATTTAGTTTAGGAATGTTTCATGAATGATTTGGAATAAACTTGAAGTGTTTGGGCTAGGTTTGGGTTGGATTTGGATCTCTTTGGTGAATGGGCCAATGTAGGTCAAATTGGGCTAACTTGGGCCAATGTTGGGCTAGGATTGAAATTGATGTAAAATAAATGTTGGGAAATGTTTATGGGAGTGTTTCAAAGAGGTTTTGGCTTTGGTTGGGTTTTGATTTTGGGGTTTGGGCTTATTTGGGTTAGGTTTGGGTTTAGGTCAAAATTGGGCCTTTTAGCTTTGGGTTGAATTTGAGTGGGGTTTGGGTCTAAATTTTGGACAAATCATGTTAGTGTTTTGTTTGTGGGGATGTTAAGGAAAGTTTAGAAAAGATTTGGGGTCAATTGGAGTTGAATTGGGTGAGTTTGGATTAGGTTTGGGTCATGGGTCCAAATTGGGCTTTAAGGTCAAAAGTGAAATTGAATTCAAATGTCAATCAAATTGGGCTTGGATTTGGTCTAGATTTGTGTTGGGGATGTTGAATTGAAGTTTAGAATTGAATTGGACCAGAATTTGGGTCAATTGGGTAGGTTTGGTTTGACATTGGGTTCACTTTGGGTTAAAAATGGGTCAAATTGGGGATTTTGATAAAAGTGGGGTAAATTGACAAAATTGGCCCATAGTGTAGATAGACAAAATGAAATTGGGAATATTTGGGATTTTTTGGAATTTTCTAGGAATTTTCTAAATTTTTGGATTTTTTGGCTAAGAGGGGCATTTTGGGTATTTGGAGGGTATTGAGAGGTATTTTTGGAATTTTTGGTATTTTTGGCTATGAATGATCAATTTGAGTAATGTGGGAATGTTTGGGATTGTTTTTGAGGAATTTTGGGTGATTTGGAAATTTTAAAAATTTTGGGTAATTTCGAGGGTTTTGGGTAAGTTAGGCGGGTGTAGGGTCCCGGGGGTCAAAAATTGAAAATTTAGAAAATTGAAGATTGGGTAATTGTAAGTGGAATGAAATCATTTTGGTTGAGCCATGAAGCCATATCAAGCCCATATGAGCCATGAAGGGACTCATTTGAGGCATCCACTATGTTGTTCCTAACCCTCTTAGCCAAGGGCTTAGGGGTTAAGGACCATCCATGTGAATCACCTTCATGAGTCAGGAGGTCAAATTGGGTATGGGTGTGGTTTTAGGAGGTGTGTGAAAGCGTAGTGTATAGGTGTAGTGTGTGTGTAAGTCAACCCTTCACCAGACCAGGCCACCCAGGGCAGTCCTAAGGCCAAAGAGTCCTATAGGAACTCATCCTTTAAACTTCCACATTTGATTTCAACCCTCTAGGTGATTAGGGGTCTACAATCAAGTTTGTGGAGTTTGCAAGGAGTTAAGAAGTGGTTTGAATTTCTAAGTGGTGGGTCCCAATTCTAATCCTCTAGGACAGTCAAAGGAAAAGGCCTAAGGCTAGATCCTAAGTACTAAAGAGAAGAAGAGAAGACCTCATCAAAAATGAGGTCAACAGGCCACCCGCCCAATTTAAAGCACAAATTGGCCCATCCAATGTGCCAAGCTACAATTGGCCACTAGAGCTGCTCAGTACTCCACATGAGCAGCTTAATGCACCCAAACTAAACCCTTGAGCTTCACCCTAGCCATGGCTGTTTAAGCCCACCTACTCCACCACAAAAAAAGAGAGATTCACATCTACCTTAGGGAGATTATGCCAAATTGCTTCCAGAGCTTCCTCCAACCCTCCTAAGCTCAAGCCAAGTAACCTTCAGCCTTAGCCCCCACTTCCTGAGTTCAATTTTTTAGCTTAAGTTTCAGCTGAAATAGGGAACAATTCACCACAGCTCCACACTGCACCAAGATATAATTGCTTGCATCCAAACTATCACCAGACTGAGAGAAGAAGATACCCCATAAAAACCCCATCACAGACTCCCTCCAACATTACCTTTGAGTCTGGATGAATTTAGGTCTAGGCATTTCACCAGAGGGACTTCATTTGTGAGCTCGTTGGACCTCCCTGAAGCTTCTACAAGCATCTGATTAAGGCATCCCCTCTCAGACCAAGGTATTGAACTTCACCTTCTTCCTGAGCTTATTTTGATTCTCCATCCATGTTGGGCAAATTTAAAGCTAGGGTAGTCATATAGATAGGTTTTCCTAGGTCAGATGAGTTCATAGAAATAAACCTGAAGTGATTTGATTGAGTCTAGGTTAAGACAATATGGTTAGAAAGTGAACGTCTTACGGGTTAGGTCAGTTGGGGACGATGATGCAGAACTAATGAATCGTGTGTGTTGGATGAATGAAGCTGATGCTGTTGGACAAGGAGATGGTGTATAAAGCACGGGCTAACGAGGTGGCTACATGGATGGCAGCGTCGAACCTGAGCACGATTCGAAGCACCGTAGGATGAGGTGGCGCCGCACTGGATAAGTAGAAAAATAGATTTTAAATGATTTATTTAAATCAGAAATCTTAGAAAATGCATAACTTGGTGTAGAAAAATGACAAAAATAAAAGAAAAATACCCCTTGATCAGTGAATAGAGCAAAATAATGTGAAGATGGTTTGTTATTTATTTGATGTATATTTTATTATTAATTAACTAAATACAATATTTCATGTTTGCATCCTAATTAAATCTGGACATTTAACCCTAGCTTGAGCTTTGGATTTTTTCATCTCTCTGTCATGTGGGAGCTTCCATGATTTTTCTAAGGACAGGGGAGATCTCTATGTGGAGAAACCTAATTTTCAAGTAAAATGTCCCTCTTTTGATATAAAATTTATAATAATTAAAATTCTAATTAGAAAAATACAAAGTCAATTTTGTTAGGTTCACTGTGATCCGAGGTCCAAAGTAAAAATATAAACTTGGTTTAAGTCATTAAAACTCACCCTAACTGTAATTAACTCATTAAAATAAAATAAAATAAAATTAAATTGGGCAAAATATAAATTTAAATGGCATAAAAATTATTCTCCACTGTAGTTTGATGTTAAGGGATATCCCTATAAGAATTTCAAGCTAATTGGAGTTAATTTGCCACTAAATTGAACTTTCTAAGTGAAATAGCATTTTTAACATTAAAACAACTCTAATAATTAAAATGCAACTAAAAAAATCACCAAATTGGTTTTGGTAGTTTTCTGTGATCAGTGGAACATAAGAAAAATAAAATTTGAATTAAAGTAAAATTTCCTTCTTTAAGCCCCTTTTTGAATTATATAATAATTAAAAATTATTAAAATTAATTAAAATAATAAAAAAGTCATAAAAATATTAAAATCTTTTAAAATGTCACTTTTGCTCTCCTGATCATTTGGGAACCCTTAAAATAATTTTTCTAATTTTCTAAATAATGATATTAATTTTAAAGGGGCTAATAACAATTTTAAGCTTAAAAATGGATTTTCCTAATTTCTCACCAAAATAATTATAATATTAAAATATAAATCACAAAAATAAAAAATTTGTTTCTTTGGGTCAACTGACCTTAGAGAGAATTATGAGAAATATAAAACTTAATTTTGAAAATAAATAATATTTGATAATTAATTAATACTCTAGAACTTAAAATAATTATTAAATTAAAGTAAAATTCAAAAAATCATGAAAATTGGTACAAGTGGTCTAATGGTCTATGTGAACCTCCATTAAATTTCTTAAGAATAACTAATTTTTATATTAAGTTATTGAATTGTCTTTGGAAATCCTCATTTTTTCTTGTAAATAATAATATAAATTAAATTAAAATAAGAAAAATCACATTATCTCCTCTGATGTTCTAATTGTCCCATGAGTGGGGTAACATAAAAATTTCAAAGTCATTTAAGTTATATTTAATAAATTATGAAGTGATAGGTTTTATAGGGGCATAATTGAAAATAAGGAATAAATGTTTTGGCCTAATCAAAGGGAAATGGGAAATGAACGATCATAATTGGAATATTTAGATGATTGAAATGCAAGGGAATTAAATGGTAGATACTAATTTCACCTTTGTCACATAAAGGATAAATTTAAAATTTCTTTAATTTGGAAGATAATTAAAATTAATGATCCCAGGGTTTGGGGTTTCAATTTGGAAGTTAATAATCCATCAATCTAATACGTCTAGTTGGTATTTAATGACAAATCAATACTTTGTTAAGAATAATAATCACATAAGTTAACTTTTTCTCAAAAATGCAAATATACCCATTTAGTCTTAAGGGCTTGGTAGTGAGCTATGGTTAATCAAATTTTACTAATACGGATTAGAAAAGATGATAAAATTAATTTGAAACACTACAAGCCCAATTTAAATAAATTAAATTAGCTAAAATTCTTAATAAATCCATTTGCCCCCTAAAGGCCTCACTCACATAATTTACAAATAGAATATTGAGTGATAACTACCCCGTTCTTAGGGTTGATTAAAACATTAGTTCATTGAGCATAAGGGTATGATAGGGATTATTCGCCAAGCAACATAATAAGTTTGAACGAACTCGAGACTTTACAAGAGATTATGAGATGTCCGGGGCCCAGTCCCTGGACCTTTCTCATACTCTTTTGGATATATTGAAGGATGATTAAAATTATTATGCCTTATTTGAGAAATCATCTATACACTTAAACAAACAGGACCCACCAAGTAATGATATAGGACATAGTAGGCCAATGACGAACCTATCTATAGGCTTGCTTAGCTTATATTACAAGCATGTTTCAATTCCTGTAAAATTATATATATGCATTGCAAGGCTAAACTTTCAGGTGAAGGAACTAGAAGAAATGTCAGGTTTGCTTTTATTTTATTACATTGCAATTTACATTCATTTACTTTCTCGCCTCTTCCAATTGTGAGATTGCATCATAAACAATAATGTCACCCTGCATGTCAAAACCAAAACTTTTAGGAATGCCACAAAACCAAAACTAAGATTAAGATTAAAACAAAACAAAGATAAATTTCACATGCACAACAGTTAAAATATAAAACAATTTAAAATTTAATCACAGACAGAATAAAATTGTAATTGCAACAAAATTAAAACGTCTCTTTGAATGATCAGAAATCCCTCGGAGGAGGAATCCTACGGTTGCTAATGAGATTACCCATGGTCTGAATGAAAGTATTGAGTACATTTAGTTGAATTTAGTAAATTTATCTAAACTAAGTGAATCTAAATAAAATTGTGGTGTCAGAATGAGGGAACTGTGGGATCTTAACTGGTGTCACTATAATCAACTTAAATTCCCCCTAATAAGACATTAAGCAACTCAATTTAAAAGTTTCCAAAACATGCTACTTCTCTCAATCTCCTATATTTGACACTTCTATATCTAAACCTACTACGACGAGAAGCTTGGAGCATACAAGTTGGGTAGCACAGCCATCTTCTACAGCAAAACTCCCTAGAATTAAAGAACAAACCATAGGACTTCGAGGTAGTTTGCCTAGTGCAGCATAAATCCCCAGTTTTTGTCTCTAAGTCCTTTCACCCAATGCAGTATAAGCCCTAATTCATCTTAAGTTTCTGTGGTTGTCATCTGATATGGCATAAATTCTTCTATCTTCCAGGCTATTCAAATGAACGGTATCAAGTGAATGTAAGCCCTTAATAATAAAATTGGCAGGATGAAACACTAAAATTTAAAATAAAATAAGATTGTGCCCAGTTCACAGAGCAACCTTTTTTGTAGTGCTTGCACTATATTTATAAGGGTTTAGGCCTTCGCTAACTTTCAGAATGTTTCTTTCAACAGTCATGATGTTGACCCCTACGCATACCTTCTATTGTAACTTGCCAAAATCCTGTAAGGCCTGTCTTGCTGCACTAATGATTCAGTTTGGGACCGGCTTCAGTGAGTTCAATGTTGTACTTCGAAAAGCCCTGTTTGTCATCGTGAAAGTTGCTGCCCCTAGAGATCAAAAGCCTTCTATCAAATTTGACATAAATTCCCATCAAGACTTCCCTTCTGCTAAGAAGGTGAAGGTTGCTACGACCCCTGTCAAGTCAGTCGTCTCCGTGCTTAGAAGATTTATAACCCCTACTGCAGCTAGATTTTTCTTCACCGTTCCTAACTTTCCGTATGCCAAGGGAAATGAGTTTATGTATGAAAAAGATTTTAATGATTCTTTTCTTACTTCTCCATCTATTTTTGAGATTGGTTCCAGTTCTAGATTTCTCTCGTTGACTAGGTCTCAGAGGAGGAACCGTAGTCGTCTGATTCCTAAAAACGCCAGGGCATAAGCTACAAGTCTACCTGTGATTGATGAGATTCCTCACCATGAGGAACTCGTTTTACTGGAGACCTCTCCACTCCTTTGAAGGAGTAGATTCCATCTGTTATTTGATACTATCGGAGATGAAAGCCTCCACAGGATTGCTACTACTTTGTCGTCACCACATGGACGTGATGAGGTGAGGGAGAGGCCCACACTCATCACCCAAGTCTGCACAGTTTTTCAGAGATTGGCTAAGAATGAGGGATGCTCCATTGTCAAGAATCTCAAGAGAATGGGACGTGCAATATCCTCTGAGATTTTGAGGAAGGAAAGACCCATCCAGTTTCTATTAGAGACCGTTTGGGGAAGCATGTTGATGCTACCGCTAAAGATGCTACTACTGTCATTTCGACAATTCTAGTGCACAAATCGGTCAAGTCTTGGCTGGTTCCGAGAGTACCGTCTGTCGATGATTATACGAAATTCCAAAAGAAGAATAGGAGAGGATTTTTTTCATCTATACATTGTCTAAACCCTAGAGAGCACACTTCTCCTCACCACTCTGATGTCCTCGCTAAGACACTCCGTCTCAAGGCGCCGACTCTTAAGAAGAAAGTGTGGTTACCAAAGGTCGTTCACCAGTATGCTCTGAGAAGTCTGTGAATCACGAGATGGATCATGAGTTTCATATTCTCATTGTCACTACTGCCGTTACTTCTGTGACAGTTGTAGAGAGAAGTGATAATTGAGGAAAGCCTACAGATCTGAAGCTAATTAAAGAGAAAATAGTCAATGATAAAGTTGGAAAGCTCCGAGCAGAGATTTCAGAGTTAGTAAAACAATGAGGGTTGGACATTGATGATGAAGATTACTACCAGTCGAATTACCTAGAAGAAGAATTCATGAAAATTAATGTGGTTGAGACTAGGTCCACGTCATATACATGTGATCCTCCTAGTGAGTAGAATGCTGTAGATGAGCTTCAGAGGGCTATTTTCGTAAGAGATGAACATATTATGCGTATGGAGAAGAAGATGGGGAAATGGTCGCAGCCATAATTGCCATGACCACGGTACATGGACAGTCGTAGTCACAACCAGTAGCATCTTTGGAGGTTAATTAGCCAGAAGTTATACATACTACAGATGAAAGAAGAGAGGTCACTTCTGCCAATGAAGATGAACCTCTAAAGAAAGATTCTACTTTGATTCTACCAAAGAAGGATATCAAACAAATAGTCGCACAACAAGTTTGAGAGGCCTTAGCTCAGTCCAAAGGTGGAGCATCAGTTTTAAAGGGTAGACCCTACCCAGAGGAGCTTGATTTCATGCCCTACCCCAAAGGCTTTATGCCCCCGACTTTTAAGATGTTCGAGAGGACACAAAATCCTCGTCAGCATATACACATTTCAGAGCCAGTTGTTGCAACACAGGAAGAAGTTAAGTTCTATTGTTTTGACAGTTTGTCAGCAGCTTGTCAGGGATAGCTTTTGACTGGTATGCAGAAATACCGAACATATCAGTTAAGACCTTTGTAGAATTGAAGAACATGTTCATCAAAACATTAACCGGTGCACAACACCATGTTACTATTAGGGATCTTCTAGTGGAGCAGCAGAAGCCCGACGAGACTCTGGTCAATTACATTCTGAGATGGAGGAACTTAAGCATGAAGTGTGAACCATAGCTACAGAAGCAGAATATGAATGAGATACTACTCAAGAGTATCCACGGGCCCGTAGCTTTCATGCTTAAGGTTCTCACTATTAAATCCTTTAGGAAATTATTCAATAAGGGCAGTAGTTTACATGAGGAAGTAAAGCATATGATGCCTATAGAGAAAGCACAGAAAATGAGACCGGTCAAAGTATATGAAAAGTAATTTGGCGTAGTAGCAACGGTCGATAAAGGGAAGCAACAGATGAGGATTTAAGTTGAGCAGTTGCTGCAACAGCAGAATCAGTCACCCCATTACAGTTAGCCTCCACATTACAGTCAGTCTCAGCAGTACAGTCAACCCCGTACGCAATAGATCAGTTAGACTAGTCAGCAGCAAAGGCTGTACAAGGCAGATGGACAACAGGGTCCAACGATTTTAGAACGACTATGTAAGAATTAATCCTTTAAAATGAAGTTGCAGCAAATATGTTCAAAAATTTGATAAAGAAGCCCAAGCTGAAGAAACTAAAATAGATAAATAAGAAGAATCATCCCAACATTTGTCCCTACCACTGGTTGCTCGGGCATACTATAGAGGGATGTTTCAGCTTTAAGGATTTACTTAAGAGGAACTATAAAGAAGGAAATATAACAATCCCAAATGGGTATTTAAAATAACCTGAAAGAGGTTTCATAAATACGATTTTGGCTGAGCCATTTTATCTGATAAATCCATTTGTCGACAGAGATGGATGGAGCACGGTCTGGACCAAGCCTTCCAAAAAGATTATGGATCAGATATAGGTCATTTCAGAGCAAGCCGCTACACGGAGTCTGCCACCTTCTATGCCAAAGATGGGGATTACACCGGAGAAATCATCACAGTAGTAGATCAAGAAGGAAGATGCTTTGGATGAGAAGAAGACCAATAGCACAAAGGATAGGATAGGGACTGCCCCCGTTAGATTGGTTATCTCGGATTCGAGGGAGAAATCCCTTGAAAAATTAACTCTGTATAATTTCCACTTTACCCCCTTGAGGTCTTATAATTATAAGAATGATGATTTTGGCTACGTTCTTCATTTTCTAGTGATGACATAAGTCACAACCTATCTGACCCCGATTTTGATTCCCAAAATGATCCTCAAATCATATTAGTTCCCAATGAAAACATTGATAAAAATGAAGAATATATCGACAACAACGGTTACAGCAATACGAGAAGCAAGGAGCCAGTCCTCAAGTGCAAAGGAACTCAACTTACACATAGCTTGAACTTTTCGAATGCATAAACAATACTAGAAGAATCAGCTGCAACGTCAGGAAAACCTCCGAGTCCAGTGGAGGAAGAAATAACGGAAGTGAATCATAGAAGTTGAAAGGTGCTCCCGCCAAGGACAACTCCAGTGGAGAAAGGAAAACATATAATTATTCAACAAGAATTACCACCAACAACAGAAGAAGTGCAGAATCAAAACAAGATTGAGGATTCAAATAAAGTGGATTACAATGTACTAGCTCATCTTAGGAAGTTGTTAGCCAAGCTAAGCATTTACGACACTCTGATCTTGTAAAAGGAGATGAGAGAAAATCTATTCAATGCTCTTCTTGATCCAGACATTTCCTTAGCACAGTTGGCTAGCACATCCTCAGATGGAGTTTGTGCTTTGAAGTGATTGTCTGGCGTTACCTTCACCGATGAAGACTTTCTACTCGGTACTGCTGATCACAATTGTCTGCTCTACATTTCCATCATTATCAGCAGGTTTGTGCTTTCCGGAGTTTTAGTAGATCCTGAAGCATCGCTTAATATAACGACTCTACGAACGTTAGCTTACTTAGACATCGATGCATGAGAGCTAACCACAGATAAGATGATACTAAGAGGATCCAACCAGAAAAAGAAAGAGCCCTCAGACCTATAACTCTACAAATGAAAGATGGAAATCTAATAACAACCATAAAATTCCATGTCATTGACGCAGACACATTGTTCAACAACCTGCTTAGTCGACTATAGCTTCACAAGTACAATATGGTTCCATCATCACTACATCAATGCATCAAGTACTACAAAGATGGACAAAAACATTGCATTAAGGGACGAAGATGTCGCCTACTACGCTCTCCTGAAGCAAAAAGAATTTTCAAGAGAACGTGTGCCAAATGAGATTGAAGATTCAGCAAGATCACATGAACGAGACCATTCACCTTCACTTCAATGAATTCTCACCATTCCTTCACAATGAGTTGGCGGAGATTCTTTTAGTCCACGCATCCGAGGTCGAGGCCCGGGACGAGGGTGAGGAAGAACTCACCAGATTGTTGAACAGATGATTCTGACGATCTACATCTACGTAGAAGAAAGCTCCAAGGAGGAGGAATTCAAAAAAGAAATAATTATGATAAGTCATAAGGAGCCTCAGTTTGACATCTCTTTGGAAGACATAGAAAGGAATGAATTTGAATCAATGTACGATCGGACTAGTCATTTTGTTCAAGCCATGACTCTAACTCTGATCCATCCTTAAATGATCGAGAGTATCAAGGAAGTCTATAATGGTGGTTTTAAACCGATCAAATTTTACTGAGCTACTCCTTCTACTTTTGAACGTTGTGTAAATCTTGAAGAAAATGATTCAAATGAATTAATGGAATTACCTTTTTGTTACTTCTCTCCATGTTTACAAAAATTATCTCAACAAGGATATGTGCCAATACAAATGCCAAAACATAAGTTACAATCATTTGAAAAATTATAAAATGTAAAAGGAAAGAAACTCAATTAAAAAAAAGGCTTGGGTTTAGAACTATTGGACCAGTCAATTACTCAGAATTTTGCATGGTTGTTACTAGCTAGTCAGATGAAAATTCTCTTGACATTTAAGATGAATTCGAAGATCAAATGATAGATGATGCTCTGCAAGAATTCGAAGAGGAAATTAAATCAACAGTGGATGAACTTAAGGAGATCAACCTCGGGACTAAAGAGCAGCCGCAACCAACATTTATAAGTTCGTTAGTTAGTGAAAAGAATCCGCAAATTTTATCAAGTTATTATGAGAATTCAAAGATTGTTTTTCCTAGACTTACGATGAAATGCCAGGATTATCTCCAGAGGTTGTAGTTCACCGTCTTGGAATAGATCAAAGTATAAGACCAGTAAAGCAAGCTTCTAGAAGAATGCAGCTTGATATAGAACAACAAGTCACAGCCGAGGTGAAGAAGTTGATAAACTCAACTCTAGCTTTGTGTGAGAAGAACAGTATCTGACATGGTTAGTTAATGTTGTTCCAGTGAAAAAGAAGAATGAACAGATTTGAGTGTGTCAACTTAAGGGACTTATACAAAGTATGTCCAAAGGATGAGTTTCCATTGTCGTTACCAAAATTAATGATAAATATTGTGTCGATGCACGAAATTTTCTCATTAATGGATGGATCTTCAAGTTACAATCAAATCAAGATGGCTCTAGAAGATGCAACACTTACAACATTCAAAAATCTGATCGAGATTTACTGCTGCATCGTTATGCTGTTTGGTCTGAAGAATGCCAGAGCTACTTACCAGCGAGCAATGACGATGATCTTAGATGACCTTATTCAAAACCAAGTAGATTGTTTCCTAGACAATTTAGTCATCAAGAGCAAAGCGAAGAATGATCACCTATATGATTTGAGGATAACAATTGAATGATCATGAAAATATAATATCAAGATGAATCCCCTAAAGTGCACCTTCGGCATTACCTCCGAGAAATTTCTAGGATTTGTTGTCCGTCATCGAGAAATCAAAATCATACTAGAGAAGATTAGAACTATCTTAGAAATGCCTCCTCCCAAAGCCTTGAAGAAATTTCATTCTTTTTAAGGTAAATTGGCGTATTTATATCTAATATGTTAGGAAGGTGTATACCCTTTTCAAATTTACTTCGAAAGGATGTCAAAATCATTTGGGGAGAGCCATGTCAATAGACTTTAGAAGATATCTAACGACATTTCCTATTTTGATAGCCCTTATCACGGGTAGATAGTTTATACTTTATTTCATGGACTTAGACGAGTCCCTCGGAGCCTTACTAGTCCAAGTCAATGATGAGAGTAAGGAGAATGCACTCTACTACTTGAGTCGAAGTCTAATACCAGCGAAATTAAAGTATCCTCCTATTGAGAAACATTTTCTAGCTTTGGTTTTTGCTGCTCAAAAGTTTAAACACTATATATTTTCTCGAAAGGTTAACCTGATTTCTAAAGTCAATCCATTGCAATATCAAATGACCTGACAAACACTTTCTGGACGTTTAGCAAGGTGATTGATGATTTTATTACCATTTGACATAACTTTTGTGCCCCTTCGCACTATCAATATGTAGATTCTTGTAGACTTCCTTTTAGCGTACCCACTATCAGCTTGGTCCTCTCTAAATGATGATCTACCAGACGAACAAATAATGCATGTGGACTAATTATGTGTCAGATGTTGGGAAATGTACATCGATGGAGTGTCGTCAGCTTGAAGAGATAAAGGATCAGGAACATTTATACCAGATAAAGCAGGAATTGGTCTGATCTTTGTGACACTGGATCAGGGAGTGCTAAGATTCTCCTACCACTTGACAGTTCTATGCACAAAATATGAAGTAGAATATGAAGTATTAATCATGGGTTTGAAAGTGGCAATATTAATGTAAATAACAAACATCGCCATTTATGGTGACTTACAACTCATCATCTAGCAAGTGGCGGGACAGTATAAGATTCTAATGCTGAGATTAGAAGAATTTCACCGCTATGCGATGAAGTTACTAGAGCAGATTCCAAGTGTGACATTCTGTAGGATTCCTCAGACCATGCCCAAGCGGAAGCTTTAGCTGAGCTTGCTAAGGAATTGGCTTGTCTACCCAAAGATTCTTTAGACATTATAGTTTAAGTATGTCATGTTTTATCACAGATCGACCTCGATAGTTTACACAAGCTCGAAAAAGAAGAGATAGCAGCTACAGTGTCAGATTATACAGAAGATTGGCATCGACCGATAACAGAATATTTATAAACATGAAGATTTCCAAAAGATAAGTCAGCAGCGCATCATATTCAAAAGAGGTCTTTGTTGTATGCCTTAATTGATAATGTTCTGTACAGAAGACCGTTCAATTAGATGTGGTTAAGATATCTGAGCAAGTCCAAAGTGCAGAATATCATCAAAGTAGTGCATTCCGGATTGTGTGGAGCACACCAGTCATGTTCTAAAATGAAAATGAAAATTAAGAGACTTGGTTATTATTGACCAACAATGATGACAGACTGTATGGACATAGCAATGAAATGTTATTAGTGCCAAGTGCACGGAGTGGTCTTGCACCAACCTCCGAATGTGCTACAGCCAACGGTAGCGTCATGGCCATTCGAGTGTTGGGGCACGCGTATAGTGGGTTCGATAGAGCCTCCATCTTCAAAAGGACATCTGTTCATCCTTGCAGCTACAGATTACTTCCCCAAATGGGCAGTGACAGTTCCATTATGAGAATTTCAGCGCAGCAGGTGTTATAGATTTTCAAGAATCAGATCGCCATCCGCTTCGATGTACCTCGCAAAATTATTTCGTATAATGGGTCCTCCTTCAAGAGCACCAAAATCAACAATATCATCAGACGTTACGAGATAAATTGGAGAAACTATACAATCTAATACCCCAAATAAAATGGCTTGGCAGAAGCCTTTAAAAAGACACTTGTGCAGATTTTGAAGAAAACACTTGACCACAAAAAATGAGGATGACACGAGAAGTTACTAGAAGCGTGATGGTCATACCGAACAACTGTCAGAATGCCAACGCAGTCTACGCATTACTCACTTGTGTATGGGTTTGAGGCAGTGCTTTCATTAGAAGTGCAGCTACCGTCACTTAGAATGGCCATTGCCAATCAGATAACAACAAAAGAACAAGCTAAACTTGGAGTTGGAGAGCCTTGAAGGGAAGAGATTGCTTGTACATCAAACTTTGGAACTCTATCAAGCGAAGATGATTCAAGCCCATGATAAATTGGTCCGCCTGATGTCGTTCAAAGTTGGTGACCTTGTTCTCGTTCTTAGAAGGCTTGTTCTTGCACATCGTAAGATAGGTGGAAATTTTGATCCCCCCCAGGGAGGGTCTATTTATGGTAGAGAAGGTTTACTCCGTCGGGTCATACCAGCTAGTGGATTCTCAATGAGACAGACCCATGTTGCTAATAAATGGTCGCTATTTGAAGATGTACTACGTAACATGAAAAATCTGAAGAAGGATAACTATTTCGACATAGCCTTGAGGCCAGTGTCTATGACTGGGTCCTAAATTAAAGAAATTTTATAATCAAAATCAAATGGAATAACATAAATCTTCATGAAATAAAATGCTCTCACAATTGAAGTCTTTTTAGTTCCAAATCTTGTAAAATTATAATAAATAAGAAATGACATATAAAAAAAGTTAAAATCCAATAAATTATATATTTTTTTATTTTTCTTGTTCGTGCAAAGTACCACCTCACTGACGTTTCCCTGTTTTATGCAGGAAAATGTCAGAAAGAAAGCTGTTTTTTGCGTTCAAAGACGGCTTACATCTAGCGCTTAGAGAATAGAAGACACCTGAGGTTGGTGTGGTAAATTTTGACATGGATTTCTCCCAAGTTAATATAGATTATGAGAGCCCCCTCATGGATTTAGTCAGACATAGGAAGACCGAGGGTTTGCAGTCTTTAGTCTGGATCACTCACCAAGAAGAAGGAGAAGCGTCAAGACAAGGAGCCATCGAAAGTTTCACTGACTAACACCTCCCTATGGCAAGAAGTTAGTGAGTCCCATAGATGATCACCACACTAGAAGGAGATCTAGTTACTTCCACCGCAAAGAGAATTGCATATGCACTGTTGAGGCACACATAGCGAAGGAACACAAACTGTCGCAAGTGTCGACACTTGGACGGGATGGAAAGAAGATAGACCAAAGAGACAGCTACGGAGCTTCCTTCAATTCTAGAGGAATTCTATGAGCCAGAAATGAAAGAGACAGACATCAAATCGCCTGCTACCGAGACAGAGCCAGTGTTCACTAAGGAGTATGTACCAACATAGGACTCGATTGAGGACATTTTACTGGGTGTCTACTTGTACTCATGTTTACCTAGACAGCCATCAGCTACTGAAGCATTTTCAGAGTGTCCAGATTACCATGTTCTGTACTTGGAGGAGTATGAGACCTTTGAGGCATATGCCGCTGCCTCGATGCTACTGAGGAGCAGAAAGCACGCAAATGTAGAGCCATACATACCAGAATATGTTCAGCCGCGACAAAAGAAAAGATTTTCCGACAACAAGATGGCAAAGATACGTTGTGTCAGAGAGAAAGTTTCAAGTTTTGTTCAGATGTACTACGGATGTCTTGGATGCCTCACATCACATGACATCAGTTGTACAACATTTTCAAGTTCAGATCAACTAAGAGCTAGTTTCTTCTATTGTAGTTTGTACTACTAATTGTGTTATGGATGAAAAGCCACAAGGCCATATGTTGGTCTTAAATTTTAACAAACAAAGAATGATACAAAAGAGAAATAGGAAAATAAATAAGAGATTAAAAGATAAACAAGAAATTGAAAAAGAAAATGAAACAAAAGAGAAAATTTTTTGAATTTGAAAACTCTATTAATAAAGGAAAAGCAAAATGAAAAAAGATGAACTTTTCTGCGATCTCGAGTTTTTTTCTTACTGCACAATTCTGCATTCCTCACACACCCCACAAATATTATCTTTTCATTTGTACAATGTCACTTCCCACAGGTACGAAAATCTCTTGATCTCCCATAATTTTTCACGATGTCATGTCATTTTATCACAAGTTTCAAATTCACTACGAATCTCCAAAATCTTTATATGTTTCCACGAATGCTTCTTTAATCTCCCTAAATTTTAGCATCTATTCCAAGATATTTTCTGCCTTCAACAATATTTTATAGTTGGAGCTTAATTGTTCGATTCTTTCTTCAATCTCCCTAAATTTCTACATCCTTTCCGAGATATTTTTTTGCCCACCACGATATTTCAGGATTGGAGCTTAATCGTCTGATTCCTTCAAAATTCCTTAAATTTCTACATCTTTTCTGAGATATTTTTCCTTCTTCCACGATATTTCAGGGTCAGAGCTTAGTCCTCTGATTCTTTGAATTTCCATAAATTTCCTCATCCTCTCTGAGATATTTTCCGCCTTCCATGATATTTCTGAGTCGGAGCTTCGTCATTTGATTTTTTCTTCAATCCCCTTCAATTTCCGTATCCTTTCCAATATATTTTTTTCGACTTTTTAGTCGTCCACTTCCTTCAATTTTCCTAAATTATCGCATCCTTTTTGAGTTAGTTTACGCCTTTCACGATATTCAGAGTCGGAGCTTCGTCGTCCGATTCCTTCTTCAATTTTCCTAAATTTTTGCATCCTTTCTGAGATATTGTCCACCTTCCATGATATTTCAGAGTCGGAACTTAGTCATCCATTTCCTTCAATTTCCCTAAATGTTTGCATCCCTTCTGAGATAATTCCACCTTTAACGATATTTCGAGGTCGGTACCTCGGTACCTAAATTCTGATCCTCATTTCTGAGACTGGTACCTAAATTTCAGTTCTCATCCTTTAAGAACAGTACTTAAATTTTGATTCCCTTCTTTTGAGATTGGTACCTAAATTTCAATTCTCATTTTTGAAGTTGGTACCTAAATTCTGACTCTCCCCTCTGCACTCACTTAAACTCAAAGACTCCCATGAAATTAACTATCTTAAACCAATACAAAGTAAACATTTCACAAATTTGAAATTCCATAAATTTTCATAAATTCCATAAAGCTCAAAATAAATTCAAAACTCAAAATTTAAATTAAAATTAAAATAAAAAATTTAAATTTAAAATCAAGTTCCAATTGCAAAATCATATTTCAAATGAAATCGAATCGAATTTGATTCCTTCAGAATGTGGAGGCTTGAAATTCATAGCTCCATTTTGAAGGTGTCCCACTTGATTTTCCTAGCAAGAGTTCTTGGATTTGAACGTTCTACCAGATAATCCCCAGTGGATAAATTCTCATTGAATTCTACATCCTGTCTTGGGTGTTGACTCAAACAGTTGTGTTGGTTTTTTTTATATTGTCGGTCAACACCAACACGTGCAGTGTGCTTGTCCAGCACACCACATCTATCGTGGTTCCATTTGTTGACCTCACTTTTGTTGAGGTCAAGTCTTTCTGTAGAATAACCTAGGTTCTAGCCATAGGATTTTCCTGGTGACTATATTAGAAGACTAGTGATGGGAACCTACCCCTGAGAAATTTAAAACACTTCTTTGATTCACTTGGAGTTTTTAAATGCTTAAAGTCTAACCTCTAAGTACATAGGATGATGAGACCAAGCATAAGGAAGATCAATAGGAGCTCCCTATAAAAGGTTCAAGCCTAATGACTCTCCCTGAATGGTATGGGCTTGGTCTCATACACTAACACCTACACTACACTTACACTCACAACCTTAAATTAAGCTGCCTATACTTGATCCCCTACTCTTTTGGAAACTTATATGGGTGGTTCTCTAAGCTCTTGACCATAGGCTAAGGTTTGGTTAGAACCAATACATGGAGGATCCAAAGTGGGATTTCTCTTAGTCCATGGCTTAAATGGGTTACCATTCTCATTTAACCCCAATTTTACCAAAAATTCCAACCATTGAACCCTTTACCCCTAAACTCCACCAAATTACAAAATTACCTCTAAACCCTAATTTTGACCAAATTCCTAAAATTATCTAAATTATCCAATTTTCTTCAAAAAATTCCTTACTACTCAAAATACCCATAACACCTCAAATTTCTTAAAATATCCAATGTACCCAAAATGACCAAAATACCCCTCCAAATTCAAAAAATTCCAAAAATTCCAAAAAATCCTAAAAATTTCAAAATCATCCTGAATGTCTCCTCAACCAATTTAAACCACATTACTTGACCCAAATTGACCAAATTGATCCATTTTAACCAAAAGCCCAAATGGTCCCTTTAAGCCTAAAATGTCCAAATCACCTCAAATGCCCACCCAATTGACCTCAATCTCTCTCAATTTCAATTCTAAAATAAAATTCATCATCTTTAATCACATTATAAACAAAATGCAAGTCCAATTTGATCCAATTTTAAGCTCAATTTCAAGTCAAACCAAAAAAGCCCCAATTTTGGCCCTTTGACCTATATCCCCCAATTGAACCCCTTAGCCAAGTGGATTTCCGCAAAATTGAATTCAATACTCCTCCTAACATTCCCATACACCAAATAGATCCACAAATTGACCCACATTTGATCCCAAACCTCACCCAAATCCAACCCAAGTAAAAATCCCTAATTTTGCCCAAAATGTGCCACATGCCCATATTCCACCAAATTGAATCCCCTGGTCCCAAAATTTCCACTCGATTCTTGTTGAAAACACTTTATGATGCTGCCATACATGAATTTGAACCACCAATTGACCCTTAACCCCACTCTAGCCTAACCCAAACCTGAGTCTAACCTAACATGCCCGAAATTGACAAAATGCCTAATTCTCACCAAATTCACCCCCCAAATCAATTCAAAACCACTTCAATCCTTTTCTAAACCCTTCATAACAATCATACACACCATATTGCTCAACCAATTTAACCCAACCCAAGATCAAACCCAAGCTAGCACAACATTGACCCAAGTTACCCCAAATTGAACCCATGACCTAAATGTGATAAAACCTAGCTTATTTTGACCAAGACAAACCTCCCACAACCATCAATTGGACCTCTAGGATAGAGTTAGATGCACCTAGCCCAATATAGTTGAGTGATGGACCAAGTGTTCCATTATTTAGGGAATCTTCTTCCTCAAATGGCTAAATCATAAATTTCTTTGCCCAAAGTTTTCCTCAAATCCATTAATCACCATTAAGACTAACTTCTGGCTCACCTGCCCCCCGACCACCTCCCTTGTCCTTGCAGGCTGGCCTAGACGCCAGAGGAGCCAAAGACTGAGAGCCACCCACCAAAGTTAAAATCCAATTTGGCCCATCCAATGTATCAAGCCATAATTGGCCACCGATGCTGCTCAACACTCCACATGAGCAACTTAATGAACCCAAGCTGAACCCTTGAGCTTCACCCAAGAAATCGTGATTTAAGCCCACCTCCTTAACGGTCAAAAAAAGAGAGATGCACATTTACCTTGGGGAGACTGCCAAAATTCTTCTAGAGCTTCATTCATCCCTCCTAAGATCAAGCCAACCAACCTCCAACCCTATTCCCCACTGCATGAGTTCAATTTTTGAGCTTAAGTTTCAGCTAAAATAGGACACAATTCACCACAGCTCCACACTGCACCAAAACTTAATTGCTTGCACCCACACTATCACTAGACTGAGAGAAGATCCCTCATAAAAAGCGCCATCCAATACCCTCTCCAACCATGACTTTGCTCAAAACCTGAAATCTTGTCTGGTCTAATTTAGGTCTAGGAATTTCACCAAAGGTAGGGACTTCATATGTGAGATCATTGCACCTCCCTAAAGCTTCTTCAACCATCTAATTTAGGCCTCCCCTCTCAAAAAAAGGTATTAAACTTCACCTTCTTCCTAAGCTTATTTCAATTCTCCATCAATGTTAGGCTAAATTCAGGCTAGGTTAGTGGTATAGAAAGGTTCATCTAAGCAAGATGAAACAAAAAAAACAAACATGAAGTTATTTGATTGATTCTAGGTCAAGATCTTAGGGTTAGAAGGTGAACGACTTACAAATTAAATCAGTTGGGGACGATGAAATAGAGCCATTGGATCACGCGTGTATTGGATGAAAGACACTAATGCAGTTGGATGAGGAGATGGTGTATAAAGCATGAGCTAATGAGGCAACTACATGGATGGCGGCATCGAACCAGAGCGTGACACATGGAGCTTTGGAGCGCCATAGGATGAGGTGGCACCGCGCTGGATAAGTAGAAAAATAGGTTTTAAATGATTTATTTAAATAAGAAAACATAGAAAATCCATAACTCGATGTAGAAAAATCAGAAAAATAAAATAAAAATACCATCTTTCTTAGTGAACAGAGGAGAATAGTTCGGAAATAGTTTGGTGTTTATTTGATGTATATTTTATTTTTATTTAATCCAATACAGTATTTCATGTTTGCATCCTAATTAACTCTGGACATTTGACCCTGGCTTGAGCTTTGAGGGTCTTGTTCTTTTTATCATGAGGGACCTTCCCTGGTTTTTCTAGGGTTGGGGGATCTCTACGTGGAGAACCCTAATTTCAAGCCAAATGTCCTTATTTTGATATAAAAATTATATTAATTAAAATATTAATCAGAAAAATGTAAAGTAAATTTTAGTAGGATCAGTATGACCAAAGGACCAGAGGAAAAGTATGAATTTAGTTTAAATCATTTAAACTCACCCTAATTGTAATTAACTCATTAAAATGAAATAAAATTAAATTAGGAAAAATATAAATGTAAATGGCATAAAAATCATTCTCCACTATTTTTTAAGGTTAAGGGAACTCCACATAAAAGTTTCAGGTCAATTGAAGTTAATTTGGCCACTAAATTGAATTTTCAAAGTGAAATGGTGTTTTTAACATTGATATAACTCTAGTTAATAAAATAAATCTAAAAAAAATCACCAAATTGGTTTTAGAATCTCTCTGTGATCAGAGGAACATAAGAAAAATAAAATTTGAATTAAAGTAAAATTTCCATCTTTTAATTCTTTTATTGAATTTCAAAATAATTAAAATTTATTAAAATTTATTAAAAATAATAAAAAATTCACTAAAATATTAAAATACACTAAAATTCCCTGATCATTTAGGAATCCTTAAAATAATTTTTCTAGTTTTCTAAATAAAGATATTAATTTTAAAATGACTAATAACAATTGTAAGCTTACAAATGGATATTCCTAATTTCTCACAAAAATAATTCTAATAATTAAAATATAAATGATAAAAATACAAAAATTGTTTCACTTGGGTCCCCCGACCTCATAGAGATTTATGAAAAATATAAACTTAAATTTAAACATAAATAATATTTTATATTTAATTAATACTCTAGAAATTAAAATAATTGTAATAATTAAAGTTAAATTTTAAAAATCATGAAAATTGGTCTGGTCTGATATTTTATGTGAACCTCCAATAATTTTCTTAAGAATAATTAATTTATTTTGATTAAGTTATTGAATTATCTTTGCAAATTCTCATTTTTGCATGTAAATAATTATCTCCTATGATGTTCTGATTGACCCATGAGTGGGATAACAAAAAATTTTAAAGACATTTGAATTATATTTAATAAATTAAAAAGTGATAGGTCTTATAGGGGCAAAATTGTAATTAATAAATTTGAGCCTTAATAAATGTTTAGGCTTAATAAAACGGAAATGGGCAATGAATGGTCATAATTGGAATATTTAGATAATTGAAATTTAAGGAATTTAATTGGTAGAAACTAATTTTACTTTTGTCACAGAAAAGGTAAATTTTTAATTTCTCTAATTTGGAAGATAATCAAACTTAATGAGCCAAAGGTTAGGGGTTCAAATTTCGAAGTTAATAATCCATCAATCTAATAAGCCTAGTTGGTATTTAACGACAAATCAACACTTTGATTAGAATCATAATCATGAAGTTAACTTTTCTCAAAATTACAAATATACCCATAAAGTCTTAAGAGCTTGGCAGTGAGCTGGGCTTAATCAAATTTGACTAATACATATTAGAAAAGATGATAAAATTAATTTGAAACACTACAAGCCCATTTTAAAAAAATTAAATTAGTTAAAATTATTAATAAATCAATTTGCCCCTTAAAGGCCTCACTCACATAATTTACAAATACAATATTAAGTGATAACTACCCCATTCTTAGGGAAAATTAAAATATTAGTTCATTGAGTGTAAGAGTATGATAGGGATTATTTACCAAGCAACATAATAAGTTTGAACCAACTCGAGACTTTTCAAGAGATTGTGAGATGTCCGGGGCCCGGTCCCTGGACCTTTCTCATACTCTTTTGGATTCCTGACCCAACCACAATAACGTAAGTAAAATAGCTTATAAAATTATGACCAAACTTGACCCTAAATCTGATTAAGTAGCTAATGTATGATAATTAAATATTAAAGTTTTGATAAATATAAATCGCACACTAGGGGTACTACATAATTATACGTATCATTTCAAGTAATATAGTGTTTTCTTTTTAAAACCTCAGATATCAATCCCACAAGGATTAATAAAGTTAAAAGAAAGAAAACTATTAATTAAAAATTTTTAATTTAAAACTAATTAAAATAAGCAGAATACGAAAATTGGCAAGTGATAAAAAAATAAATAAAGATTATTTCCCCATACGAAATATTTCATGATTAATAAGTAGTTAAAATTAGTTGAGAACTTAAAAATGTGGTTTTGTGACAAATAGGGGCATATATATATCCTTTACCCTTTAGCCCATGTCATAAAGAACTGTAACTAGTTTTTAAAGATTGGATTAGGATGTATTATTAGTAGAAAGGGACGAATTTCTAGACTCCCACTTGTTGCCTATTGTCTGGCCTACTAGTGACCCGTCACCTCTTTTGTAAAACCAAATTGGTTGAATTTAGCCTGTCACAATAAAAACTAAAATCAATTCTACGCCCATTAAAGACTATCTCCCTATTTATTTGCACCTCCCCTTTTAAATAAATGTGATACATACAAGTTAAAAATTCTTAGCCCACGGTCAGATCTTAAGAATTCTCCACAGTTTTTTACAATACGAGAGGCTAATTTGTAAAGTAAATTAAGAACAGGTACAGTGTCATCACAAATTTTTAGAAAATAAGAAATTAAGTTCTCAAATCTGATTTAAATCTATTATTAAATCATTTCATATTCATAGGGAGAAAGAAAAAAAGACTACTCATAAAGCATTGAAGTTACACCACAAATCATATTCATATAACTCAAATCCAAAGTACTAAACTTAAGAAACAAGATATAAATACTTATTTGGAATGTAATCCAAGCAATCCATTGAAGTTTCTCTGACTCCACAGACTCTAATAGGACTTTGACTCTTGAATTCACACTAAACTCTCATTAAAATAAAGAAGAAGAGAAAAAGAAGACTCTTTACTTAATAACTCTCACTCAATTATTTACTAATTAATTTTTCCTCTCCTCACACACACACACTTGCTGTAGAAATGGTCCTCTATTTATAGATCTCTAAAAATGACCAAGAGTTGTTTAAGACACCTCTTCAAAATTCGTTCACATTCATTGAATGTTCTAGAATTTAACTGTGGCGCTTAGGCACCAGGATCACTGCACTAATGGATGCATCCCTTAACATTTAGGTCGCACCTCTTCGTTTAATAACTGCTCTCCCGTGTCTATATTCATTGTATCTTGTTTATAACATGTGATAATTTGTCCAGAGGCTTCTAGATTGGTTCGGAAGTATCAATAACCATCCAATAACCGTCAAGAAATCTCTAGAATCAATCTGCTGTGTCTGGCGCCTAGGCGCCAAAATCAGCCTCTTTGCATTTTTACTCTTTTTTTCTTATTTTTGCTCCTTTTTAACTCTTTCCTTCATAAAATCATTTTGTTGTACCTGCAACCAAAACATAAGAAATACCTTTCCTTAAAGCATAATATCCTTAAAATATTAATAAAAATTTGATATAAAATTCTAAGTAATTTTAAGGCAGATCAATACCTTGAAGGATGATTAAACTTATTATGCCTTGTTTAAGAAATCTTCTATATACTAAAACAAACATGACCCACAAAGTTATGATATTGGACTTATTAGGCCCATGAAGAACCTATCTTTAAGCTTCCTTAGCTTTTCTCACAAGCATGTTTCTTTTCCTACAAAATTACATATATGCATTGAAAGGTTAAACTTTCAAGTGAACGAACTAGAAGAAATGTCAGATATGCTTTTATTTTATTGCACTCCAATTTACATTCATTTAAATTCTCGTACGTTTCCCACTTGTGAGATTGCATGATAAACAAGAAACTTATTTTGCATGTCAAAATAAAAACTTTTAGGATAGCCACAAAACCAAAACCAAGATTAAAATTAAAAAAAAAGATAAAATTCACCGCCACAACAGTCAAAATATAAGAGAATTCAAAAGTTAATCACAAATAGAATAAAATTAGAATTGCACCTAAATTAATACATCACTTTGGATGATCGGAAATCTCTCAGAGGAGGTAACCTACGCTTGCTAATGAGAATTCTCACTGTCTAAAAGAAAGTACTGAATTCATTTAGTTGAATTTGATAAATTCATCTAGACTAAGTGAATCTGAAGAAAATAGTGGTACCGGAACGAGGGAACCGTGGGATCCTAACTGTTGTCACTATAATCAACTTAAATACCCCCCTAATAAGACATTAAGACATCTCAATTTAAAATTTTCCAAAACATGCACTTTCTCCCAATCTCTTACATTCGACACTTCTAAAACTAAATCTGCTACAATGAGGAGCTTAGAGCATTCATAGTGGGCAACATGACCATCTTCAATAGCGAAACTCTAAAGAATTAAAGAACAAGCCAAACAACTTCGATGTAAATTTGTCTTTATGCCTTTGCACCTCATGCGGTATAAGCCCTAACTCGTCTTAGGCTTCCAAGGTTGTCATCTGATATGACATAAATCCTCCTATCTTCCAGGCTATTCACATGAATGGTATTAAGTGAATGTAAGCCATAAATAACAAATTTTGCAGGATGAAACACTAAATAATTTTCTCAAATTGAAGCCAAATATTAGAGTAGTTTGGGAAATTACCAAGACTCTTCTTAGAGTTGTGTTTTCCCCTAGCTTTCTCTCTCTTTGGTTTTCTATAATAATTTTGCCGAAACTTGAGCCACTCACTTATTAGATTTCCTATTACCACAATGCTTTCAAGAACCATACCTATTTGAAGTCATGAGAATAATAATTCCTGATCTAAATCAAGAGTTTTCTTACGTAACTTTGGTTATCTAAGATCTAATTAACTATAGGGGCATACCCTTAAAGGAAACCTAAAGACCCCGATTAATATAAACCCTTGTATAATTGCTTCATACTAGTTAGGGGAAGTTGTCGGTCAACATAAATGGTTCACAAACCAAACGGATGTCATAAATCTTTAGTTTATTTAATCGAGCCTCATTAGTAAGCAATGTGTCTATTCTTTAGGGTAGATACACGTCTTGTAGTGCAGTGCTCGCTTATTTAAACTATTACTTGTATGAGATCAGTTTTGAATTTCATATTTTCAAATTAAAAAGTGATATTTTCTAAAAGCATATACATGTATATACATTAAATTAAATCTACAATAATTTTTAATGGCCGAAAACCAGACACTACCTTCATTCAAGAAGTGCATGTTCATTCCCCTGTAGAAGCAAGACAAAAAACTTGTCTGATATTTTATCGATAAACGAGGAAACACTATTAAAATCCAAGATGTCCTCTACCAGTATGAACATTCTTGTAAAAATTTTGAAAGCTAGTAATCATCCACACCCTCTACACCCTGACATGCCACACGAAAGACACCTTTCCTAACATTAAAAAAAAATGTGTAGAGGCATAAGACATTGGAGGAAATCTCCAACCTCCTTGGGTAACAACACATACATGTAACTCCTAAGCTTAGTTCTCAAGATGGAACACAAAAAAGGAATCTAACAAATTTAATTGAAATGAATTAGAAAAGTTATAAACCAATGTTAAGCAATTATTAAAAGATAGAGAAAGAGAATCTCTTCATAACACAGAGTACGATTTTGTTGAAGTTAATGTGGTGAAAACACGAGCAACCCATCGTTTTAAAGTACTACCACCGCCTGATGAAGATAAAGTTAAAGAATTTCAAGGAGAAATATAACAGAGAGATGGGAATATTACTCATCTACAGAAAAGGTTGAAGTTATGATGACTATCTTGGTAACTCTACAGAGTTTACCATAATCTATGTAGGTACCGCCTTTTAAAATTAAACGACTTGAGGTGATTCATATTATCGATGTGTTGACCTCAGTTTTGTTGAGGTCTACTCTTTCCTTAGAGGAACCTAGGATCTTGCCATAGGATTTTCCTGGTGACTATCTTAGAAGACTTGTGATGGGACCCTCCCCCTTAGAAATTAAAAATATTTTCTTGCTTCACTTGAATTTTCATACGCTTAAAGCTAACCTCTAGCACTTAGTAGGATGAGTCTAAGCATGAGAAAACTCAGGGGGTGTCCCCTATAGGATGGTCAAGCCTAGGGTAAAACCCTGGGTAGTCTAGTTTTGGTTAAACTAGCTCATGCACTCACACCTACACTACACTTACACTCACTACCCCAAAATCTAAACCAAACTTCCTCAACTTGATCTCCTACTCTTTTGCAAACTCATGGGGTGGTTCCTCAAGCTTTTAGCTTTAGGCTAGGGTTTAGCTAGGACCAGGACATGGAGGATCAAAAATGGGATTTTCCTTTGTCTTATGATTCAAGTAGGTTGACATTCCCATTTGACACCAAATTTCGTCGAACTTCCAATTTTGACCCTTTAGCCCCCAAACTCCACAAAATTACTAAAAGTACCCTTAAACACCAAATTTGACCAAAAATTTCAAAATTACCCAAATTCTTAAATCCTCTCCAAAATTATTAAAAAATGTTCCTGACCGCTCAAATCGACCAAAACGCCTTCAATTTACCCAAATTCCCAAAATGCCCCAAAATTAGCTAAAATGACAAAAATACCGCTCATGACCCAAAAATTCTAAAATAATTCCAAAAATTTCCTAAATCAATTTGAATCCCTCGATTATGTCCAATTTGACCAAATCCCCGAATTGCCCCTAAATGCCCAAATACCGAAATCATCCTCAATGTTCACCGAATTTCCCTCAATTTCCCTTAATTTCAATTCTAAATTCAAATTCATCATATCCAATCTCAATCTAAATCAGATCCAAGTTCAATTGAACGAATTTTCAAACCTAATTTCAAACTTAAATCAAAAGCCCCAATTTTGACCATATGACTAAATTCCACTAAATTGAATCCTATAACTATGTCAATTTCCCTGATTTTCAGTTTAAAACTCTTCCTAACATTCCCATAAACTAAATTGATCCACCAATTAACCCAAATTTAAAATCAACTCTCACCCAAATCCAACCAAATTCAAAATCCCCAATTTTACCACAAATTAGCCATATACCTAAATGTCACCAAATTGAATGCCCTAAACCCAAAATTTCCACAAAATTTTCCTTCTAAAACTCTTCATAACTATCCCCTAGACTAATTGGAACCATCAATTGAACCATAGCCAAACCCTAGCCTAACCTAAACCCATGTCTAATTCACATCCCCCAAAATTAACCCCAAGCCAAATTTCACAAAATTGAATTCCCAAATGAATTCAGAATCTCTCAAATCCTCTTCCAAACTCTTCATGACAAATATCCCCATGAAATTGAATAATTACTTAACCCCATATCTATCCAAACCCAACCTAGCCTAAACTTGACCCAAAATACCCAAATTTGAACCCAGGTCCCAAATGTGACTAAACCTAGCCAAATTGACCTATCCAAGCTCACCACAACTAACATTTGGATCCTAGGGTCTGGTCTAGATCCACTTAGCTCAACTTACATGGGCCATGGACTAAGGATACCCTAAATTTTGGGATTGCCTCCCTTAAATGACTAAACCAAGGAGATATTTACCCAAAGCCATCATCAACCAGATTAATCACCATTAAGGCCTCCTCATTGCCTAACCTGACCACCCTAGCCTGAGCACCACCATGGCTGGCTGGCCTAGTCGCCAGAGGAGCCAATACCGACAGCCACTCCCTACCAAATCAAACTCAATTTGACCCATCCTATGTGTCCAAATATGTTTGGTCATTTACACAGTTCATCACTCCACCTAAGCTTCACCCTATTCCCAAATTGAAGCCCTAAGCTCCACCCTTTAGTCATGGCTATAAATGGTCCACCTCATGGCCAAAAGAGGTGAGTTCACAAATTCTTGGGGAATACTGCCAAAATCTCACCAGAGCTCCTCCAGACCTTTCTGACTGCAAGCCCACCACTTCTCAGCCATTTCTCCCACTGTCCCGAGCTAATTTTCTCACCCAAGTTTCAGTCGAAACCAGGATACATTTCACCACACCACCACACTGCGCTAAACACAAATTAACTTTGCCCACACCATCACAAGACCAAATGAAGTTGATCCCCCACATAAGCCCCATAATAGAGCCCCTCTAACTTAGACTTCCATCAAGGTCCCCAAATCAGTCTGATCAAATTCTTATCTAGATAATTCATCAAACCCCAGTAACACGTCTAGGAGGTTCATCAGAGCCCTTTGAAGCATTTGCAAGCAACTGATTGAGGCCTCACCTCTCAGACAAATGTATTAAACTCTTCACCCAAACCGAGCTTGGTTTGGGCTTTCATGGCATTAGGCTTGATTTCATACTACATAAACCATATAGATGTTTTCTCCTAGCCTAGCTGCGTCTATAGAAATAAACACGAAGTGATTTGGTTGAGTCTAGCTCCAGAACTTATGGTTTGAGTATAAATGGTTTGAGGGGTTAACTAGTTGAGGACGAAGGTCAAGGATCGTCTGATCACGAGTGTATTACTTGGATGGTTGAGATTGAGTCGGACGGAACCACAAGACATAAAATATAGGCTGACCAAGAAGGTGGCATTGAATGGGAGCACTCTGTGTGTTCTTTCGGAGCTTTCGAGGATATAGTCAGCGCCGCACAGATAAATAGAAAATTCTAGATTTTTTGTATTTATTTAACTCATCCACATTTAAAAATCCATAACTTACTATAGAAAAATCAGAAAAACAAAAAAAATACTTTGTTGCTAAGTGAACAGAGGAGAATAATGTGGAAAAATATTGTAGTTATTTGAGTTGTATTTTATTTTCATTTAATTAAATGTTCACTGGAATATTTTGATTCTAATTTGGTAGGTATTAACCACCATGGCAAGAGGTTTGGAGGGCTAAAAGGCTCTCTAGTTAGGAATCTTCCTTAATTTTTCAAAGGTCAAAGGGGATCTCTAGCTAGAGATCCCTAATTTTCAAATTAATCCACTCTGTTTTGATTTAAAAATTATAAAATCTAAAATATAAACAAAAATAATTCAAACTTTATTTTGATAGGTTCCCTGTGGTTAGTGTACCCTAAGAAAAATATAAAATGGATTTAATTAATTTAGAGTGACACTAATTGTAATTAACTCTTAAAAGCCTTTAAAAATAATATAAATAAAATATAAAAAGAAAAATCACAAAAATCATTCCACAATGTAAGAAAGAATGTGTTAACCTCTCATAAAAATTTGAGGTCAATTGGAGTTGATTTGATCACTAAAATAAATTTTTCAAGAAAAATAACACTTTGGGCATTAAAATAATTATAATAACTAAAATATAATTAAGAAAAGTATAAATATGGTTTTGGGACTACCTTGTGACTAGAGGGACTTAAGAGAAATAAAAATAGAATTAAAATAGATATTTCATTTTCAAGCCTATCGTGAATATTTAAATAATTAAAAAAATAATTGAAAATAATTAAAAATCATAAAAATTACTAAAATATAAAAATTACCAAACTCTAGGACCAAATTGGGGATTTCATCCTGTCACCCTAAAATCTCCAATTTGACTCCCATCAAACTACATTTCACTATTTATTTGCTTTAAACCCCCATGAACTACGTAACGCATTCATGGACATCCAATGATATCTCCTCTTTTATTGTAGAACACTTAGTCCTCTCAGATTGAATGTTTCACAACAAGTTTTAACAATACAATTGGCCATATCAAAATGTAAATGAAGTACAAAGTGAAAAATCATCATAATTTCTTAACATTTAAATGGCACATCAAATCTACATCAACACTTCACCACATCTCATTGCAAGGAGAAAGACAAAGTAAACTACTCAAAATTCATGAGGAAGATGTGATACAAAATGGATTTTATATATAAAAGCAAAGTCATACAAACCACAAAAAGTAAATACAAATTATCTCAATTTCTTCCCCAAGAAAATCCCTTAAAGTTCCTTTGAATCATTTTCTCTCTTCACAACAATACTCAATTCCCTCTTTAGAATATTAAGGAAGAAGAAAACTCTCACTTTCCTCCTTATCCCACACTCTTTAAAGTAGAATCCCTCAAAAAATAAGACTTCTACACACTTTAACAAAATTACACACTCACTCTCCAAAACCCTAACGCACTTTACTCACACTCAAAAGACTCCTCTCCCTCTCTACTCTCTTCCTCTTGGCATCCAAATCTATTTGAAATAGTTTAAGAAAGAATTCCCTAAGAGTTTCCTCAAGCAACCCTTCAAAAATCATCCAAATACATTAAATTTGGCCTCCACCGACTTAGGGTACCATCGACACTGGATAGGGCACTGTTGGCACTCGTTTGCCATAATAATTCTGAACTATCTCTGGATTTGGGCACTGGCGGGGCCCATTCTGGCGCCGTCGGCGCCAGTAAGCTGATTTCTTCGTTTTGCCTCTTTTTGCTCCAAATTCATTCCTTCTCACTTCATTTTACTCTAAAAACCTAAAATCATCATACCTGTAATAAAAATGAAAAATACATTCTTTTAAAGTGCACTATCACTAAAAATGAGTACAATTTATATATATGAAAACTAACATATTTTGGTGCATCATGACCCACCAACTTATGACATAGAACTTTGCAGGCACACCTGAAATCTGAATTTCTTGCTTTTCATTCATACAATTTTAATTCTCTACATGCAAGTACTAAACTTTCATTTAGAGTGCAAGAAGAAAATGGGTACGCATTTACATTTTATGTACTGCAATTTCTTTTGTTCAGTCTATTACACTTTACTTTCAATACTTTTGTTAAAACAAAACTTGCATGTCAAAATCTGACCCCAAAACCAAAATTAATTCACAACAAGAAGTGATATAAGACAACTCAAAATTTAATCACAAAAAAAACAAAACAACGATTACAACTAAATTAAAAAGTCTCTTTGGATGATCAGGAATCCCTCAAATGAGGCAACCTACGGCTGCTAATGAGATTTCTTACGGTCTGGATTAATTGAATTCATTTATTTGAATTTAGTAAAGTCATCTGGACTAAGTGAATCCAAAAGAAATAGCGGTGCAAGAATAAGAGAACCGTGATATCCTATCGGTGTCGCTATAATCAACTTAAAATCCCCCCTAATAAGACATTTGACATCAAACATGACACATTATAAAATTCGAACTCTAGACCATGATACTTCTCTCAATATCATTAATTTGACACTTCTAAATTTAAACCTACCGAAATAAAGAGCTAGGAGTAAACACCATGGGTAGGATGATGAGGAGGAAAAGGAGTTTACAATAACAAACCCTTCCTTAGTTTAAACAAAATGCCATAGAACTTCAAGTTACAATAAGCCGTAATTCATCTTAGGATTCTGAGGTTGTCGTTCGGTACAATATAAATCCTCCTATCTTCCAGGTTATTTGCATACTTAGCCTTATATAAATGTAAGCCCTATTTAACAAAATTGATAGGATGAAACATCAAATAATCTCAATTAAATTGAAGCAAAAGCATAAGATAGTTTGGGAAGTCATCGATGTTATTCTCAGGGTCCATGTTGGCATTCCTCTACACATTACTTTGAAAATCCTACCTTTTGGAAGTCATGAAAAAAAATTTTCTGATCTAAATCGAGAGTTTTCTTAAGTGGTTTTAGTCATTTAAGATGTTATTAACTATAGGGGCTCACCTTTATAGGCAACTTTAAAAACTCAGTTTAATATAAAACCTACCTAGCTGCTTCATATTAGATAGGAATACTTATCAGTCAACATAAATGGTTTGTAGACTAAACAGATGTCATGGAGTCTTTAGTTTATTTGATCAAGCCTCACCATCAAGCAATGTATCTGTTCTTCGGGATAGATACATGGCTTGTGATGCAATGCTCGATTATTTAAACTATTACATGTATGAGATCAGTTTGAATTCATATTTTTCAAAATAAAATATACTTTTCAAGACTACATAGATATGTTAAATTAAATCTATTTTAAAACGAGCGACGTGATTTCCATTCTGGCGACCAAAAACACCTAAATTTTAAAATGGTTGACATGACCAAAAAGAATCGATAGAATTTGATGAAGATAATCAGAAGAAAAAGGATTTTTCCTAGAGCGTGATTCTAGAAGACATTACTTAGCATGTTGGAAAAAAAATAAAAGAAAAACAATGGCATGGGTTAACGATGGATCATTAATTCTAAGGGGTAGACCCTACCCACTGAAGTTTGACTCTATTTAATACCTTAAAAACTTTGTCTCCTCTTTTCTTGGTTTTTTATAGAATATAAAACCCTCGTTAGTATGTTGCATACTTTAGAACAAGTTGCTACAATGGGGGGGAGGGTGTAGTGATGCTCTTCTCTTATATCAATTTTCGAGTAGCCTCACCGGTGTTGCTTTCGATAGGTATACCAAAATTCTTAATGAGTTTGTCAAAACCTACGATGAGTTATAAAATCTCTTCATTCATGACATGATGGAACCCAACATCACATCGCATTTGTTGATCTCATAGTAGAAAAGCAGAAGCTAAGAGAAACCCTCCTGTATTACATTCATTAATAGTGAAACCTAAGAAAGATGAGTGAAGCAGAACTCCAATAACATCATGTTATCAAAACAATCCTTAAGAGCATCCATGAAGCTAAGGCATTAACCCTCATAGGATTTACTATAAAAGTATTTGGAAAGAAGCTCAACAAGGCATCAAGCCTCCAGAAGAAAGCAACATAGACTAAGTTTAACAGAAAAGACATAAAAATCAAAGCCAACCAAGACATTTGAAAAGAAATCAGTGAATATCTCGATAGATGATAAGGGAAAACAAATAATGAAGATAAAACCCAAACAAAATAAATAACTACAAAATCCCAAACCATTGCAGCCACGCCAATCTTTATAGTTATAATTCCAACTATCGTCCCAACAACGAATAGAAAAGAAATTGATAGTTGAGCTTATGAACAATGAATGCCCCTTCAAGACATAAGTCGGGAGAAAGATTTTTTGTATTTTTTTTTTAAATACTCGAGTTCAGTTACCCTAGGCCAAGAATCAAGAGGAAGTTGGAATGGAATCAAAACCTAAATATTGCGTGCCATAAAATGCTCGGATACAAAATTGAAGATTGCTTTGTCATCAAATATTGTGTAAAGTACAACTTCAATATAGGGAACATAGTCATCCAAAAAGAATAATTGAAAGAGCTAGAAAAGGGTTTGATTAATGTAATTTCAATTAAAGAGTTTCACTATGAACCCCTACATGGATAAAGTGGAAACTGTCATGGACAAAATCCTTCTAGAAGATTATCAACATGATGCAAGTTACTCTAGAATCGACAACTATTCCAAAAATAAAACCTTCACATCTTAGGATAAAAAGATCAAGAAGGCAGAAAGCAAAATTGAGAGTATTGATGACCATCGTAGCATAAAGACTACTAGTCCTTTAGTTTCTTCCATTTCTTTTACCCCTACTTGTCCTTCTAGATTTGTTGTTTCAGATATTGAGGGGAATTCTCGCAATCTCTTGACTCTGTATGAACTTTTCTTTGTTCATCTAGGGCTTAGTACTAAGAGTATTGATTTGGGTTACATTTAATTGGTTTCTAATGACAATGGTTCTTAAAAATTCATCCAATTTTGCTCCCATAGACAATTCAGAAATGTACACAATCTCGATGGGTGTAGCAACAATGAAAATGATAACAACCATGACTATAGCAATAGTGAATTAGAGGACGACATCATTGTACTTTAGATAAGGGAGTGCCAATTTTCATAGAGTTGAAATTGTCAAACCTTCAAATAAACTTAGAAAAATATGTTAATGTAACTTCAAAAAAACTCTGAATTTTGCACAAGAACATGAAGACATAACTGAGGTCAATCTAAAAAGTGGAAAAATTCTATCTCCTAGATTAGTTCTTAAAGCTAAAGGGAAAAAAGTGGTTATATCTAAAGAAGTAACTTTGCTGGTACAAGAGAAAAAAACTCAAAAAACACCAATAAGTCCTCTAGCAAAGTGGACCACAATGTTTTAGCCAGTCTCAGAAAGCTACCAGGAAATTTGAGCATTTACGATGCTCTGAACCTCTTCAAGCAAATGTGGGAATCATTGGAAAAAACTCTCTTGAATCCTGAGAACTGCTTAACTCAACAAGCTGAAGGGGAAGTCCAAAGTCACATTATCTGATGACAATCTATTTTTAGAAACAATTGAACATAATCATCCATTGTACATCTCATTGCAGGTTGACAATGGCATGCTTTCAAGTATTCTTATTGACCCGACACTTCCATCAACATTGTGAACATGAGGACACTTTCATATTTAAAAATTGACCCCCACAGATTGATAGTAGATAACATGATATTACGAGGCTTTAACCAATAACGAGAAAGGTTCGTGTGTTCGATAATATTACACTACAAAATTGGTGATTTGGTAACATTGGAGAAATTCCATGTCATAGACTCCGAGACATCATTCAATGCCCTACTGGGTTGACCGTAGCTACATGAACACAAAGTGGTTCCTTCATAATTACATTAATACATCGAATACTTTTATGAAGGAGAAGAGTAATACATTAAGGGAGATTTACCACCATTCTTGATACAAAAATTAATGATACTTCAAGGTACCGCCTTTTATACTGTGTTGAAGATGACAATCTTCTAACAAAATATGGTGGAAAATTTAGAAGAAAATGATAAAAATAATTAGATTAAAGAAGAAATGAATATTGAGGAATATCATACCCTTACCAAACAAAGGGGTAAAGATTCCCCCAAAACTCGCATCTAAGGTTGAGGACGAGGATGAGGACGGGGAGAGAAAACCCAAACATTGAAATGAAGAAAGCACTAAATACTTACATTAACTTGGATTTAGTAAAAAAGAGAAGAAATGAATAATGATAATAACTTGGTAATAACTACAATTTAAAAATCATTCTTAAAGGCGAATAACGAGAAGAATATGAATAAATGTACGAAACATGGTCCTAACTCCAATTTCTTTAACCAAAACTGTGGGTTTAGTGTTTAAAGAAGTACATAAAGTTCTGTCTTAGGTATTCTTCATATAGTTTGGAAATAGATATAAAAACAGAAGAAGATAATTTCTTATAATTAATGGAACTTCTTGTTGAATGCTCTTCCCCTTATCTTAAAAAACTTTTTCAACGTGGTTTGATACTAAAACAATGGTTGACAAACCAATCCCACCTCTTCAAAAAAATGTGAAATAATAAACATTCTAAATCTATTTCAAAAGATGTAAGATTCGATACGATCAGACCTTAAGATGGCACAAAATTTTACCTAATTGTCACCAAAGAGACTGGTACAGAATGTCAGAAGCATCCAACAAATCTGAAGAACCCCTGATTAATGATGCAGGGCCATAATTTGAGAAAGAAATCAAATTTGCAGTGGACAAGCTAAAAGAAGTCAAATGGGAATAGTGGATGACCCATGACTAAGACCAACATTCCTCAGCTTACTACTTAATGAAACAGAAGCAAAAGAAATAGTCCAATTATTAGAGGAATATAACTATTGCTTCGCTTTGAGCTATGATGAGATGCCTAGCTTGGCCCGAAAGGTTGCATTCCAGAAGGTTGGATAAGATTTAATGACAGGGTGAAGTAAGCTTCAAGAAGGTTTCATCTCGACAAAGAACAACAGTTGATAGCCTAGGTTAAGAAATTAATGGATGCTGGATTTGTGTGCAAAGAATAGTATCCCAATTGGTTATCAAATGTTGTGTCTGTAAAGAGAAAGAGTTGCCATATCAGAGTCTGTATTGACTTTATAGATCAAAATAAGTGTTTCCCAAAAGATGTTTTTCCCCTAACCATCCCAGAAATGATGGTGGATACTACATCAACACATGCAATCTTCTCATTCGTGGATGGATCATCTGGATATAGCAAAATCAAATTGTCTCCAGAATATGAATAAAACACAGCCTTTAGAACACCTAGCGAGATATATTGCTATAAGATAATTTCCATTGGACTTAAAATACTAGTGTACAATTGGACTTATCCACAACTAGGTCGAGCGTTATGTGGATGACTTAGTCGCCAAGAGTTGACAAAAGGATTGACCGCATGTACGTTGGAGAATCATCTTCGACTGATTACGATAATTTAATCATAGAATGAAACCCTTAAAGTGCACCTCTGGTGTCACCTCAGGAAAAATTTTAGTATTAATTGTTTTATCATTTTGGGATCAATATTGAACCTCTCATAATTTGACTCAATTACCACCATTTCATGGTAAGTTGGCATATATAAGATTTTTCATATTTAACTTTTTAGGTAGTTGTCAACCACTTACTTCTTTAAACAAAAGGATGCTAAATTCATGTGGGATGAAAATTTTCAATACGCTTTTGAAAGCATCAAACAATATCTAATGTCACCTCCTATTTCTGTCGCGCCTATCTTGGGAAAGCCTTTAATTCTTTGCACTGCATTTTTAGACGATTCCCTCGGAGCCTTGCTAGCCCAAGTCAATGATGAGGGTAAAGAAAATGCAATGTGTTATCTGAGTTGTCATCTAATTCCAACTGTACTAAGATAACCCTCATTCGAGAAGTGTTTTCTAGCATTGAACATTGTTTTTCAACGTCTTAAGCATTACATGATTTCTCATGAGGTAATTCTTATTTTGAGGATCAATCCTTTACAATACTTGGTGACCGGACCGATGCTTTTTGGAAGACTAGTAAGGTGGGCAATGATTCTACTGCAATTTGACAGAACTTTTGTGTCACCACGTGCCATCAAGGGACAGATCCTGACAGACTTCCTAGCAGCGCATCCATTATTGGCAAGGTCCTTTCCCATCGATTACATGCCCAACAAAAAAATATTGGAGCCGGAAGATTCATATGCTCAAAATTGGGAAATTTACATTGAATGGGCTTGTTAATTATATTGAGCACATTGAATGGGCTTGTTCATAATTTTTAGGAACAATTTACATTGAATGGGCTTCCCATCGATTACATGCCCACAATACCATTACATTGAACGTGGGTGTTTTTTTTTTTTTTAATGGTATTGTGGTAGTATTGGGGCTAGCCGCGAAAACTCTTTGGTGTTATTTGGCCTACCGTCATGGGCGTTATTGTTGGTGGTAGTAAAGTGGTATTGGGGTTCTTCCTCAGCTGCATTTTATGTGTTATTTTGCTTTGGTAACGCAGGTGTATTACCTTTTATATATATATATATATATATATATATATATATATATATATATATATATATATATATATATATATATATAATTTTCTGGCATCTTAAAACTATGTTAGCAATTAGACACTCTTACAACGCATTCGGAACAACATTTTTCTTCGATTTTAGTGTTAAAACATCCCAGAGTAGCATCATATTTTTTCCTTTTCAATTGAATTTTAGCTCGAGTGCGTCAAGGGATAGTCCCTTAGGAAAAGATTGGAGCACAGCACTGTATTCCAATTTTTGATACTTCAAAATTCTCCTATTTTAATCCTGGAAGTATGTATCTCATATATTATGCGTTATAACTACCAAAAAAAAAAAAAAAGAAAAAAAAAAAAACTTTGTGATAAAATCGACTTATTTTTTGTAATTTTGACTTGAAGAAAATACTAAATTATATATTTACTTAGTTATGCTCACTCTCGACTAGTATTGCCAAATTACACATTCTAGACTAGTGTCACTAGTTCATAATGAATGCCACTCGTATACTATTGCTTCATCATTATTCCCTAACTATGCTCTCTTGGCCATCATAATTTAATTATTATCTCTTAGACAATAATACATGACTACCATTTCTCGACTTTCTTCTCAGCAATGATAATTCTATTATTGTTACTTGACCAATATCACCTGACTAGAGTCACTAAACTATCGTCATAGAACTACTTTCAACTCATCACAAATTCCCAAACACTGTATCCCAACTAGGAGAAGCCAATATCAAGCTAAACTCCCCTGATCATTATGGCATCATTATGATACCCTAACCATCGTTGCCTAACTATAACATTTTGATCTTACCGTCCATTATTTTTCTGATTGATACAAAATATTAATTCTTGTCTTCGGTTGCAAAGCTGATAACCACTATTGATATATTTTATAATGCACGTCATTGACAACATGAGGCCCATCGATTTCAATGCATGTCATCACCAATAAAGTTAATATATGCTAATGACACCAACTGTGACTCTCGACTTCAAGACTAATATTTTTATTTGAATTGTTGGTGTATGTTCTTCTCTCTGCAATTGAAAGGTAACTTTAATGCCTCAATATTCTTTTTATTTCGCTTATAAAATCAAACTTAATAATTTATATTAACTATCTCGTGCCACCTCTTCTAATTACAAAAAAGTAATTATTTTTAGTTAATAATATATAGTAGCAGAATTTAACTCAAAAGATTTGTATAACTAATAAATTTCAAGTTTCTGTTAAAAAATAAATGTTAAAATTAAAATATTATCAATAGTATTTATTTAATGATTAAATTAATTCAAACCATACATGATCAAGCAAATGTCCTACTCATGATCAACTCATTTATAATATTTTTATAAATCGAGCTTAAAAATATTACATATGTTTGACAAGCTTGTTTGATAAATGGACCGAACACAAACTATTTAGTGAGCCGAACAACATATATTTGGTAAGCCTTTAATTTTTTTTTTTGTAATGACTTTTTTCCAAATCTTTTGAACTAAATTCTGCTAGTATATATTATTAGTTGCCAATGATGATTTCTTTTTGTAATTAATGGTGGTAATAAGTTCAGTTAATATAAATTGTAAAGATTTATTTTATAAGCGGAATAAAAAGAATTTTATTAAAATGTGATAAATATTATTTATTTAAAGATTAATTAATTCAAGCCAATTAAGATTAAGCAAATTATTTATTTATAATCGACTCATTTCTAAATCATTTATAAGTAGACCTAAAAAAAATTTTTTCTTGTTCTACTCTCTTGTTTGAAGAACAAATCCAACATGAGAAGAAGTGGACGTGAATGATTTAATTTGATAAAATTAGAGTAAGAATAGTCTAATTTAAATATATGTGTAATAGGTTTTATTTTTTCATTTATTAATATTAATATAGATTAATCATTGATCATTGATCATTGTTCATATTAATATTAATCATTGATCATATTAATATTAATCATTGATCATATTAATCTTATTTAAACATGTAGCTATTATAATAAACTTGAACAAATCTAAATCAAATATTTTAACCAAATTTTCTTCGAGGTATTTTGCGGGTCCTATGAAGCTATCCGTCTTACTTTATAATTATTTTGAATCCAACATGCTGCTTAAATCGATACATGTAAACTATTAACTCAACAACGTAAATATACTGTACACTTGAGTTCAGCAGTTGCCACTGCGCATTTGCATCTACAGAATTAATTTATATTGTAGCTGATGGTCGCGAGGGTTGCATACATGAAGTTCCCGAAAGCTGGCAGGCGGTTGGTCTGCCACCAATTTGATGGGTCACCTAACAGGCTTTAATATTTTGAGGTCGGCTGCACGTGATTTAATTTTAAACGAGAAATGATGATTTTTTCTCCAAGCAATAAATAATAATTGATGTTGATTTTTCCTTCGAAACTTTGCTCGGTTGACGAAATTCGAAAGTTGTTTCAGAATTTTCATAAATTTACATACAGCTATTTAAATTTTTATATTTGCGTATGTAATATTATAATAACATATTCAATCTCTCTCTCTACAGATATATAGATTAATGTATATATATATATATATATATATATATATACACACACACACATATATGTATGTGTCCACACACACACACACGTGTCAGTCGTGAGTGTGTGTGTGTGTA
Source organism: Papilionanthe hookeriana x Papilionanthe teres (assembly GCA_022702705.1). NCBI lineage: Eukaryota > Viridiplantae > Streptophyta > Magnoliopsida > Asparagales > Orchidaceae > Papilionanthe > Papilionanthe hookeriana x Papilionanthe teres. Next base: position 67,725,584 of record CM040433.1, read on the forward strand.
GACACGCACACACCCGTCGCTCGTCATGACTCTTTGATTAGCCATTGCGTTGTCGGTCGTGAGTCCTCCGGGTCACAGGTTCAAGTCCGCCTGAGTGCATCCGCCTGCAGCGCGGTTTCGATTGTTTAGGGACATGAGGTTGGTTGGGGGTTTGTATCATAGCATTCGACCAATCTTTATATATATATATATATATATATATATATATATATATATATATATATATATATATATATATATATATATATATATATGCATCAAGACTTCTAGCTCAAATTTCGAAGCAATCAAACAACCAATGATGGCGGCTCGACAATCAATGCGTCGGGCTTAAAGAAGATGAACCTATTTGGCCATCCGAATGCTGACCGCTTCTTTGAGTCAACCAAAATGCGATATTGGCATATACATTTGACAGACCAAGCCTATGGTCTCAACCACCTAAACTTCTTGCTATGATGATTGGTCACAAATAGTCGAGGAATGGACATTACCTCGGCAAAAGTTAGCGACCTGCAACCAGTCAGATCAGACCACAGAACTCAAATATGTCCACCAGCTAATGTCGACGTAATCCACTCAAATTGTAACAGAAATGTAGTCTTAAACCAACACATTACTTGCATTAAGAGCAGTTTCCATAACCGTTCTCTCATTTTTGTAATTTTACAAATTGGTCCCGATAAGTATGGTGCTAGAAGATGAATAAATGAAGATATTCCCCCAACTTCTCTACCCAGAATTCTCTGACTGGTATACTCTCTCTCTCTCTTTTTCCTCTCCTCTCAGCTTTAACTCTTGATGCACATACATTCGAAAGACAATTTAGGATGCAATATCCTAAAAGGCAGTACAGTAAGCAAGGACATGCCTCAAACGAGAAGCAAAACAAATTACAGGGGAGAAACCACATAGAGAGACATAGCATCTATGGATTTTATTAGAGAGATGGTGTGTTGAGATATTCAGAATGTTGTCCAGAAAACCATGGGCGCAGATGATGGAATATTTGGAAGTTCTATGGGGCGGTAATGACTTAGAGAGGTGATTGATCACCGCTATTTGAAGGAGAGTCTCGATGAAATCACTCCCAAAGTGTTACTCAAAAGAATTTATTTGTGTCCAATGGTCAGTCTAGCGATCAACCGACCAAAGGGCAGAAAGACTTCCAACTCATGGACAGTGTCACATCAACATCAATCGTCAGGCTCCAGGTTGATCGAGGGCACCCACTCGGCTTTCTACAAGCAGTGCTTTCTCCTGGAAAATCCTAAACACCATCCCCTCGATGAAGCTAAGAATTCATCATTTGGATCCTTACAAGGGGAAAAGTGACCCAACCAACCATGTGGCTTCTTTTGAGTCATCGATCGGGTGATGTACATCAATGATGCCATGAAGTGTCAACTTTTTTTACAACAATAAAGGAGGCTACGCTTAAGTGGTTCAACAAACTACCAAATGGAAACAAACCATCCCTCTACGAGTTCATAAAAATTATTCTGACACATTTTGCTAATGTGCTGAAGCCAAGGAATGGTGCCAATAAATGATATAGATAGAAAATGCAGGGGTGGCAATTTAATCACAAAATTGGATTTGAAAAAGGCATATGACACAGTTAGTTGGGCATTCATACTATAAGTGTTGTAAGGGAGAGGTTTTCAAGAGGATTTTTGTAATCTTTTCAAGAGATGGTTGGAAGGTAATTACTACATTGTGATTATAAATGGGAATTCATATGGTTTCTTCTCTTCGAGCATAGGCATAAAACATAGTGATCCACTCTCTCCAACAATGTATATACTTGTTTTTGACTATTTTTCAAGAATGGTTAATGATTTGCAAATAGATGTCAAAGAACTCAGTACCATCACAGAGCTTCTGTGAACATTATCCATATGCTGATGATGCAATTCTATTTACAAAGTTGTAGCAGGTCCATTTTACAAAGTTGTGGAGAGTTGTAGGATGAAAAACCTTTGTAGCTAGTCCATTTATAATTCATGGGGTGTTTAGATTTGAGAAATCGAAAGGAAAAAACTCCCCAAACCCTTCACCAACGCTAGAGTGACCAAGATGCACATGAATACTTCCAAACCTAGGTTCCCATGTGAATGCACTATAGTGATTGTGGATTGCTTTCACGCAGGTTCATTGCATTGCATTATATGTTTTGTTTTTTATGTCTTTTAAGTGAAGCTTAGTGCACATACCATTTAGGTTCGACTTGCTGCCACAGCCTAATCGATGTAACATTTATTGTCAACCGGCCATCTAGGTATAGTAGATGTGGCACTTTGGCTTGAATGACTGCCACGACACAGTCAAAATTGCACAATGTCTTGACTACCCACCCCACCGTGGTCAGCCTTGCACATTTACTTGATCGGCCACCCCAGCATAGTCAGCTTTATACATTGGCTCGACCGGTCACCCTGGCTCAATCAAAGTTCACTCAGCCACCCTGGCCCGACTGACCTTGTTGGCCAAGATGCCCCTGTTAGACAATCCTATTCAGTCAACTGACTAATTATTTTGGCACAATGCAATTCATGTATGCGCATCGGCATTATTCGCATGACATTTTGCATAGTCATTTCTTGCATATTTGAGTTGCATTTAAGTCTTTTGTTCAAACACTCACTTCACTTGATTGTGATTCCTTCTTGAGCCAATGCCTCCATGGTATGCTTACACGGATTCAATGCATCCATGATACACTCACCACCTTGAGCAAATGCCTCCAGGGAACACTCACACCTTTAAGTCAATGCCTTCATAGGGTCATTACACCCTTGAGCCAGTGCCTCCATGGTATGCTCACACCTTGTAAATACCTCCATAGTATGCTCACAAAATTGATTCAATGCCTCCGTGGTATACTCACCCCTTTGAGCAAATTCCTCCATTGTACGATCACACTTCAGAGTAAATAACTTCATGTTAGAATCACTCACTTGAGGCTTTGCCTCCACGGTATGCTCACACACTTGAGTCAATGCCTCCACGATACACTCATACCCTTGAGTCAATGCCTTGATTGCTTACTCACATCATTGAGTAAATGCTTATGTGGTATAAAAACCCCCATAAGCTAATGCCTCCATAGTATGCTCACACTTTTGAGTCAATTACATTGTGATACACTCACCCAGTTGAGCCAATGCCTCCACCATACGTTCACACACTTGAGCAATCCCTCTATGGTACACTCACCTACTTGAGCCAATGCTCTACGGTATGCTCACACCTCTAGGTCAATGCCTACACTCATCACCACTTCAGTGTATTTCTACCTGCATTTACATTTTGCATGCATGCTTGATAGCAACCCATGCTTGATAGGATAGTGATCTGGTGTTGGTCATGATGCTTTAACCGATGTTGATTGATGGATAGATCTCTGTAAGCAATGCACATTATTGCATAAGGATTGACATAAGTATGACTGTGCTAAGGATCCAAGGGATCTAACTCATGTTAACTTGCATGTTACATATATGTATTTAATGGACCTATTTTAAACTAGAAAAATGTATACGCATTTTTCTATCTATGGTATCCACCATAATTTTAAAGTTATGCAAATAGCAAGCTAGAGCATATGTAAGGCCATGTCCTTTATCAATTCATCCTGGTTAACACCCTTTTGTAAGTCATGGAAGTTGGTGGATTGTCAGCCGCTGAGATGGGCATCCTGATGCCTGCTTTAAAAATATTTAATTTATATTAATGTATATGTGTGTATAGTTTTGAAAATATCATTTTAAATTTTGAAAATATGAAATCAAACCGATCCCATATAATCAATAATTTAAATAATTGAGCACGTCACTGCAACACATGTATCTATCCTAAAGAATGGATACATTGCTTGGTGGCATGGCTTGATCAAATAAACTAAAGAATTTATGACATCAAATTGGTCTGTGAACCATTTATGTTAGCCGACAATTTCCTCTATCCAATATGAAAGAATTAGATATGGTTTATATTAATATGGGGTCTTTAAGTTTCCTATAAAGGCAAACCCTTATAGTTAATTACATCTTAGATGACCGAAGTTGCCTAAGAAATCTCTTGATATAATTCAATAAATATTGTATTCATGACTTCCATAAGGTAAGTACTTTAACAGAATGTGAAAGTAGGAAATCTAATAGGTGAATGGCTCATGTTTTTGAACAGTTATTGTAGGAATCCAAAGGAAGATAAAAGCTTGGGGAAGGACATAAATCCAAGAATGATCTTGGTGTTCTCTCAAACTATCCTATGGTTTGGCTTCAATTTGAGGTAGTTATTTAGTGTTTCATCCTGCCAATTTTAATTAATTATAACTTACATTCACTTCATACCAATCATGTGAATAGCCAGAATGATGGGAGGATTTATATCATATCAGATGACAACTTCAGAACCTAAGACGAGTTAGAGCTTATATTGCACGAATTACAAAGGCCTAAATAGATAGGTGAGGGTTTATGCTCACTAGGCAAGCTACGTCGAAGTCATGTGGCTTGTTGTTTAATTCTGAGGGGTTTTGCTGTTGAAGATGGCCATGCTACCCAATATGCATGCTCCAAGCTCCTCATCATAGCAGGTTTATTTTAAATAAGTGCCAATTGAAGAAGAAAGAGAAGTAATGTGTTTTATAAATATATTCGTAATAGGGTTGTTGTTGCACCAGTGACGGATAAAATTAGAGAGAGTCGCCTTAGATGGTTTGGTCACATTAAACATCGACCACCTGATGATCCGATTAGGAGAGTAGATGTTTTAAATACAACTTATGTTAAGAAAGGCAGAGGTAGACCTAGGAAAACTTGGGCTTATTGCATAAAAAAGATCTTAATTTATTATAATTAAACAAAAATTTGACACTAAATAGGACGCAATGGAGAAAAAGGATTCATGTAGCTGACCCCACTTAGTGGGATGAAGGCTTTGTTGTTGTTGTTGTTGTTGAGGTGTCTTAATGTCTTATTTAGGGGAATATTAAAGTTGATTATAGCGACACCGGTTAGGATCCCACGGTTCCCTCATTCCGGCACCACCATTTCATTCGGATTCACTTAGTCCATATGAATTTGCTAAACTCAACTTAATGAGTTCCATACTTTCATTTTGACTATTAAAAATCTCGTTAACAGTGGTAGGTTGCGTCCTCCGAGGTATTCTCGATCATCCACTAGAGACATTTTAGTTTAGTTTCAATTGTGATTTTTTGTTTTATTTGTGATTAATTTTTAAATTGTCTTATATTTTGACTGTTGTGGCGGTGAATTTTGTCTTGTTTTGTTTTAATTTAGTTTTGGTTTTGGTTTTTTGGCTATCTTAGAGGTTTCAGTTTTCGTGTAGGGTAACATTGTTGTTTAACATGCAAACTCCTAAGCAAGAACAGTAAAGTAAAGGACCTACTGAAAGAATGTACTGTAAACTTGTAAAAGAGTATTGGTGAGTCTTCTCATTTCTCCACCTGAATCTTTAGTATCCTTTGCAATAAACATTTATAATTCGTAGGAAAGTAAAGCCTATAGATAGGTTCGTCATAAGCCTATTAAACCCCATGTCATAACTTCATGGGTCCTATTCATCCATTTAAGAGATCTCTTCATTTAATAAATATACTAGGTCCAGTTGTCATACAAAGTGTCCAGAAGATTTGTGAGACGGGCCCAAGAGGAATCATTTGTCAGGCTGGCGACGTTAAACAAAGAACTTTATGGGAGGCAACCGCTAGTTATAGTGTGCTTTGATTTAGTATGCTTTAGAGTATGATTGTTAGTGTTGTATTGTGTTTGCTTTAGTGTGGATTGATCAGTTTGATTTTTGGATGGTAGATGTTTAGATTGTTAGTGGTTTGATTTGATCTTTATTTATCATGAGGGAGGTGATTCCTTAAATTCTTATTATTGTTAGACTTGTTTGTTCTCTTGTAGTAGTTGGATTGACGAGTCCACTTTGACTTGGGTCTCACCCGGACATGAGTTTTATAAGAAATATCATGAATTAGAACAGTGACAAATCCATCTCAATTTTGTTACTTCCTTTCTCTGACTTTATTTTCATTTGATAGGAGTCGCGAATCAATTTGATGAATAACTTGTGGATGATCTTACACTATGATTTATAATTTTTAGAGGTACTTAAATAAAGGGATTAAATGATGCCTGAGATTGGTTCCCAGGAGCCAATATATCAGAGATAATCTTATCTTTGGGATTATAATCTATAAAATCATTCTAATGTACCTAATTTATTAATGTAATGATTCCATTAGAAATTGCAGGTAAGTTAGTGAGATGTGATGAGTTAAAGGAAGAATTGACCTCATTTATCATATGCGTTTGTTTGTGTGTTACAACTTTATATAAGACTTGAAGAACATATTTATATTCCCATGCTGCTATGCTACTTAAACTTTTATTTAGTTAATTTCATTCAAGAGTGCTTCGTTTATATTTACTTTCTGCTGCATATTGTTCTGTCCTGACGAATACTTGTATATGTTTTTGATAGACTTGTGTGGTAGATAGAATTCCTGAACTATTTTTCTTTCCACTTATATTTTCTATACTAAATGTTATATATCTTAAAAATTAAGTTTGGGAGTAGGAAAAAAAATTAAATTTTAAAGTTAGGGTACTTCATTTTAGTTTAATAGTTTTGTAAGCATGTTTTGGGCAAGATATACTTTTTCCTGCAATTATTCTATCCTAACCATGCATTTTTATTTATTTGATAGAATGTTTTAGTAGTTAGTAGATTTAACTTTTACTTCTTCTTCCTGCTACATTTTATGGAATTAATTGCAAATTATATTAATATTCAAGTTTGGGTGGAAGAAAAATTTTTAAAACTAAACTTTATTTGTCATCAGTAGCCTATATGTAATTTGATATCACTTTTAAAATGACTTGTGTTATGTGGTGTTATCATTAGGTTACTTAAATTTTGATTCTAGGAATTTTATAAAAATAACTTAGTTGAAATCCTATGTGATGAAACTGTTCTAGAGTTAAGATATTTTGTAAGAAACATTGGAAAAATGATATTAGTATTTATGGTAGAAAGGAGTTGAATATTTGAAAAGCTAAGATTCTTAGATTTGTACTTACTGAGAATTAAGCATTTATTGAAACCTTTTTCAAACTAATACTTAGACTTTTAAAAAGTGAGGGAAAGTTTTGAGTTTTCGACTTTAGAAAGGGGATAGTGAAATTCAAAATTATTAAAGGTCTATCCAGATATATTAATCCTCACAAAAAAAAAGAAAAAAAGGGATTGAAAATGATCCCGAAAGAAAGAAAAGAAAAAAAAGAAAAAAAAAGAAAAAGTAAAGTGAAAAGAAAATATGTGAGGAGAAGCTTGAGGAGAAGCTTAATCAAAAATTGGTTTCACTTGAATCTTATTAAATGAAAAGACTTAAAAATGATCCTAAGCTTATTCTTGTTTGAAAAGGTATTGGTTAAATTGGTATAGACAAGGTGCTTAAATTCTATTTTTATACTTTCTATGAATCTTTAGTTTGAAAAGTTTCAATAACTTTTGAAGTATATAGAAAATCATGAATCTGAAGTTGAATATGAGATATTCTACGCTCTAGTCCTAGGTTGATTTGCTAGAATTTCTCCGAAGTTACACTATAACATGTCTGAGATAAAAATATAGGAAACTCTATTGAAACCCAAAACCACAAGTCAACATATTTTTTTTAAAGTTATAGTGTTACTTGAGGACAACTAATAGTTAAGTTTGGTGGAGCTGATAAGCCTAAAAATGCTTGATTTTAAATAAATATTTTATGCTTTATTTTAATGATATTGCACTTTAAAGGAAGTTATTTTGAATATATTTTTGTTAGGTACAAGAAATGAACTTTTGGAGAAAAAGAAGCAAAAATGATACAGTATGGAGCAAAAGCGAGCAAGAAAGCAAATTCTGGCTTGAGACATTTCAACAAGTCTTTCTATGGTTAATATTGTTTACATTTCTTACATATTTTGAGTGCAATTATACTTTAAAGAAAGGTTGTTTTTATGTTTATCTTGTAGGGCTATCTGTTAGGAATGCAACGCAACTGAAGCGGGGCAAATCAGAGCTAAAATGGAGCCAAACGGAGCAAAATGGTAAAGCTGCGCAGAATAGGTGCCGGCGCGCCAGAAACCCGAGAGCGAAGAAAATATGGCGCCGGTGGTGACCAAAATGGTACTGACGGCACCAGAAGTGGTTATTGGTTATATACATTGAATCTAGACTCTTTTTTGGAAGGTTTTGTGAGGCACCTCTTAGGAAATTCATCCCTATACTATATTAGAAAGACTTTATGTCAGAAAAGTGATAGAAAAGTTAGGGAAAATGTGGAGAATGCTTAAAGATATTAGAATAGGAGTAGAAATGTATATTTATACTTTTTTAGAGAGATTGAAGAGGGTATTTTGAGAGAATATGTAAGGGATTGTACTAGCATTGCATGGATCGGTGGGAGAATTTGTGGAAGAGATTTTCATCTGGCTTTCAAGGGGAAAAAAGCTAAGTATTTTATTCTTCATTATCTTATGATTTTGTAAACACTTATCTAGTGGATTTGCTTTAATGAAATGATTTTTTCCATTATGTTTTCTTCGTGCTTTGTGATGTCTTCCTCTTACACTTTCTTCATGTTTAAAAATAATGGAATAAGAAGATTATTCCATTATTTTCATTCTACTTTTCTTTTGTAATGGTAGGATTCATGTTTAGGATATTAGGATGTATGTTAGAAGAAGTTTTAATTATAAATGTGATGTTTTTACTTGCACTTCATTTACATTAGAAATAGAGCTTGTTGTAGTGTAAAATTCGTTGTGATTGCAATAAGAGCACAGAGGCGGTGTAGTAACAAAGTGGAACCACATTAAAATTCCATGGGATGATGAAGTTCATGTGGGTTGAGTGCAAATAAATAGGGAAATGTACTTTGATGGGTGTAGAATTAGAGATTTTAGGGTGACAAACTAAAATCCCTAATTCGGTCCTTGTGTTTGGAAACTAAAGTGAGAGTTAGCCTTGAAGCAAAGGAAAGTGGGAGCTCTGCAGTGAGAGCCAGTAATCTCCCAGCCTAACCATGGATTTATGGACTAAAACTAGGATTAGCTAATGTTCCTTATGCACTTGGGAGAGGGTAAAGAATAGGATTGCTCCTATTTGGCACATACAATATTTAATGTATCTCATTCCTTTATATTATCTATTTCATTACATAAAAATATCATATTTAATTATCTTAAAATTCTCTAAACCAATTTATCCAGAAAGTGTTATCTTTAGAAGTAATTTTTTTATTTAGGAATAGTTATTATGCTTACATATAATCATCTGCATTTAGGAGTACTTGCTAAATAAAACACCATTTTAATCGACATTCCAATCTAAGGTATAATAGTAGTAGACTAGAATTTAACTAATGACATCTTACATCGTTTCCCTGTGGGATTGATAAACGAGACTCCATTAGAGCCCCGTATTACTTGATATGATACTTATACTTGCATAGAAGCTCTAGTGTGTGCACATAGATGTAAACATAAAAAAGCATAAAAATAGCACACGTCTGGGGCGCATCAGATGGACAGCTCAGTGGGTGAGTTTGGCATCAAATTGTCATGGGGTGGCTCTCAGTTTGAGCTCCTCTGGCGACTAGGCCGACCGACAAGGCTAGAGGAGGTAGCCAGAAATCAGGTGGTCAGGTGGGCAGGCCATAATTGGGGTGAGCTTAAGTGGTTAATGCATTATGGTAAATCCTCCTTAGGTTTATCCATTTAAAGAAGAGGATCCCCTAATTTGGGGGACCCTTGGTCCATGGCTTAAGTAGTATGGGCTAAAGGCATCTAGGTCAGTCCCTAGGCTCAATGGCTGACCATGGTTAGCTTTGTTTAGTCACATTTGACTTGATTTGGTTAAATTGGGTCATAGGTTCACTTGAGTTCAAATTGGGCTCGGTTGAGTTCAAGCATGGGTTAGACCCAATTTATTGTTCAAAATGGTCTAGATATTTTCATAAGGCTTTTGGACAAGGTTTGGAATGATTTTGAATTGGTTTGGGAGGTGGATTTGCGGAAATTTGGGTTTTTGGTCAATTTTGGGCATGTTGGTTCATGTTAGGTTTAGGTTAGGCTAAACTGGGGTCAAGACTCAATTGAAGGTTCAAAATTGTCTATCGGGATTTCTTGAAGAGTTCCCAAAATTAATTAGGTGGAAATTTTAGGGTTAGGTAGGGTATTCATTTTGGTGTGATTTGGTCATGTGTCCAATTTTGGGCAAAATTAGGGATTTTTAGTTTTGGGTTGACTTGAGTGAGACTTGAGCACAAATTGGGGTCAATTGATGGTTTAATTAGATTTAAGGAAGTGTTGTGAAGATTTTTCAACATTAATTGAGGGAGAATTGGCTGAGATTAGGTTCATTTTGGGGGATTTGGGCCACTTAGGCAAAATTGGGGGTTTTGAGTTTGGGTTGAAATTAAAGTCAAAATGTGGGTCAAATTGGATTTTGATTTAGTTTGGATTGAGGCTAGGGATGTCTAATTAAAGTTTGGAATTGAAATTGAAGAGACTTGAAGTCAATTTGGTGGACATTGGGGGTGATTTGGGTATTTTTGGGTTAAATGAGTCAAATTTGGGGCTTTTGGTTAAATTGGGTCAAATTGGTCAAATTGGGTCATGCGGTGGTTTAGAGAAATGAAATTGGGAATGTTTTAGAGGTTTTTGAAAATTTTTGGGAATTTGTGGAATTTTTGGATTTTTGGGCTAGGAGGGATATTTTGGTAATTTTGCAAATTTTAGGGCTATTTTGGAAATTTTGGTAATTTTTGGTCAAATTGGTCAATTTGAGTGGTGAGGAATATTTTGAAAAAATGTTTTGGAGAAAAATATGTAATTTGGGTAATGTTGGGTAAAATTGACGTTTAGGGATATTTTTGGTAGATTTAGGGGCAACGGGTTCAAAAATTGAAATTTTGGTAAATTTGAGGTTGATTAAGGGTGAGTACTATTGGATCTTTTAGGTTGAGTGATGGGCCAAGGGCAACCCTCATTTGGTCCTCTATGTGTTGGTACTAACCAAATTTTTAGCTTGGGGAAACCACCCACTTGAGTTTCCAAAAGAGTAGGGGATCAAGGAAGAATTTGCTTTATTTATGGTTGTGGGTGTGAAGTGTGTGTATTGTGTCAGGGTAAATCCTAAGGTCTGACCACCTATAGTAGAATTTCCCTAGGCTTCCTTATGCTTGGTCTCTTCCTCCCAAAAGCTGGAGGTTAGGCCTTAAGCATATGAAACTCCCAATGAAGTGACGAAGGTTTGAATTTCTAAGGGGAAGGGTTCCAAGACTAGTCTTCTAAGAAAGTCACAAGGAGAGTCTAGTCTTCTAAGAAAGCCACAAGGAAAGTCCTATGGCTAGACCCTAGGCTATTGAAAAGAGAGACTATACCACAACCAAAAGTGAGGTCAACACATTTACATTCATTGGATATTTAAGATGAGGTCGATGTGGTGAACCTTTCAAAGTCATGCATATCCAGAAACTTTACCCGAGAATATAGATGTTGGTTATGACACTCTGTTAGATTGTGTGTTAGGCTAGGGATAGGTTGCTAGGTATTATTTCTAGTGCTTGACTATTGTTTTGTGCTAGCTTGGTTGTCTTAACCAGATACTATATTCTACTTACGCTTTTGGTGGGCTTGCATGTTAACCTTTAATTTTAAAAAAAATAAAAATTCAATGAAATTAAACATAAATTTAAAACTATTCAAATTTAATATCATTAGTCATCAATGTGGTCGGAACATCTAAAAATTATATTAATTTTTTCTGAATGTTTAAAATTAAAATAATTAATTAAAATAATAAATTAATCAAAATGGGCTTATTTATGATCAAAATGACATAAGGTGGGTGGGCGGCGGGGGGCGGTGTTGGACCCTGTTATAAGCCTTCATGTAAAGATTCATTTGATTTAATTTGAATTTGGAATTTGTATTTTAGAATTGATTTTGAGTTTAATTTGAATTTGAGTTTGAATTTGGATTTTGAATTGATTTTATGTTTTTATGGAGTTTATGGAAATTTAAGATTTTTGGAATTTTTCATTTGTTAAATTTCACTTTGATATGAAAATTTAATTTCATGGGAATTTGAATTTCAAGTGAATGTAGAGGGGGAATCAGAATTTAGGTACAGATCACCGAAAGAGGGAATCAGAATTTGGGCACTGATTTCAAAGGATGAGTACTGGAATTTAGGTACCAGTCTCGGAAATGAGAACCGAAATTTTGGTACTCACCTCAGAATTTCATAGGCAAGGAGAATTTCTCTGATAGAATATGGAAATATAAAGAATTTGAAGGAATCGGGCGACTGTGCTCCGATCCTAGAATTTTATGGAAGGCGAATAACTTCTCGGATATGAGGTAAAAATATAGGGAATTTTGAGGAATCAGAAGACTGTGCTCTGATCCTGGAATATTCTGGATGGCGGAAAACTTCTCGGATAGGAGGTGGAAATATAGTGAATTTTAAGGAATCAAACGACTGTGCTTCGATCCTAGAATTTTATGGAAGATGGAAAACTTCTCGGATAGGTGGTGGAAAGATAGAAAATTTTGAGGAATCAGACGACTGTGTTCGATCCTAGAATTTCATGGAAGAAGGAAAACTTCTCGGATAGGAAGTGGAAATAGAATTTTGAGGAATCGAACGACTGTGATCTGATCCTAGAATTTCATGCAAGGCTGAAATCTTCTCGTATAAAAGGTGGAAATATAATGAATTTTGAGGAATCAGACGACTGTGCTCCGATCCTGGAATTTCATGGAAGGCAAAAAAACTTCTCGGATAGGAGGTGGAAATTTAGGGAATTTTGGGGAATCTGACAACTGTGCTCCGATGCTAGAATTTCATGGAAGACGGAAAACTTCTCGGATAGGAAGTAGAAATATAGGGAATTTTGAGGAAGAGGACAACTGTGCTCCGATCCTGGAATTTCATGGAAGGCGAAAACTTCTCAGATACAGGTGGAAATATGGGGAACTTTAAAGAATCAGACGTCTGTGGTTTGATCCTGAAATTTCATGGAAGGCGAAAAAACTTCTCGATTAGAACGTGGAAATATAGGGAATTTTGAGGAATCAAACGATTGTGCTCTGATGTTGGAATTTCATGGAAGGTGTAAAACTTCTCGGATAGGTGGAAATATAGGGAATTTTGAGGATTCAGATGACTCTTCTCCGATCCTGGAATTTCACACGAAAAGATTTAGAGAAAAATTGATGGTGAATCTCGAAGAAAGTAGGATTCGTGAAATTTAACGAAAATTGGTAGCCATTATAAGATTTGCAGAATTTCATGATATTTTGAATTTCTGGGAAGTGACATTTCGTAAAGTGACAAATTTTGCGATATGCTTTTGGAAATTAGGGATTTGAGGATGAGTACAATGACTCGGAGTCTCGAGAAAGAGAATCAGCTTACCATTTGTATTTAATTCATCATTTTCTTCAATTTTTTTCATTCAACTATTTTTTGTGCAATTTTGTTTTGAATTTTTTTGATTTGTTATAATTTTTATTTTATTAATATCGTTCTTTGTTTTTTTTAATATGGGACCAATGTACGATCCTGTGGCTTTCGACCGTCACACAAATAGAAACATTTCTGAAAATCTCAGCAAACTGAAACAGAAATTCTTCATAAATCATTTACTGAAAGTAGTAGTACAATTGATCATATGTTGACAAGCATCTAAAAGTCGATCAAGTGTACAAAGCTGAACAAAACCATCATATCATATCCTGCTGACACAAAAGCAGTGACAACTGCTGTGACCCGATGTATAAGGTAGTTGATTTCTGCCATCTGAGGCTGCTCCATAAATGAGCTAACCTACTAAGGCCGCTCCAAAACAAAAGTCCCCTCGTGAAAACCTGGAGGTACTGCTGTCTCAAAGGTAAGGGACGAAGGCTTTCCAATTCTGGAATTAGCTAGTATTAAAACGATGCCTTGTCCTAAACTATTTTTCTAAAGGTAACTGATACCTTTTATTTTGTAACTCCTGGGATGCAGTGCTTCGTAAGAACTGCCATGTTCCATTTCAGCACCAGCATTGATCTGACTAGTAAAGGGATTTCAACAAAACCTCAAAACTCTCCCGGTCCGACAATCTGATTGCTTGTCCGAACGAAATATTACTTTCACTTATAAATGAGACTGTGCAGAAGGGCCTCATAATGTCCTGGTGGTCAATATGAGGCGGGATACAGTTCCCATCCTTATAGATATTTATAGCTGTTGGGAATATAATCTACAGCCAGAATGTGCCACTCGATCATCCTCTTTATGATCTTTTTTATTTGCGGCGACATTGGATCTACTTCATCATGCCGTAGAATCCTCGTGGGATTTCCTTGTCGATCTTTAGTGAAATTGTAGCAACATTCGTATTGGATGGTGACCCTTCCCTTTCCTCTTTTCCACTTCACTGGCTTTGTGTACGTCCTTTGCTTCAGATGGCTTGCCCTGCCCAAGTCCTGGAGAGCGAAGACACAATACAAAATCTTTTCTTGATCATTCCTCGAAAATATGTCTATGTATAACTCGAGGCCTTCCAAGATGCTGACAAATTTCCCTTGAATTTCTTCATAGTGTTGAAATTCCTTCTTTCTAACCCTTATGATCTTTGCCATGACGTAATCTGTCACTCCTTGTTGTGGCGGTGGTAGATCAAACTGTGGTACATATGGCTCTACATCAGGATGATCCCTACTATTGAGTAGTATCGAGGCAGCTGCATACGCCTCAAATGTCTCGTACTCCTCTAACTGTAGAACATGACATTGTAGATATTTTAAAAATGCTCTTGTCACTGTAGGCGTCTGAGTAAACCTGAGCTGCAAGTCGGACACCCAGTAAAGATTTCTTCCATTGGATCCCATGTTGGTGCGGAGTCCTCAGCAGTATCTGTGCATCGTGCTGTGTCATTTTCTATCATTTCTGGTTCATAAAATTCTTCTGGAATGGGTGGTAACTCAGCGGCTAACTTTCGAGCCTATCTCCTCTCCATCCTATCCAAGAGGTGATGCTTGTGGGGGTTTGTATTTCTTCTCTTTGTGCACGCCAATGGTGAGTTTGGAACTCTTTCAATTGTAGCTGTGATAAGATCACCTTCTGGAGTGATGGAATCTGAGTGTGTCTTCTGGCGAGGAGGTGTGAGTCAACAAAACCTCAAGTGCCTCCATATCCTGATGTCTCTCTTGTCTCTCTTCGTCCACTTTTCATCATTGATTTTATATTCACAGCCTTCGCATATGTGTCCTTTCTTTTTCTTCAGAGCACAAGGTCCAAGCCTTCTTTGAAAGTAAATGCCAATTCGCAACCTGACACTTCTTGCACAAGAAGATAGGTGGAAATGTCAGTGGCTGTCACTTTGCACGAACAAGAACAATAACAAGCTTACTATAATTATTTACTTAACAATTTTTTGAAATTATTCTGATGCCATTAAATTATTTAATACCATTTTGTAAGATTTAGAATTAGAAACTTATCAAGTGTATTTTATTTTGTGAGAATTTTTTTTTATTTTTATTTAACTTTATTTTATTACAAAGTTTGGACCCAGTTATAGATACTGGACATATGACTATAGCAAAATTTATATCCATCTTCAGATTTCTCACGCCGCATAGTACTTCTTTAGATATCATCCATTTACTGGCAACATAGGTCTATCCCTTTGAGAATCCACCAACTGGTATGACCCGTCTGAGTAAACTTGCTCTACCACGAAAGGCCCTTCCCAGATTAGTTTAAATTTTCTACCTACCTTGTGGTGTGCAAGAATAGGTCTTCTAAGAATGAGCATGAGGTCACCAACTTTGAACGACCTTGGGCGGACCAACTTATCGTGGTCTTAATCATTTTCTCTTGATATATATACAAATTATGTTGTGTGAATAATCTCTTCTTTTCGATGGCATTCTCTTCCATTGTAATTTGGTTGGAGAAGGCGATTCAGAGTGACGGTAGCTAAACTTCTAACGAAAGTACTGCCTCAGACCCGTACACAAGTGCGTAAGGTGTAGACTGTGTCGGTGTTCTAACTGTCATCTTGTAGCCCCATAAAGCTTCGCGTAACTTCTCATGCCATACACTTGTATTGTCATCGAGTGACTTCTTTATGATCTGTACGAGTGTCTTGTTGAAGGCTCCTGCCAAGCCGTTCGCTTTGGAGCAATATATTGTAGAGTATCTCCAATCTATCTCATGTCTTCTGACTAAATTATTGATTTTCGTGCTCTTGAAAGCAGACCCATTATCTGAGATAATTCTGCGTGGCATACCAAAGCGATAGACTATGTGATTCTTGAAAAACTACAGAACTTGTTGTGTTATGACTTCTCGTAGTGGCACTGCCTCCGCCTATTTGAAGAAGTAGTTTATAGCTGCGAGTATAAACTTGTGTCCTTTCGAAGATAGAGGGTCTGTCGGACCCACTAAGTCCGTACCCCAACACTCAAATGTCCACGAGGCAATCATGTTGTGTAGAACATTCTGAGGTTGGTGCAAGACCACTCCATGCACTTGGCATTAATGACATTTCTTTACTACGTCCATACAGTCTGTCATCATTGTTGAGTTATAGTATACTAGTCATTTGATTTTCATTTTCATGTTCGGTCCTGACTGGTGAGCTCTACAGAATCCACCATGTACCTCTTTTATGATTTTTTGTGGTTTTTCTCTGCTTAAACATCTTAACAACATTTCATTGAAGGATCTTATGTATAGAACATTATCAATTAAGGCATATGACAAGGCCCTCTTCTGAATTGGATGTGCTGCTGACTTGTCAACTAGTAGTCTTCTCTTTGTAGATATTATATTATCAGTTGACGCCAATTTTCTAAATCATCTGATACGGTAGCTGCCATCACTTCTTTTCCAAAATACGATGTCCTTGCACTATAATATTTATAGAATCTTCGGTTGGACAAGCCAAATCTTTAGCAATTCTAGCTAAAGCATCCACATGGGCATTGTATGCTTGAGAAATCTTATAGAATATCACACTTAGAATATGCTCTAGCAACTTCATCACGTACCGGTGGTATTCTTCTAATCTTGGCTTTAGAATATTATAGTATTCTGCCACTTGCTAGATGACGAGTTCTGAGTCGCCATAAAAGACAATGTATGAAATTTCCATTAATATTGTTAATTCTAAACTGGTGATTAGAGCTTCATATTCTGCTTTATTATTGGTACATGGTTCTGTCAAGTGGTAGGAGTATCTTAGTAAGGATTGATCTGGTGTCACAAAGATCAAACTGATTCCTGCCTTGCCCGGTATCACTGTCTGCTGTCCTTTGTCTCTCCTGGCTGATGACGCCCCATTGAAGTACATTTCCCAATGTGTGGCAATGGGCTATTCCACTTGTAGTATCTGTTCACCTGGTAGTTTGTCGTTGAACGGGGACCTAGCTGGCAGTGGGTGCGTTGCAAGAAAATCCATGAGAACTTGCCCTTTGATAGCTCGAAGGGGCACGAAAGTTATGTCAAATTGCTATACTATCATCGACCACCTTGCTAAAAGTCCGAAAAGTGTTGGTCGAGTCATCAAATATTTCTATGGACTAACTTTCATAATCAGGTTGACCTTATCAGACAACATGTAGTGTCTAAGCTTTTGAGTGGCAAACACTAAAGCTAGACACAATGTTTCTTAATAGGATGATACTTTATCTATGCCGGTATTAGACGTTGACTCAGATAGTAGAGTGTGTTTTCTTTACCCTCATCATTGACTTGGGAAAGTAAGGCTCCGAGGGACTCGTCTAGGTCTGCGGTATAAAGTATAAATGGTCTACTCGGGATAAGGGCTGCTAAAACAGGAGGTGTCATTAGATATCATTTAATATCTTTGAATGCTCATTGTCACAGCTCTCCATAGATGAATCTGACATCCTTTCGAAGTAGATTCGAAATGCGTAGACACCTTCCTGACAGATTAGATATAAAGCATCTTAGGTATGCCAATTTACCTTGAAAAGATTGCAGTTGTTTCAAGGCTTTGGGAGGAGGCATTTCTAAGATAGCTTTAATCTTTTCTCGGTCAATTTTAATTCCCCAATGACAAACAACAAATCCTAGAAATTTCTCAGAGGTAACGCTGAAGGCGCACTTTAAAGGATTTATCTTGAGATTCTATTATTGTAATCGTTCAACTACGATCCTAAAATCATACTGGTAATTGTCTTTCACTTTGCTTTTGATGACCACATCATCCACATAGCACTCGACTTGGTTGTGAATGAGGTCATCGAAGATCTTTGTCATTGCACTTTGGTATGTAGGTCTGGCGTTCTTTAAACCAAACGACATTACAGTGTAGCAGTAAATCCCAATCGGAGTTTTGAATGCTATGAACACTGCATCTTTCTGAGCCATCTTGATTTGGTTGAACCCTGATGATCTATTCATGAAAGAGAAAATTTCATGTGACGATGCGATGTCCAGTATTAATTCTGGTATTGGTAATGGGAATTCATCTTTTAGACATGCTTTATTTAAATCTCTGAAGTCGACACATATTAGTTTTTGTCCATTTTTCTTCTTAACAGGTACGACTTTGGCCAACTATGTCGGAGATTGTTTTTCTCAGACAAAGTTAGCATCTATTAACTTCTTCTTTCTGTCATAACCTGCTGTTTTATTTCGAGGCACATCCTTTTAGGAGCTTGCTTTACCAGCGTTTTATTTTGAATCACTCCTAGTCGGTGAACTGCAACCTCTGGACATAGTCCTGGCATCTTGTCAAAGCTACAGGAAAGACAATCCTTGAATTCTGACAGGAACTTGACTAAGTCTGTAATCCCTTCTTCGTTGAGTAACGAACTTATAAAAGAGGGTCGGGGCTGTTCCTCAATCTCGAGGTTGATTTCTTTCAGCTCATCGACTATAGTCTTGATTTCTTCTTCAAACTCTAGTGGGGCGTCCCATATCGGTTGATCTTAAAGTTCTTCTTGAATGTCTAAGCAATCTTCTTCTAACTAATTTGTAACAAGCATGCAAAATCTCGAGCCATCGACCGGTCCAATCGTACCAAACCCAAGACCTTCTTTTGAGTTGAGTTTCTTTCCTTTTATATTCCATAATTTTTCAAACGATTGTAATTTATCTTTTGGCATTTGCTTCAGAACATATCCTTGTTGAATTAATTTATGTACACATGCCAAAAAAACCAAAAGGTAATTCCATTAATTTATCATAATATTTTTTTCTCAAGTATTACAGGAGATTCAAAAATAGAAGGAGAAGCTCAATAAAATATGATCGGTTTAATACCACAATTATGGACTTCCTTGACCTCCATACTTTCGATCTTTTGAGGATGGATCAGAGTTAGGGTCATGGCTTGAACATAATGTTTAATCCGATCATACATTGATACATATTCACTCTTTTTGTGTCATCCAGAGAGATCTCGAACTGAGGCTTCTTCTGACTTATTATCATTGTTTCTTTATTGGATTCATCCTCTTCGGAGCTTCCTTCTACGTGGATATAGACAATCAGCTTCTCTGTATCAACAATCTGGTGAGTTCACCCTCGCCCATGTCCCCGAGATCAACCTCGGATGTGTGGGCTAAAAGAACCTCTACCAACTCGTCGCGAAGGAGTGGTGGGTGATTGTTGAATCAGAAGCCAATGGTCCCGTTCTTGTAATCTTCCTGAATCTTCAACTTTACTTGTCACGACTTGTCTTGAAAGTATTATTTTCTTCGGGGGAGCGTAGTAAGCGGCGTCTTTGTTGATTCCCACTTCATGTATTGAGAAATGTTGAAAGTCTCCCTTTAGGTAATGTTCTTGTCCATCTTTGTAGTATTTGATGCATTGGTGAAGTGATGACGAGACCAAGCAGGGTGTTGAATGAAGTATTTGCGTCGATGTCATGGAATTTTGCAGTTGTTACTAAATTTCCAACTTTCTTTTGCAGTGTTATAGACCTGATGGCTCTTTCTCATTTCTGGTTAAATCCTCTTAGCATCACCCAATCTGTTGAGAGTTCTTGTGCATCGATATCCAAGTAAACTAATGTCTGTAAGTTCATTAGGTTGAGCGAAGCTCTAGGATCTACTAACACTCTAGAGAGAAAAAACATATCGATGATGACTGTAATGTAGAGAGGACGATTCTGGTCGGCGGTACCAAGTAGCAAGTCTTCATCAGTGAAGTAACACCAGTCTGTTCTTTTAGAGTGCAAACTCCATCTGAGGATGTGCTAGCCAACTGTGTTAAGCAAATTTCTGGATCAAGTAGAGCCTTAATTAGATTTTCCCTCATCTCCTTTGACAGGATCAGAGCTTCGTAGATACTTAGTTTGGTTGGTAACTTCTTAAGATGAGCTAGTACATTGTAATCCACCCCATCATCAAGCAGTGCATCTATTCTTCAGGATAAATACACCGTTTGTGGTGTGGTGCTCGTTTATATAAACTATTTAGGATGTGAGGTCGGTTTGATTTCTTATTTAAAAATTTTCAAACATAAAATTACTTTCAAAATCAAATGCTTCTTTCTAAAATTAAATATATATTTAAATTAAATTTAAAATCTAAAAATTCGCCGACAACTTTCGTAGGCGACCCCCTTTTTTAAAAATACAACACTTAACCTAAAAATATGCCGACAACTTCTGGCGACTCCGCTGGGGACTAGTTCCTCTCTCCATTTTGATTAGATGGTTTTACTTTCATAAATAGATTGTGAATCCATGCCCCTTATGGATCAAACTATCATTCTTTCTGTTTACATACCACATTCATTTCTGTCTTGAACGGGTATAGTCAACTCTCGTGGATTTTGGAGCCACAATTTAGACACCTCTAAACAGAGAGGTTTTGGAATCCTTTTACCTCTTTGAGGTGGGATGGACCCCCAATGGGTGTTAGCTTAGGTGTAGTCCCTCGGCTCGAGAAGTCTTATGAGATTTTCTCTCCCTTTCCAAATTCTGAATCGATTCCTTTAACTTTCCTACAACCTTCTTCCATTAATTGTTTTGTTCCTAAACAAATAAACGTTCTAATAAACAACCTTTTTGTAAACAAACTCTTTTAAAATCACAAATACACGAATAAGGCGGAATCTGAAGATACCTTGCAAATAAAACTAAGAAGACTAAGAAAAGATAAATGAAAATGTGTTCGAAATTTTTTTGGAGAAATTCATTCTTTTTCGTCCTAGCAAGCTTTATGACGGAAGGAACCATAATTCGGGACTAACATTCGGAATCTGCCATGCAGAAGATGTCTGCACCGAAGCTGATTTTCTCTTTCACCAACGGGATAGACTTAGCTGTCTACAAGGATGAACTGCCTAACGATGCGGTCATCCGCTTTGGATGAGGGTTTGACAATACAGACATTAAGTTTGCCGATGTTACTCTCTTCGCACTGATGAACAAAGTACCTGAAACTGAGGAGAGCATAATTGAGTTTAACCTGAAATCGGCTCAAGAGTTCCCTCCCCTGCAAAGGGCCCCTGCTGAAAGAAATACTGCTTTAGCTGCTACCCCTAGAACTGTCTCCTCTACCCCCACCGGTCTGGTTATTACTGCACCTACCCCGGCTCCCGCCAAATTGAAGGGGAAGCAAGTCCAAGTCTGTGATGAGCCTGTTACTGTGGAGGGTTTAAACTTTGCTGCAATACCGTCCATTTTCGAGATAGGGTCCAGTTCGAAGTTTAGACCCTTAACTCGGACATAAAGGAGGAATAAGAAAGAAAGATTGCTAAGACCAGAAAAGGCCAGGGCTACTGAAGCTGCCTTTCTTGAAGAGATTCCTGAGGAAGGTGAAGAACTGCCTGAGATCTTACCACTGTTGGGAGGAAGTAGGTTCCACCCTCTCTCTCCTACATCTGATGAGGAAGATGCCCGAAGGATCGCCATTGCATTACCTCGACCCGCATAATGCAGTGATTGCAAGAGGAAGAAGGTCAAGACTTCGCCGCTTACCCGTTTGCGAGCAGCAGTAGAGAAGCTAGCTAAGAAGGAAGGTTGCCCTATGTCAGAAATTTCTCAGAAGAATGGGACGAATAACAATTAGATCCCGCCTCGGACCGCGAGTAGACCATCTGGTCCTAGGCCTTCTACTGTAAGAAGGATGGTGTGGCAACCTATTTTCACTGAACTGATACCAACGGAACGCTCTGGGAAGAGGAGTCTCGTCAGAGAGCCCGAATCCGAAGAAAGTGCTGCTGCATTGAAAGAAACTCCTTAAGATGAAGTTCAACAGTCATCGCTTGACAACCGCAAGACCGTTTGGAAAAGACCACTTGAGAATGCTATAGGAAAGCTAAGAATGGAAATTCGACGGTTGGCAATAAAAAGAAGAGAAGGATTGGGAAATGATGTGGATTCATCAGAATTCATGGATGAAGAATGTGCTAAGATCAACATGGTTGAGACCCGAGCATCGTTAGCTCTGCAAGGAGCTCCATCAACTTCAGAAAGAGATGAACCAGAAGCAATGGGAGCGCGCCTTCAAGAAAAGGATGACATGATCTCTCAGATGGCAAAGAGGATGGAGGAAATGGCGGCTACCTTAGCCTCTCTCCAGAGTCAGCTTCAACCTAGAAGGAAACACCCCCAGAGATCATCCACATTGCGGACGGAGGAAAAAAAATCACATCTGTCAACGGAGATGAACAGCTGAAGAAGGATTCAACGCAGAGCATGATTCCAGAGAAGGATATTAAGAGTATGGTGGAACAGCAGGTGCGAAAATCCTTAGCTTAGTCTAAGAGTGGAGCATCTATTCAGACGGGTAGACCTTACCCTGAAGAATTTGATGCAGTTCAATACCCAAAAGTCTTCGTACCACCTCTGTTTACGACTTTTGATGGTAGGGGGAACCCCTGACAGCATGTCGCACATTTTCATGCTAGTTGCTGCAATGCCGGTGGGAGCGACGCCTTACTCTTTCGTCAGTTTGTTAGCAGTTTGTCAGGGATCGCCTTCGAATGGTATGCAGAATTGCCGAACGGTTTAGTCAAGACCTTTTCAGAATTGGAAAGCATCTTCATTAAGCGGTTTGCTGGAGCCCGGCACCACATCACTATCGGTGATTTAGTGGTGGAGCAAAAGAAATCGAACGAAACCCTCGTGGATTACATACTTCAATGGAGGAACTTAAGTACGAAGTGTGAACAGCATGCAGTTGGTATCCTGTTGAAAAGTATCCATGGCCCGATAACACTTCTCCTTAAAGGATTCACAATTAAGACTTTCGAGAAGTTGCTTAGCAAGGCTGGGAGCTTGCAGGAGGAAGAGAAACAGCTGAGTTTCATCAATAAGACTGATAAACATAAACCAATGAAAGCATTTGAGAAGAAATCATGAATCGTCGTGGCAGTAGATAAGGGTAAGCAGCCAGTGTAGATACAGCCAGAGCGGCCGCAGCCAAGCTACCAACCACCACAATGGACTTATCAACAACCTCAATAAAGCTATCAGCAACCTCGATCAAGTTATCAGTCACTACAATATGATGAACAGCCGCCTCGTCAACCACGTGCTCTGAAGGAACTTTTGAATAAGGAGTACCCCTTCAAGACTGAAGCAGTGGCCAAGATGTTTCGTAGTTTGATGAAGACGCCTGACTTTCAGCTGCTAAAGCCCAGGAGGCCAGAGGAAGTCGATAAGAAGGATCATCTGAATTACTATCCCTACCATAGGATGCTCGGACAAAAGATAGAAGACTGCTTTACCTTCAAGAATTGGCTCGAGGATAATCTTCGGAGATTGAACATAGCGATCTCGAAGGAATATATGAAGGAGCCCCAAAAAGGAGGTTCCGTCAATGTTATTTCAACGGATCCTATTGTTCCAATAGACTAGTACATGACCAACGATGGATGGCGTACTGTCTGGACAAAGTCTTCAAAGAGAATTTTAGATCGCATCCAGACCGCTTTGGTGCGTGCTTCAATTCAGAGTTTGAAACCTGCCAAGCCGGCACTATCACTTACGATTGAAGAACCGCCCTAGAAGGAGGAGAAGATTATGGAAGAAGAGAAGTCCGAGGCTCCGAAGGGTAGAGTAGGGGCTGCTTTTCCTAGGATGGTCGTTTCTGATTCGGTGGAGAAATTCCTCGAACCTTTGACTCTGTATTATTATTTGCTCGCCCCGACGGGATCTTATAATGATAAGAGTTTTGGTGTTTGCTACGTTTTGACTGTTTCTAATGATAACGTAACTAACGACAACCAACCTAATCTAGATTTCAACCTCGATGCGAATACCGATTCTTAAATCATACAAAACCTCGACGACACTAACGAAGGAGGATACGTTCACAAGAGTGGCTACGAAATTTCAACGAGTGACGAGTCCATTTGTGAATTCCGAGGAGCTCCAATTGCAATAGAATTAGATCTATCAGACACCGAAGCAACTTCAAAAGAGCCAGTCGTTCCTATTCAAGAGGAGACAACAGCAGATACAATACTAGATTCAAAAGAGAAATCTGAAGTCAATTTAAGAAGTCGAAAAGTTCTACCCCCGAGAATGGGTCTGAAGGATAAAAAAAAGAAGGTGGTCGCTCAGGAAGAACCAACCCCAGCAGAAGAATTGCCCATTCGGGAAGAAATTGAAGAACCTGGTAATAAAGTGGATTATAATGTGCTAGCCCAGCTTAGGAAGCTACCAGCCAAACTAAGCATCTACGATGCTCTGATCCTGTCAAAGGTGATGAGAGAAACCTTGATCAAGGCTTTACTTGATCCAGAAATTTGCTTAGCTCTAATGGTCGGTAATTCCTTAAACGATGTTTGCTCGTTAAAAGAATAGCGAGGTGTTACCTTCACAGACAACGATCTACTACTCGGAACAGCCGATCACAATCGACCGTTGTACATTTCAATCACTATCAAAAAATTTACGCTCTCTAGAGTATTAGTTAATCCAGGAGCATCAATCAATATAATGAATCTTCGGATGTTAGCATATTTGGAAATTGATGCCAGCGACCTCAAAGCAGACAAAATGTTATTAAGGGGCTTCAATCAGAAAGGAGAAAGTGCCCTTGGATCGATAACACTATTAATTATGACTGGCGATTTTGCAAAGACAACCGCAAAGTTCCATATAATTGATTCTGAGACATCGTTCAACGCTCTACTGGGTCGGCCATTGATCCATGAGAACTGGATGGTACCGTCATCTCTGCACTGGTGCATAAAGTATTATGAAGGGGGAGAACAGTGTATCAAAGGTGATTTGCAACCGTTCTTCGTGCGTGAAATCAGAATTCACGAAGATGCAGCTTACTACGCGCCTCCGAAGAAAACAATCTTTTCCAGAAATGTCAGACCGAATAAAGAAAGAAGAGTTCGAGACGATGGAGAGCCTGAAATTCATGTTCATTAGTTACTCACCACTCCCTTACAGCGAGATGGTGAAGGTTTCTCCAGAACTCACACCCGAGGTCAAGGTCGAGGATGAGGTCGAGGAAGAAACGGTGGAACAGTTGAACAGAAGAAACCGGTCATCGATGTTGATTGGGAGGACAATTCCGAAGAAGAATAAGTCAAGGAAGAAGTAATGAAGATAAATCAAAAGAAACCCCAGTTCAAGATCTCCCTCGAAGATGAAAAGAACGAAGAATACAAATCAATGTACAAAAAGATTAAGCACTATGTACATACTATGACCCTGACCCCAATCTATCCTAATAAGGTCGAGGGTATGGTGGTCAAAGAAGTACATGGTGGCGGTGCTAAGCCGATCAAATTCTACCGTGGTGCTTCTTCTTCCAAAATTGAAAATGATGTAAAATTTGAAGATGTTACTTCATCTGAATTAATGGAGTTGCCTTATGAGTGGTACTCTCCGTGTCCAGAATTTAATGCAATGTGGTGTCTTACCTAAACAATGGATGAAAGAACAATCATAGCGCTTTGAAAAATTATGGAATAATACCAGTCGACCGCCTAACTCAAAGCATGGTCTTGGATTCAACACAGTAACACCAGCTGACGATTCAGAATTTTGCTTGGTTGTCACTCGCGTGCCTAATGAAGACTGTCTGGAAGCTTCAGATGATCTCGAATATATGCCAATTGGAGAGGCTCTGCCAGAATTTGAAGAAGAGATTAAATCTACAATAGACGAGTTAATGGAAGTTAACTTAGGTACTAGCGAAGAACCTAGGCAGACCTTTGTTAACTCCTTACTCAATAAAGAAGACTTCGAAGAAATGATCAAGCTATTAATAGAATTCAAGGACTTTTTTGCTTGGAGTTATGATGAAATGTAGGGATTATCTCCAGAAGTTGTAGTTCATAGGCTAGGAGTGGATCACACTGCCGTTCCAGTCAGACAAGCTCCGAGAAGAATGCATCTAGAAATTGAACAACAAGTTATAGCTGAAGTTAAGAAGCTAGTAGACGCTAAACTTGTCCGTGAAGAACAATACCAACTTGGTTAGCCAATGTGGTACCACTCAGAAAGAAGAATGATCAGATCAGAATCTGTGTGGACTTCAGAGATTTGAATAAAGCGTGCCCAAAAGACGAGTTTCAGCTACCAATTCTAGAATTAATGATCGACATCGCCTCGACGCACGAGTTCTTCACTTTCATGTATGGATTGTCAGGATACAACCAGATAAAGATGGCACCGGAGGATGAAAAGCTCACAGCCTTCAGAACGCCAATCGGAGTATACTGCTATACAGTAATGCCTTTCAGATTGAAGAACGCAGGAGCAACTTACCAAAGAGTTATGAAAAGGATCTTTGATGGTCTCATTCACAATCAAGTCGAGTACTACGTGGATGATGTGGTCATCAAGAGCAAACTGAAGGAAGATCACCTGTATGATTTGAGAATTGTTTTCGAGCGATTAAGACAATTTAACCTTAAGATGAATCCCTTGAAATGTGCCTTCAGCGTCACCCTTGGGAAATTCTTAGGATTTGTTGGCCAACATCACAGAATTGAAATTCATCCAGACAATATTAAAGCTATCTTAGAAATGTGGCCTCCCAAAACTTTGAAACAACTACGATCCTTTCAAAAAAAGTTGGCATATCTTCGACGCTTTATTTCGAATTTATCAGGAAGGTGTCAGTCTTTTTTTGCTTTAATTAAGAAGGATGCTAAGTTCACTTGGGACTCCAAATGTCAACATGCCTTTGATGATTTCAAATGATATTTATTGACACCTCCTGTCTTAGCAGCCCCAGTCTCGGGTAGACCGTTGATACTTTATACTGCGACTTTAGATGACTCCCTTGGAGCCCTGCTAGCCCAGGTCAATGACGAGGATAAAGAAAACACACTCTACTACTTGAGTCTTCGTATAATTCTGATGGAAATAAATTATCCTCTTATTGAGAAGCAATGTTTGGCTCTGATCTTCGCCGCTCAAAAGATCAGGCATTACATGCTTTCTCATAAGGTCAACCTTATTTCGAAGTTTAATCCATTGTAATACTTGATGACCCCACCAACACTTTCCGGCAGACTTGCCAGGTGGTTGGTGATACTATTGCAATTCGATATAACTTTCGTTTCTCTTCGTGCCGTAAAGGGACAAGTCCTAGCAGATTTCCTCTCAGCGCAGCCTTTACCGGCAGAATCGCCTCTCAACGACAACTTGCCAGCCGAGCAGATAATGATCTTAGAAGAACCTGATGATCAACGTTGGGAATTGTACTTCGACGGAGCATCTTCGGCACAAAAAGACAAAGAATTGCAAACGATAGTGCCCGGTAAGGCAGGAATCGGACTAATCTTTATAACACCAGATCGAGGGACGTTAAGATACTCCTACCATCTAACAGAATCATGTACGAACAACTGTCGGCACTATTTTTAGGTTGTGTGATATTTTAAAAAGGGGTCGCCTACAGAAGTTGTCGGCGAATTTTAAATTTAAATATAGATATAATTTAGAAAATAATATTTGATTTTGAAAATAATTTTAAATTTGAAGATTTTAAGATATGAAATCAAACCGATCTCACATCCCAAATAGTTTATATAAACGAGCACCGCATCACAAACCGTGTATCTATCCCTAAGGATGTATACACCGCTTGATGGTGGGGCTCTGCTAAATAAACTAGAAGATTCGTGACATCCGTTTGGTCCGCGAACCAATTTTATAAGCCGACAAATTCCCCGCTTAATATGAAAATATTAAACAGTGGTTTATATTACTCGGGTTCTTTAAAATTCCCTATAAGGGCAAGCCCCTATAGTTAATTACATCTTAAGTGACGGGAATCACCTAAGAAAACTCTCGATAATAATCAATAATTCTCGCTCTCAAGAATTTCAAAGTTTAAGTTTTTCAAAGAATTGAATTTTTGAATCTCAATAAGGGATGAATCAAGTTTGGAACATTTTATTTCGGGAATTCAAAGGAAGAAAAGTGGGAGAAATTATGGATTCGAAGCGAACTTCGGTAATTTCCCGACTATCCTATTGTTTCGCTTGGATTTAGGAAAGTCCTAATGTTTATTTAATGTTTTAATCTTGCCAATTTTAGTTAATTAGTGGCTTATATTTATATGATAGAATCATACAAATTGCCTGGAAGATATGAGGGTTTATGTCGTATCGGACGACTACCTCGGAATCCTAAGACCGGTTAGGGCTTAATTTGCAATGCAAATGCCTAACGAAGAGTTGAGGATTTATGTTGCACTAGGCAAACTACCTCGAAGTCCTATGGCTTTGTTATTTAATTCTAGGAAAGTTTTGTCGATCTCGACACGAGTTTTGCCGACGACGATGGCCGTGCCGCCCATCATGCTCCGAGCTCCTTGTTGTTGCAGAGGTTTAGTTTTAGAAATCATAAATCGGGGATGAGAAAAGTGTTTTGGTTTAGAGAAGTCTTAAATTCCAAGTGTTTTTTGTGTTTTAATTAAAACAAATCTTAAAGTTCGATTATAACGACACCGGTTAAGATCCCACGGTTCCATCCTTCCGCATCATTATTTTTATCGGATTCACTTAGTCCGCATGAATTCGCTAAACTCAATCGAATGAGTTCCACACTTTCATTTAGACCGTGGAAATCCCGTTAGCAACACGTAGGTTACATCATCCGAGGTATTCCCGATCATCCAACAAGACGTTTTAATTTAGTTGTAATTGTAGTTTTGTGTTCTCGTTTGTGATTAAATTTTAAGTTGTCTTATATTTTGAAATGTCGTGGAGGTGGATTTTATCTTGTAGTGTCTTTTAATTTAGTTATGGGTTTCAGCTTTGGTTTCGTCCTAAAGGTGTCGGTTTTCATGCAACCGTTGTTTTATCATGCAAGAAAAATAAGTGCGATGCGATTAAATAAATTCGCAATAAAATAAAAGCGTACTCTGAGGGTCTTCCCGTCATCCCAAGCCGCACTTAAACTACAATTTAGAGCATTTAAGCATTCATAGCAATTTCCAGGTAAAGCTAAGGGAAAGGGTTATGGTTTTCTACCAAGTTCCTAATCCTATAGCCTAGTCATTTCCTATGACGTCTAGGTTCCTTGTGTTTTTGGTTCGAGGACGATTTTCTTCATCAAAGAATAACTAAGTTCAATTGTTCTTATAAATATCCTATCATATCGAGGAAGTGCTTAAGAAGAATCTTAAACATCTTTTCAATATTTCTAGGATTGTTTTAAGTCCAAGAGAATTTAATTATGTAAATGAATCGATCATCCGAGGTTTTCAAGTTTTGTTAACTTGCTCGATGAACTAGTGACATTCGAATGTCCTATAAGTGAAGTAACATTTCATTTAATATTCGTTTAGGAGTTATGATAACTAAAGCTCCTAGGGCAAAATGATATTCAATGATTTGTGATTCAAATTTAAGTTCAAATTAATGATTTAAGTTCGGAATAAGTGTTCAAGTTATTTTAGATTTACTTCTGAGTTCTTTATGTCTTAGGTGATGTTATTTAATTCGACTTAATTCAATTTAATTTTAGTTTAATTTAATTCAATTTAATTCAATTTAGTTTGATTTGATTTAATTTTAATTTAATTTTATTTAATTTGATTTAATTTTTAATTTAATTTAATTTAATTTAATTTAATTTAATTTATTTAATTTAATTTAATTTAATTTATTTAATTTAGTTTAATTTATTTAATTTAATTTAATTTATTTATTTAATTTTATTTAATTTAATTTAATTTTAATTTAACTTTTTAATCTTAATTTAATTTAATTTAATTTTAATTTAATTTACTTAATTTAATTTAATTTTTAATTTGATTTAATTTAATTTTAATTGAAATTTTTGAAAGAGTTTAATGATTTAATTTTAGTTTAATGATTAAGTCTTTTAATATTTTAAATTTGAGTTATCATTTTAATTAAGAGTTGAATATTAATGAGATGATTAAATTTAGGGATCTTTTAAATTAAAGAATAAATCTCTTCCTAATAATATCCCTATTTTAATAATTCCAATTTTATTATTCTCCCAAATTTAATCAATTATTTAATTAAGGTTTAATCATTTTAAATTGCTTAATGGGTTTCTACCCTTTAATTATTTAAATTTCAATCATCCAAATCAGGTTAGAATCAAATATTTTACTTGTTAATCTTTTTTATTAAACCTAAAGTTTTAATTAAGGGTTAAAATTTTAATTACCATCTTGCCCTTTAAGCTCAATAATTTTATAACTCACTAAATTGAACTCAAATGAACTTGAAATTTTTATGTGACTTCACTCATATGTCAATAAAGACATGAGAGGAGAAAATGTGATTTTTCTGTATTTAATTTATTTATATAATTATTTTTAGTAGAAAATAGAGATTTTCAAGGAAAATTTGATAACATGACCAAGGGTAAGTTTCTGTCCTTAAGAAAATTAGGGGACATTCCTAATGACCAGAGGACAACTTGGACCAAATTTTGTAATTTTTTGAATTATATTTTATTTATTAGAATTATTTTAAGTTCTGGAGTATTAATTAATTTAAAAATAAAATAAATGTTGAAAAATGAATTTTATAATTTTTAAAATTCTCTCTGATATCAAGGATTCCAAAGAACCAAATTTTACAATTTTCTGATTTTTCTTTGATTTATTATAATTATTTTGGTGAAAATGCTAGAAAATACATTTTTTTAATTTTAAAATTACCCTAGAGCTTTAAAAATTAATATCTCACCAAATAGACCTAAGAAAAATATGGGGTTTGTTCCTAAGTGATTAAAATTCAAAATTTGATATTTTGGTGAATTTTATTATTTTTGTGATTTTTATTATTTTTTAATTATTAAAAATATTAAAATAATATTAAAAATCAACTTTTTTAGAAAATTGAAATTTTAATTTTTTTAAATTCTCCTGATATCAGAGAGGCTCCAAAACCAATTTGGTAAATTTTTGAAAGGTATTTTGAAAGTTATGAATTTTTAAAGTTTAAAATGACTAAGTGGCTTAATCAATCCAATTAGTGGGGCTAACCAAGTCCAATCGACCTCAAATTTTTATGGTGGGTTCCTCTGATCCTAAAGGTCAGTGGAGAATTGATTTCAAGTCAATTTGATGTATGGTTAGCTCTAATTAATTAGGGGTCTATTTTGGATGTTTAAGCCAATTAGGGTTATCTTAAGTGAATTAACCCAAGTCCTATTTTTCCTAGGGTTCTCCGGTCATAAGGAACATCACCAAATTTTCCTAGAATTTATTTCACAACATGCTAATTTTTGAAATTAAAATACTTAAAACAGCAACATGCATTTGAAAAATCAATAACTTTTCACAGAGATGGCCTCTCGACCTTGGAAAATTCAGTGGAATGTTCCTAAGTTCGCAGGCTTCAAAAGCCCTATAGTCTCATGCCATGGTGAATTGTATGAATGCATGGAGAATTAAAACAATGCAGGGAGTAAATAATTAATTAAAAATAAAATACTGAACAAAATTAATTAATTCCTTTTCCACATTATTCTCCTCTGTTCACTGAGCAAGAGGGTATTTTTATTTTATTTTTATGATTTTCCTACACAAAGTTATGAATTTTTGAAGTTTAGGGAATTAAATAAATAGAAAAATACCCCTAATTTTCTACTTATCCACGCGGCGCCAGCGAAACATCGGCAGCTCCGAAGTGCCGCGTGGCGCGCTCCCATTCGACGCCACCATCCGCGTCGGCGCTCCCGGACCCGCCGTATCGCTCCGTCCTCCGATCCGACGCGATCCTCGGCCGTCCGTCCGCGCGTGTATTAAATGGACGGCATCCGTTCATCGTCCCCAAGTGTCCTCACCCGAGAGCCGTCCACACTAAATCCTTAATATCTCACTCGATACTCAATGGATTTTCATGTTCTTATGCTCTATGGATTCGTCTTGAAGAGACGAACACATCTATACGGCTATCATGCATTGAAATTAAGGCATTTGAAATGGAGAATCTCCAGAAGCTCGGGATGAAGAATTAGTTCATACCTTTGCTCAGAGAAGTGTGGCTTCGATCTGAGAGTTGTTGCACCTTCGATTGGATCCCAGCGAAGCTCCGGATGAAGTCTCCCGGTCCGGTGAATTGTCTAGATGTGATTTCGACCAAGCCCGATCACAAAGCTTGGAGGCCGGAGCAACCGGGTGGCCCGGAGATGGGGCTTTTGCCGTGGACACCTTCCCTCGGTCCGTTGAAGGTGTAGAACCAATCAATTTGGGGATTGGCTCACCGTGGAGAAGTGTCCCGGTTTTGGGTGGAATTTCAACTCGAAATCGAGCTCGCAGAGAAGAAATGGCAGGGGATCTCACCGGTGATCAAGTGCTCCGAGTATGGAGAATGATCCGGAGCAATTTTGGCGCAGTTTCGCGAAGGTCCGGTTCAAGCACCTCTTCATGGCCGAGAGGGTGAGGGGTTTGGGTCAGGAGAGGGGCGAGGGCCTCCCGGGGAAGTTAGGGCTCGGGATCAGCCTGCTCCGGTGAGGAGAAGAACAGCCATGGTGACCACTAGGCATGGGGCAGCCTCGAACAAGGGAGAATTCCAAAGTTCGGCTCCTCCCAAGGTCTCGGCCATGGTGTTTTCCGGCGGCCAGTGGTCGGCCGGCCGTGCACCGGTCACCATCTTGTTCAGTGGGTCGTGGCGGGGTTTGGTGCATTCAATCGAGGTTTGACATGTGTAAAGTGGTTGAATCAAAGTAGAAAGGGGAAGGGGCTATTTTAGCTTATTTTGGTCAACCCATGCAAATGGGTTGGGTGCACCTCCCCAAGACCCGGTTTTGGGCCGAGGAGGTCAGGTGGGTCAATCTCCCATGTGCGGTGGAGTCTCCATCAAGGATTAGGTGGCAAAGCATGGTTTAGAGTGTGACATGCTTAAGGTAAAAAAGGCTTAAGAAGGATTAGGAAAGGGGGTCCTCCTTTTTCCATTAATGGCTTGATCACATGTCAAACTCTCCATGGCTTCATGTGGCTTGTCCATGGCTCGCATGGCTTGTCTTTGGCTTAGGGAAAAGTTTAGTCAATTTCATAAAAATGCGGTTTTAAGAATTTTGGATATTTTGGTGAAAATTTGTATGAAGCTTGATTTGGAATGGTTTAAATGATGATTTTGAAACTTAGGGGTGATTTTGATTAAATGGATGATGAAAGGAAGTGTCATGTGGGCTTTGGATGAATTTGGGCTTTTGAATTCAAGGGAGTGGGCTTTTAGGAAAGTTTAAGGGAAATGGGCTTTTTGATTTTAGGATGGGCATTTGGGTAAAGATTTTGTGAAAGGCCTTGTCAAGTAAATGTCATAATTGGTTTATGGATGTTCTATGAAGGGCTTGGAGTCAACTTGGTGTGATTTGGAGTCGAATTGGTTCGAATTTGGGTTTATTCGGTAAGTGGGCCTATATGGGTCCAAGTGGGCTAACTTGGGCTAATGTTGGGCTAGAGTTGAAATTGATGTAAAATTAATGTTGGGAAATGTTTATGGGAGTGTTTCAAAGAGGTTTTGGCTTTGATGGGTTTTGATTTTGGGATTCGGGCTCATTCTGGGTTAGGTTTGGGTTTAGGTCAAAAATGGGCCTTTTAATTTTGGGTTGAACTCGAGTGGGGTTTGGATCAAAATCTTGGGCAAATCATGTTAGTGTTTTGTTTATGGGGATGTCAAGGAAGGTTTAGAAAAGATTTGGGTTTAATTGGAGTTGAATTGGGTGAGTTTGGGCTAAGTCTGGGTCATGGGTCCAAATCGGGCTTTAAGGCCAAAAGTGAAATCGGATCCAAATGTCAATCAAATTAAGCTTGGATTTGGTCTAGATTGGTGTTGGGAATGTTGAATTGAAATTTAGAATTGAATTGGACCAGAATTTAGGTCAAATGGGTAGGTTAGGTTTGACATCGGGTTTACTTTAGGTTAAAATGGGTCAAATTGGGGGTTTTGATAAAAGTGGGGTAAATTGACAAAATTGGCCCATGGTTTAGTTGAACAAAATGAAATTGGGAATATTTGGGATTTTCTGGAATTTTCTGGGAATTTTCTGAATTTTTGGATTTTTGGGTCAAGAGGGGTATTTTGGGTATTTGGAGGGTATTGGGAGGTTTTCTTGGAATTTTTGGCATTTTTGGGTATGGATGATCAATTTGAGTGATGTGGAAATGTTTGGGAATGATTTTGGAGAATCTTGGGTGATTTGGAAATTTTTAAGAGATTCGGCTATTCGTGGCTTTGGTAGGCTAACGGTGTCGGGTCCCTGGGTCAAAAATCGAAAATTTGGAAAATTGAAGATCGGGTGGATGTAAGTGGAATGAAATCATTTTTGTTGAGCCATGAAGCCATATCAAGCCCACATGAGCCATGAAGGGACTCATTCGAGGCATTCACTATGTTGTTCCTAACCTCTTACCAAGGGCTTAGGGGTTAAGGACCATCCATGTGAATCACCTACATGAGTCAGAGGTCAAGTCTGCATGGGTGTGTTTTTAGGAAGTGTGTGAAAGTGTAGTGTGTAGGTGTAGTGTGTGTGCAAGTCAACCCTTCATCGCACTGAGCCACCTAGTAGGCGCCCTAAGGCCAAAGAGTCCTATGAGAACTCATCCTTTAAACTTCCACATTCGATTTCAACCCTCTAGGTGATTAGGGGTCTACGATCAAGTTTGTGGAGCTTGCAGGGAGTTTAGAAGTGGTTTGAATTTCTAAAAGGTGGATCCCAATTCTAGTCCTCTAAGATAGTCAAAGGAAAAGCCTAAGGCTAGATCCTAAGTACTAAAGAGAAGAAGAGAAGACCTCATCAAAAATGAGGTCAACAAATGGACCCTCAATAGGTGTGGTGAGCCGACGGAGCACACCGCGCGTATCGGTGCTGACCGAGCGATCAACAAAACCAACACAGATGTCCAAGTAACAAACTTAGGACAAAGTAGAAGAGCTTCAGCCTGGGGAGTGTCAAGTATGTCTACGGAACCGGAGATCCTCGAACTCTCACTGGGAAAGGAAAAGGAGGTGAATCCCAAATCACATGATTTGGGAGAATTTCGATTTAGACTTTATTTTGTTTCATGTTCAAGTCATGATGTGTGAGTTTAGATTTCAATTTGAGTTTTAATTTAGATTGAAGTTTGTCAAGAATAATTCGAAGGAATTTGATTTGAAATGAAAATTGGAATTTTCGAAGTTTTAGATGTAACATCCTCAACCCCAAAAGAAGATCGAATCGATTGGATCGAATCATTACAATGAGGAGAGATCGCGAGTAATGCGGTATTGGATGTAAAATCCTTAACCTCAAGAGTTCGATTTCGATGTATTTCATTGCGATAGGAAAAAAATCCTAAAGCAATGCAAGTCTTGGATGTAAAATCCTCGATCCAAAAGTTTGAATTCGATTCGATGTATTTCAAAGGCAATAGGAAAGAATCCTAAAGCAAAGCGTACTTGGATGTAAAATCCTCGACCCAAAAGGTCGATTTTGATGTATTTCAATGCAATAAGGAAAGAATCCTAAAGCAAAGGACTTGGATGTAAAATCCTCGACCTCAAAGGTTCGATTTTAATGTATTTCAAAGGCAATAGGAAAGAATCCTAGCAAAGGCAGCTTGGATGTAAAATCCTCGACCCAAAAGGTTCGATTTCGATGTATTTCAGATGCAACAGGAAGAGAATCCTAAAGCAAGTGCAGTCTTGATGTAAAATCCTCGACCCAAAAGTTCGAATTTGATGTATTTCAAAGGCAATAGGAAAGAATCCTAAAGCAATGGCAATCTGGATGTAAAATCCTCGACCCAAAAGTTCGAATTTGATGTATTTCAAAGGCAATAGGAAAGAATCCTAAAGCAATGCGTACTTGGATGTAAAATCCTCGACCCAAAAGTTCGAATTTGATGTATTTCAAAGGCAATAGGAAAGAATCCTAAAGCAAGGTAGTCTTGGATGTAAAATCCTCGACCCAAAAGTTTGAATTTGATGTATTTCAAGGCAACAGGGAAAGAATCCTAAAGCAAGGCAGTCTTGGATGTAAAATCCTCGACCCAAAAAAGTTTGAATTTGATGTATTTCAAGTGCAATAGGAAAGGATCCTAAAGCAAATGCAGTATCTGATGTAAAATCCTCGACCTCAAAAAGTTCGATTTTGATGTATTTCAGTGCAATAGTGGAAAGAATCCTAAAGCAAATGCAGTATCGGATGTAAAATCCTCAACCTCAAAAAGTTGATTTTGACTGAGGTTTGATGTGAGATCTGGAAAGATCGAATTTGAAATTTGAAATTTGACTGAGATTTGATGTGAGATCTGGAAAGATCGAATTTGAAATTTGATAGAGATTTGGAATCTGGAAAGATTGAATTTGAATTTGATTGAGATTTGGAATCTGGAAAGATTGAATTTGAGTTTGATTGAGATTTGGAATCTGGAAAGATTGAACTTGAATTTTGGAAGGATGAATCGATGTATTTCGCTGCAATAGAAGGAAAGAATCCTAAAAGGTGCTGGGCCTTTGGATGTAAAAATCCTCGACCCAAAAGCTCGGATTCGATGTATTTCAAAGGCACAGGAAAGAATCCTAAAGCAAGCAAGCCATGGATGTAAAATCCTCGACCCAAAAGTTTGAATTCGATGTATTTCAAAGGCAATAGGGAAAGAATCCTAAAGCAAAGGCAGCTTGATGTAAAATCCTCGACCCAAAAGTTTGAATTGATGATTACGGATATGGAAAGAATCCTAGCAAAGGTACTGATGTAAAACTGACCCAAAATGTTTGAATTTGATGTATTTCAACAATAGGAAAGAACCTAAAGGTACTGATGTAAAATCCTCGACCCAAAAGTTTCGAATTTGATGTATTTCAGTTGCAATAAAGGAAAGAATCCTAAAGCAATGGGCAAATACTGATGTAAAATCCTCGACCCAAAAGTTCAATTCATGTATTTCAAAGGCAATAGGAAAGAATCCTAAAGCAAATGCACTGATGTAAAACCTCGACCCAAAAGTTTGAATTTGATGTATTTCAAAGGCAACAGGGAAAGAATCCTAAAGCAAAGGCAGCCTCGGGATGTAAAATCCTCGACCCAAAAAGCTCGAATTCGATGTATTTCAAAGGCACAGAAAGAATCCTAAAGCAAGTATACTTGGATGTAAAACTTCGACCCAAAAGTTCGAATTCGATGTATTTCAAGGCAATAGGAAAGAATCCTAGCAAAGGCAAGCCTTGATGTAAAATCCTCGACCCAAAAGTTCAATTTGATGTATTTCAAAGGCAATGTGGAAAGAATCCTAAAGCAATGTGTACTCTTGGATGTAAAATCCTCGACCCAAAAGTTTGAATTCGATGTATTTCAAAGGCAACAGGGAAAGAATCCTAAAGCAAAGGTGCGGCCTCGGATGTAAAATCCTCTGACCCAAAAGTCTCGATTCGATGTATTTCGCTGCAATATGGAAAGAATCCTAGCAAGCAGTACTGGATGTGAAATCCCTCGACCCAAAAGTTTCGAATTGACAGATTAAATAAGAATATGCTAACTTAAGTTGAAGGCGTACTGGGATGTAAAATCCTCGACCCAAGAGTTTGAATCTGAAATGTTTTTCGGTAGTTGCATTCTGCAAAGATTTCCTAGAGTTGATTCAAGAGTGCGGAATTTTGTTTTGAGAATTTCATGGTGTTGTAAAAGACCCTGACCCGAATAAGCTCCGAGGCGAATACGTAGATGTTACGTATGCGAGATCCTGTTAGTCAGTTTGAAATTTGAGATAGATTGCCTGGATCCTGGATCGATCGAATTCCGCGCTCATCGAGATTCGCTAAGATCCTGATAGATCGACTCAGCTTCGATCGTGACTATACTGGAGAGATCAGAATCTGAATCGATTTCGGGAGCCGGCTTGAGATCTGAAGATCGAATCTGAGATTGAGATTCGGAGTCCGGAAAGATCGAATTCTGAAATCTGGAAGGATTGAGTTTCAACTCATTAAATTGATTTTAAGATTCGATTTGAAATTGGAAGATCAAATTGCCATGACGAGATCGATCCGAAATTCGATCGAGAATTTCGATTTAACATTTTTGTTGATTTTGTTTATCTTTTAATGATTCAAATTTTATTTTATCGTTTATTTAATGTTCATGTGAATTTGGTGTTTGTCATTTTTCTTTTAGATTCTTTTTTTTTTTTTAGAAAGTTTTCTTTTATCTTCTTTTTTTTATTTCTTTTCTGTTCTTTGTTCGAAGTTCATTTAACTTCAATGGCGTTTCCCAATCAATTCGCACAAAAGAGGTGAAGGCCAAAAAATGTGACATGGTCACTTTCATTCCAATCATGTGAAGATACATCATACATCTCTGACCGAATATATTTCATACAATCCATGTAAATTCAAAACGGACCGTGTATGATCTTCTGTTGATTCATCCAAAAAGGTATCTCGCCAAAATCCATGTCTGAATAGTGAGGTACATGGTCAATAACATCACCTTCCAAGCCATCCTCGGCAAGGATGCCGTATGGATGTAACATCGGAGGTGCGATACTTTCCATGTAACTCACAGCCTCGTAAGGCCTGAGGCTCCTAGCCCCGGTCCTCGCCGGAAATGGTAAGGTGTCTTCCCGTCATCCATTCTCCCCGAAAGTGACTCGAGATCCG